>JAXDDW010000118.1:1435000-1436350 GCA_034670385.1 Hoplostethus mediterraneus | reverse complement strand
TTTTCCGCCATGGATGGGCTGGAAAGAAAAATCTCTTAATAAGCTCTATGGAGGAAGAGCATGGCGTCATGTTTAGCTAGCATGAAAACTGAATGCTATCTGACCTCAGCGCAACTTTCTCACAGTTAGAACTGTGCACCCCACATGACACACACACACACAGGAGCGGAGCTGGGGTACTCTCTCCTCTCTCCTCTCCTCCTCTCCTCTCCTTCTCTCCTCCTCCCCTCCTCTCCTCCTCTCCTCTCCTCTCCTCTCCGCTCCTCCTTTGGTTACTTTCTGCCATTCAACTTGTTTCATTTGGTTGGTAATACCAGAGCTTATTATATAAATAATAATAATAATTATAATAATAATAAATAATAATAATAATACAAGTTTTCTTCTGTCAAGTTGATCAACCAAAAAAAATCGGTAAAATTGTATTTCTTCTTCTTTTGCTTCTTAAATGCTTCCACCGTTTCTCCTCCAAACTAAATGCTGGTCCTTTATATGCAAACCAGTTGGAGGTGTTGGAAGCCATTCATAGTAAATTGTCGGCGTGGTCATAATGTTTGTGGGCGTGGTCAGAAGGCTCGTGCACGTGCGCACAATTTCAGGATGATTGAGATGTATGAGGAAAGAACAGGTGGGAAGAGACGTACATGGTTTTATACATCTGACCAAAATACTGCGTATGTATGCTTCCTGTTTTGTGCGTACACAGATTTACTACAGTAAATATACACAGAGTTTATATATCTGGCCCCTGGTGTTCTGACAGCAATCAGCTTGTTGTCCAATCAGCTTGTTGTCCAATCAGCTTGTTGTTCAATCAGCTTGTTGTTCAATCATACCTCATACCTGCCCCATCTGTGCCTCGGTCTACGGGGGAGTTTCCCTCAAACCAAGGGTCTCCTGTAGCCCATGATCATTGATCCCATGATCATTGATCATTGACTCCAACTGGAGTCAGTTTAGATTAATTATCCATTAAGCTTGCAAACCTAGTCCCTCCTGGCTTGAAATGTGTTTAACTGAACACTATGTTATGTGGTTAACTGAACACTATGTAATGTGTTTAACTGAACACTATGTAATATGGTTAACTGAACACTATGTTATGTGGTTAACTGAACACTATGTAATGTGGTTAACTGAACACTATGCAATATGGTTAACTGAACACTGTTATGTGGTTAACTGAACATTATGTAATGTGGCTCATCTAACCAGCCTGGTTTAACCTCAGTCAGGAAGTCACAATTAACGAGGTCAACTTGGTTTTCCAGCAGTAAAATCTCATTATTAATAGATGGGGGGGGGGCGGAGTTAGGCACTCAACACTCAACCCTCAACACTCTGTGGAGC
>JAXDDW010000118.1:1382500-1430000 GCA_034670385.1 Hoplostethus mediterraneus | reverse complement strand
GCAGTGATGCTTCCTATCAGGATGCTCTCTACAGCTCCAGAGTAGAAGGACTGAAGGATCCTCCGGGAGACTTGAAATGTCCTCAGTTGCCTGAGGTGGTAAAGGTGCTGCCTTGCCTTCCTCACTAGAGTGTCTGTGTGTGTGGACCATGTCAGGTCTTCAGTGATGTGGACTCCCAGGTATTTATACCTGCTCACCCTCTCCACAGTCGTCCCATTAATCCCCAATGGTGAATACGTCCTCTGTTGTTGTGTCCTCCTAAAGTCCACAATCAGCTCCTTAGTTTTGGTGACATTCAAGAGGAGGCTGTTGTCATGGCACCAGAGTGACAGATCAGCAACTTCCTCCAGGTAGGCCTTCTCGTCGTTGTCGGAGATCAGGCCCACCACCACTGTGTCATCCGCAAACTTAATGATGTAGTTGGAGCTGAACCTGGCCACACAGTCATGTGTGTACAGGGAGTACAGTAGGGGGCTGAGGACGCAACCCTGGGGGGATCCTGTGCTCAGGGTGAGGGGGTTGGAGGTGTGTCTGATGTGTCAATCAAGTCAAGTCAAGAGTTTTATTTGTCACATACATATACATGCAGTGAAATGCAAAGTGGCAATGCTCACGGGAATGTGCAAAAGGGCATATTACAAAATATTTAACATTAAAAAACCAGCACAATCAGTGTAACCAGTCTAACCAGTCTGACCAGTCTAACCACTGTAACCAGTCGAACCACTGTGACCAGTTGTGCCGTGTGTTTTCCAGATAGCGGTTGATAATGGGTTCGGTGGAGTATACGGTGAGCAGAAAGCTGATTGGATGGTGGATGTTGTCCAGCAGTATTTCCATGACAACGGTAAGTAACTAGGTTACTAGTTCAGTGATTCATGTGGCAGGGGATCATTTGGGTAAGAGTAAAAACATATTTTATGTTTTTACTCTTAATCTCTTTCTGTTCTTTGTGCTGCCAGCTGACCTCCAGCAGTCTGAGGTCGAGGACTACATCACTGAACTGATGGACCAGGAGTTTAATACTGTGGTGGATGATGGGAGTTTACCGCAGGTACACACACACACACACACACACACATTGTAAGTGTTATCTGTTATCTATCATTAAATAATAATAATGATGATAATGTTGTTAGGTCTCTTGCCGTCTGTGCCAGCTGTTTGCTCAGTGCCAGCAGGGGGCGCTGCAGCAGGTCAGACAGACTGTGATCAAACTGGGAGAGAAGAAGACTGAAAGGGCAAAGGTCACAGCGCCACCTATGGCAGATGATGAAGAGGAGAGTGACGAAGAGGCTGAGGTAGGCATGACTGGGTTCAGTATACAGTCACCTGGTGTTTCATGTTTATCGATCATATTCATATTGATACTCGTACTGAGACTTTGATACACATAATTGAAGTGAAATGCATTCAGAAATATATTTTTTAAATATAGGGATCTCCTGGTCTGACTTGGTTCAATATAGGGATCTACTGGGTTAAATATAGTCATTGGTAGAGTGTGTGTGTGTGTGTGTATGTGTGTGTACCGAGTTGGATTTAGTTAGTCTGAATACAATAACTGGCCAGCAGTAGCTCTGGTTTCATCAACATGACTGGTCAGTCACCATGACAACAGTAATCTCTATGTAACCTCTATCATCATGATGATTCAGTGTGCTGTGACCTTTGACCCTTGATGTAGTTGAGACTGATTCCAGGATGGAAATGTGAGTCAGATTAAACTAAGTGTTCTTCTTTCTGCAGGCGATGGAGTGCTCCGCCTCCAGTCAGTCAGCTAGCTCCGCCTCCAGTCAGTCAGCTAGCTCCGCCTCCCAGACCAGACCAGAACATTGTCCTTCCAGTCAGGATGAGGACGGGTGGACAGTAGTCCGCAAGAAGAAATGAAGAGGAGGAAGAGGAGGAGTGTTGTTGTTCAGACTGCTGAGTGTGTGTGTGTGTGTGTGTGTGTGTGTGTGTGTGTGTGTGTGTGTGTGTGTGTGTGTGTGTGTGTGTGTGTGTGTGTGTGTGTGTGTGTGTGTGTGTGTGTGTGTGCGCGCACGTGTTTTTTATGTTTGTAGAATATCAGATTAAATCCAGAGTTAAACATCAGAACTGTGTCGGTATTATTTTCATTATGGATGGATGAGGCTCAGTCATGAGTGTCCAGAGCCAAGAGCATTTCTCTTTGTTACCATTTGCAAATGTTTTAGCATATTCAGGCAAATGACTAAGCACAATTGTCTAATTTGATCAATTATTGGTTGTGTATGTCTTTGTGATCAAAATAGAAAGTTTCTTAGATAGTTTCTTCTCAGTTGAATAGTTTTACTCTCCAAAATATGTTACAATTCTTTCATTGTGTAAGTCATCACATGCACAATCGTCCATCTAACTGTCAAAATCTGCCGAGCCCACATTTCATAAATTGCATTGATCTGGCCGTCAAGTCTGGTGAAACTCGAACTTCACTAATGAATGGGGAGTGTGTCACATCTTAGATCAACCAATGGCAGGTGCTGTCATGAGTATTTATTTATTTATAGAGCTTGAGCACAACAGAGTTACTATAATTTGGGAACATGGAGGAGCCTGCTGGAGGAAGAGGAAGAGGATTAAGGATGTTTGAAGGTGTAGCAAGGGGAAGACAGAATAGAGGAAGATGCAGAAGAGAGGCTGGTCGCCGGTCCACAGTCTCATTGATCATCCAAACAAAACAGGTATGTAATCATTCAGTACTGTAACTCTTAATGCTATTCTAATTACAGTCATGCTACAGTACAATAGATGTAATATGCTCTATTTGTGAATTTCAATGTATAGGACGACACGACAACACCTCAGCAGGAACAGGAGATCTGCAACATGGTCATTGCAAATAATGCCATAAGACTCAGATCCAGACTGCAATTTTAGAGGACAATGGCATCTTGGCAGATATGAACTCTGTCAGCCTGTCTACGATAGATTGAGTGCTGAAGAGACATCAGGTGACCATGAAGCAACTCGACAAGGTAGAGAGGAACCAGTATGTACAGGTAAAGCATTGTTGTGCTCTACACACATTACATTACATTACAGGCATTTATCAGACGCTTTTATCCAAAGCAACTTACAATAAGATCATTCAACATGGGTAGAGAACTACTAGTCACTAGAAATCAGAAGAGCATTTCCTTCCTAAACAAGCAACTAAGAGCAGAACTAGTGCTGAGGTAAAAGTGCAATAAGTAAGCAACCTACTTTTATTAAACAAATGAGACAAATAAGAAAATCAAATGAGCAAGAGCCAATAAACAAGAGCTCATACAAATAATTGACGACAAATAGGCAAGGCATTACCTACTATATACATTACATTACCTACTATATATTGTCTAGTGTCTTGTCTTTTCCTTTCATTATGGCCTATATTGTTTAATATTTTCACTTTCTTACAAAATTAATGTTATTTTTATTAGCCTATATCAGTGTGAACACAGTGAGACTCCTAACACCGATACTGCAGCCAGCCACCAGGGGGCTATTGAGATATTTTGGCTTCACCTCTATCATGGCATCTATCAATGGCAAAGCAAAATGTCTCTCAAAGAGCCTGAAGTGGAAAGTTGACATGGAAAACTGCAACTTTTATGAAGACTGGACTGATAAGGATTCATCATGCCAACTTCAGTAATGCCAAACCTGTACGCCTCGAAACGATCGCTGTTGCAAAAGAAAACAATCTCACCATTATACAAGGCATGCAGCCAGTTGACGATTCATGCTCTACATGGATCTCATCCCTGAGAGGTTCGGTGAGAAATGGCTTGCCAATTTTTGTCCTTGTCTGGGAAAATGTCAGCTTGTATGTCATCAGAGATGGTTTGGGCCATCCAAGAATGTTGATGGAGTTCCTTCCACTCTCCATTCTTGAATCCTATTGAGGAAAAATTAACATTGTTCAGGAATGGTTTGAGGAACATCACAAAGAGTTCAAGGTGTTGACTTGGCCTCCAAATTCCCCAGATCTCAATCCAATCCAGCATCTGTGGGATGTGGTGTAAAAACAAGTCCGATCCATGGAGGCCCCACATCACAATTTACAGGACTTAAAGGATCTGCTGCTAACGTCTTGGTGCCAGAGACCACAGGACACCTTCAGAGGTCTGGTGGAGTCCAGGCCTCGACGGGTCAGAGCTGGTTTAGTGGTACGAGGGGGAGCTACACAATATTATGTTGTATGTTATGGCTGATCGGTGTATATAGTATCAGATGAAATGTTATAAATTTATGTTTCTGTATTTTTGCCCTATTTATTTATTTATTGTCTCATTCATCAATTGGTTTATATTTATTTCCCTATTTACTTATTTGTGTATTCATTCCCTTATAATTGAATTCTGTATTTCCCTGACTCTCCAATTAAGGCCGATTGCAGCCGGGTCATTAACCCGTGTGTGAACGAGCGTGAGAGTTCAACAGGAGACAGGGAGTTGACTGTCGGCTGGATGGAGTGGCGACCGACCGACCGACCTGGAGGATGCAGCCATGAGCAGACCTGGCCTGGCGGGTTGAACCTGGTCTGCATCCTGGTGGTGTTGGCGCTCCGCGGCTGACCTGCTGGACAGGTGAGGGCCGCCGGCCGGGAGAGACGGCGCTGAAAAGCGTCCATCAAGACCGGGTCAATGAACTACTACGAAATACTACACTATAACACAACAGTCATATGGGTTTCATTTATCTTTATTTTCACAAAAAGACACATTCCACATAGGCGGGCCACATGTAGAAAAAGGTCAGGATGTTTCCATGGTGATAGGAGGGGCGGGGTCATATCAAGGCACTATTTATCTGAACATAGAAACGTAAGTCCAGGTAACAAGGTGAGGAGGTCAGAGTTCATCTGAGGGGGATCCAAATACACCTTCAGACATGTTTCATATCAGCTACAGTATCACAATACTGTTTGCACTTCATCATACACTACGAAATACATCAGAAGGTTTCAGGGTGCTACAGTGTGCTCTGAGGACGTCTAATCCAAGACTAATACTCAGCATCATCATCAGTCAGTGAGGTGGAAATTTGTCCATTTTCAAAAGGAGGTTCAGGAGTTTTAGAAGCCGGTCCTACTGATCAATAATCCTCACAGCATTCGTACAGCACAGCGAGAGGTCAGCGGACTGCTGGCCACATTGCTGTTAATGGGAAATGAAACCAATAAATGACAAAGATATGGAAGGTCTTCCACGGACAAGATTACATAAGAGTTGGACAGCAAGTTGAACAGAACTGCAGTTCCTGTAATTCTAATATCAATAACACTTGTAAAACTCCTCAACCTGCTTCTAGAACAAGTACAGTCAGTGTCTACGTCTTCAACCAGGGGTGCTGCAGACACTGGGTGGCGCTAGCCCTCCGGTCAGGCAGCAGCTCCAACATGGTCAACAGGAAGTCGCTGAACTGCGCCGCCTGGTCCAGAGGCCACTCATACTTCTCCAATAAAACCTCAAACAAACCCCACGGCTTCAGGTTGGAGATGTGACGCAACTCTCCTGGAGAGACAGAGCAAGAGAGACGTTCAGGTTCCAGAAGACAGACACAAGGATGTGTACATCAGAGAGACAGGGTCACCTCTTCGGTTGAAGTATTCTCTGGAGTATCTTCCAGACAGAGCGAAGGGCAGAGGAATGGGTCCTAACAGCTCTACGATGTGGGCTATGTGGTCTGAACACAAGAAAACACACTGTAGTACAATGTACCGTTTTAAAGCTCTGAATATAAAGACCAATAATAATAAACAATAAAACATCACACAAATGATTAGTCCTCTATTTTAATATAATACTGTAGTACCTTCATCTAGGCTGGGGGATGTTGTGTACTAACCATTTATTATTTCACATGTTGGGCTGTGAAGCCTGAGAGACTGGAACGGTGTTTAAGGGCTGTACAGATAAAATGTGATTTGTTCTGTAGTACCTTCATCTTGAGTGTAGTGTTCAGTTAAGTGTAGTACTGTGTGTACTGTAGTTCTGTGTGTCGTACCTTCATCTCTAGTGTAATCTTCTCCTGAATGTGGTTCAAACAGGTAGTCTCCTGTCGCCAGCTCAAATGCCTAAAATATAATATGTCAGTCAATCAATAAATCAATCAATCTTCCATCCATCCACCTGAGGCTGCAGTCATGTTTCTCCTGTATATTTGGAAGCAAGGTCACATGAATGCAACACAATGTAGCCTTTAGCTTGCTAGCTAGCTGGGCTAAGAACACAGCTATAGCATGCTAGCTTAGCTAAAATCCATGTGTGTACCATGCAGGCGGTGCTCCAGATGTCAGCAGGTGGTCCGTACTCTGCTCCAATCAGAACCTCCAGAGCTCGGTACTGTCTGGTCTGGATGTCCTCTGTGAAGTGTTTATGCTGGGAGACGACAGACGGAGAGATGTAGTACCTGTTACTACACCTGGATCACTAGGTAGTACCTGTTAATACTACCAGGACACCAGAGAATGAGAGAGGAAGATGAGGATGATGAAGAGCATCTTACCACCCAGCATGCATTGCCCAGATCAGCGATCTTGATCCGCAGTTTGTCAGCGTTATGAGGCTCCAGAGGACTGACCAGGAAGTCTGCTGCACTGAACACTGGTGGAGAGACAGGTGGAGAGACAGGTGGAGAGACAGGTTAATTGAAACTGATAGCTATAGCTGAAGGTGTGATTTACGTGTTTGTGTGTGTGTGTACACACTGTCTCGTCCACTTGAGTATCCTGACAGGGTTGAAAGTGCTGACTCAGAGGTTGCTGACATCACAGTGCTGGACATCCCTGATAGACCAGAGGCGGGGCTGGAGAACCGCCCGGGGGTGTGACCATTACACCTCTCCTCCAACCAGGAACAGCCTGACTCTGGACTGGCCTTGCTATTGGCTGTGGAGCAGGAAGTGTTGCCGTTGACGACCAGGGAACCTGAAGAGACAAGGAGGGGGACTTTATAAAATCTACAGTATTTTGTACATTTCATTGTATATTTGATTGTATATTTATAGTATTTTGGAATATGTTATTTTATAGTATATTCATAATATATAATAAACGCAATGTGATTTAACAAATAACACAAACATGTTTTTATTGAACAAATTGTTCAAACGTTAACAGCCTAAGGTGGAAAAAGTATGAACATCTAGAATAATGACTTCTATGAAAGGGGGTAATTGAAGTCAGGTGATCCAATCAATGAGATGACATTCAGGTGGGTCAGGAACAGAGAGATCTGTTGAAGTGGAATCTGCCCAGTCAAAAGAGACTTCAGAGAAGAGATGTTGAGGCTCATACTGCTGGAAAAGTTACAAAAGCATTTCCAAATCCTAGGGCCATCAGTCTACAGTCAGACACTGTTCACTAATGGAGAAAATTCAGGGCATTAGGACCAGTGGCCAGGAGTGGACGTCCAGTAGAACATAATGGAACATAATGGTAGAACCCATAAAGAACCCTATGATAACAGCTAAGAGTCTACAGGCATCTCTTGAACTTACTATGTCCATGAATCCACAATAAGAAAAGCACTTAATAAGAGTGGTGTTCAAGGAGGAAACCACTGCTCTCCACAAAAAACATTGCTGTCCCATCTCAAGTTTGCCAAAGACCACCTGGATGTTCCACAAAGCTGCTGGAATGTTCTGTGGACAGATGAGACAACCCTGCAGACCAACAGCAGAACCTCATCAACATGAAGCTTGGTGGAGGAGCTTCATGGTTTGGGGCTTTGCTGCCTCAGGGCCTGGACAGCTTCAATCAGTGAGGGATCAATAAATTCAAATTGTATCAGGACATCCTCCAGGAGAATATCAGGTCCTGATGTGGAGCTTAACAGAGGTTGGGTCATGCAGCAGGACAATGACCCCAAACACAAAAGAAATCTACAACAGAACGGCTTCAACAGGAACATTCAGAGAATGTTGTGGCAAGCCGTTCAGGACATCCCATAATATCAATGGACTGAAACAGCTCTGTAAGGAGGAATGGTCCAAATACCTCCTAACCGTTGAGCAGGTCTGATCACAACTACAGGAAACGTTTGGTTGAGGTTCTTGCTGCTAAAGGAGGTTCCACTAGGTACTAAATGTAAAGGAGGTTCCACTGGGAACTAAAGCTAAAGGAGGTTCCACTGGGAACTAAAGCTAAAGGAGGTTCCACTGGGAACTAAAGCTATAGGAGGTTCCACCAGGTACTGAATCTAGAGGAGGTTCCACCAGGTACTGAATCTAGAGGAGGTTCCACCAGGTACTGAATCTAGAGGAGGTTCCACCAGGTACTGAATCTAGAGGAGGTTCCACCAGGTACTGAATCTAGAGGAGGTTCCACCAGGTACTGAATCTAAAGGAGGTTCCACTGGGTACTAAAAGCGGCTGTGAAGCCCTTTGAGACTGGAACTGGGATTAAGGGCTCTACAATTAAACCAGTCTACGATCTATTTAGAAACTAGCAACACTAACCAGTCTAGTATCTATTAGTACCAATAATAGCAATACCATTACTAATACTACAGGTTAATGTCAGTGTGATTCTACTCACAGTCGAACGTGTCTGTTTCCTCTGTCTGTAGCGCTGATAGACCGGATTCCTCCTCCATCCTCTGGACAGACAGACAAGCATGCAGTCAGACAGACAGTCAGACAGACAGTAGTTTCCTGTGGACTGGATGTGTTGACCTGCAGGAATCGCCTGGATACTCCATATATATCCAGCAGTAATACTCTAGAGGGCGCTCTTTACCTTAAATTTTCCCGTTTTTTGGTTATGTATAAAAATGTGTTTACACTCAGCAAACTAAAGTAACAAAAAAAGAATTGTTTTGGTATCGGTACCAAATCCCAGGTATCGGTATCGGAACAGCCCTAGTGCCAATAAACCAGAACTCAATATGATATAGACATTTCTTTGGTATTATTCTTTTGTGCCAGTAAGTTCTACTGATTGCTGTTATTTTCCAGCCTCATCAAGTTGTAATCCAGGCTGTTACATTTCTACTGAACATGTTCTAGTTTCTTTACTGGATCCTGTTATCTGCTGACTGCAACAACCCTACATCAGGGTTATTCAACCATCAACCATGTGCCACGGAGGGCCGAGTGCATGCAGGTTTTCATTCCAACCAAACACCACAGCCGATGATTTGATTACCACCTTCAACCACAGAGGAGGAACTAACCAGTGAAATCTCCTGCTGTAGTCAGGATCAATGAAGCTTCATCTAACCTGGTTAACAGTAGTAGTCCTAGTTAGTCCTAGTCCTAGGGTTACCTGTATATCCACCAGTCTCTCCTCCAGCAGTCTCTGTTGTCTCTTTGCTTTTCTCTTCAACTTCTTCTTCTTGTTTTTAGACACCTTACCCACCTGCACACACACACACACACACACCCATGACACACACACACACACACACCCAAGAAGCACACACACACCCAAGACACACACACACACACACACCCAAGACACACACACCCATGACACACACATGCACACACCCAAGAAACACACACATACACCCAAGAAACACACACACACCCACACCCAAGAAACACACACACACACACACACACACACACACACACACACACACACACACACACAGAGGAGGAGATGGAGAGAAAGATATATCAGTTGTCAGGTTTTTACACACTGCAATACAACAACCCTAACAGCACTACATTACTCTACAGTATGAGTATTCATCAACAACAGAGATCTTCATACTAATAGAATAGAAGAATAGAATAGTCTTAGTAAATTTAAATTAGGGACAACTAAGACATGACGCTGTTGGGCGACCTCCTCTCCCTGATCCCCCCTGCTGAGAGCAGCGTGGTTAACGAATCCTAACACTAGAGTAATGGAAGTTGACCTGCTTTTTGCTTTTCCGCCCACAAAGTTGATCCAATCGTCACAAAATCTGGCAAACTTCATACATAATGGCTATTAAACAGACCTTCATTTGATTGTGACACACAAACAAAGTAAAGACATGCAAACAGGAAGTGAGGCATCATTTTTATCTGCTCAAAGCTAGAGCAACTAAACTTTACATAAATGTTTGGGATGGGCCCCAAGTGATCCATAGCACCACCATGATGCCAACCTTGCAGTATGACTTGTTTTTTAATTGCTCCTCCAAAATTGACTCAATCTCAAATTGGCTATTTTGCTAATTGTGAATTTCAGGCAACCGTGTTTGGCCAATGTGCTTGGGCCGCCTGCCCTCTCTCTAGTAGTAGTAGTCTGTCGCTTTGGCTCCAACAGTCATTTTGACTTTAATGTCAGTATATCTGACTATATGAGAAATAATCTTGCGTTAACTTAAGAGTTTTTTGTTAATATTTAAAATAAATATCGTACTTTCACTGCAATTACGTTAGCCAACCTTACCCTATGTAACGTTGATACAGGAAAAACGTATCTCTTCCGTTCTAAATCAGAAATGTCTTTCAAAAAACAGCCAAAATAACAGCCTTGTTTCAGAGCCGAGTTCCACAGCCCCCAGCTTGGCTCCATCCACAACCCGACCACATCCCCTCCATCCACCACCCGACCACATCCCCTCTATCCACAACCAACCACATCCCCTCCATCCACAACCAACCACATCCCCTCCATCCACAACCAACCACATCCCCTCCATCCACCACCTGACCACATCCCCTCCATCCACCACCTGACCACATCCCCTCCATCCACCACCTGACCACATCCCCTCCATCCACCACCTGACCACATCCCCTCCATCCACCACCTGACCACATCCCCTCCATCCACCATCCACCACCTGACCACATCCCCTCCATCCACAACCTGACCACATCCCCTCCATCCACAACCTGACCACATCCCCTCCATCCACAACCTGACCACATCCCCTCCATCCAGAACCAACCACATCCCCTCAATCCACCACCTGACCACATCCCCTCCATCCACAACCTGACCACATCCCCTCCATCCAGAACCAACCACATCCCCTCAATCCACCACCTGACCACATCCCCTCCATCCACAACCCGACGACATCCCCTCCATCCACAACCAACCACATCTCCTCCATCCACAACCTGACCACATCCCATACATCCACAACCTGACCACATCCCCTCCATCCACAACCTGACCACATCCTCTCCATCCACAACCTGACCACATCTCCTCCATCCACACAACCAACTGTGTTTTCGCTTTCGATTAACCAATCAGAGCACAGCTAGCAATATACCTGGAGAGCATTAGCCAATCAGAACACAGCTAGCATCACAGCTGGAGTCAATTAGCTAATGAGAACACAGCTAGCGTCACACCTGGACACTTACCTGAGGATCCCTGGGAGCCGTGCTGACTAGAGAGACAGAGACAGACAGGCAGACAGAGACAAGAGAAACAATGGAAAGGAGCAAAATAGGCAGAGGACAAACAGACAGACAGACAGGAGAAACAGAACAGCAGAGTTAGAACCCCGTAAAGCAAGAGACAGGAGAGGAGAGGAAGACAGTTCAGAAAGCAGATAGACAGGCAGACAGATAGGCATGTATATATCTCCATCTAACCACAGCAGAGCTGTGTTGGCTGGAGACTAAAAGAGATCTACACACTGAACGTCTACACTGTTAATCTGGATTAAATGAACGTTACTGATCTATACACTGAAGGCTACAGTGTTAATCTGGATTAAATGAACGTTACTGATCTACACACTGACCGTCTACACTGTTAATCTGGATTAAATGAACATTACTGATCTACACACTGAACGTCTACACTGTTAATCTGGATTAAATGAACGTTACTGATCTATACACTGAAGGCTACAGTGTTAATCTGGATTAAATGAACGTTACTGATCTACACACTGAACGTCTACACTGTTAATCTGGATTAAATGAACATTACTGATCTACACACTGAACGTCTACACTGTTAATCTGGATTAAATGAACGTTACTGATCTATACACTGAAGGCTACAGTGTTAATCTGGATTAAATGAACGTTACTGATCTACACACTGAACGTCTACACTGTTAATCTGGATTAAATGAACGTTACTGATCTACACACTGAACGTCTACACTGTTAATCTGGATTAAATGAACGTTACTGTCTACACTGTTAATCTGGATTAAATGAACGTTACTGATCTACACACTGAATGCTACAGTGTTAATCTGGATTAAATGTCATGCATGTTTTAACAACTAGTATGTACTGGGTGTAACCCCCATTGGGGGCTGTCCCCCCAACTTTTTTTGATATATACGGCAATAGAACAAAAGAATGTATCTTTTCTATAGGATTTCTATAAACAGCATTTCTGTTTTTCTACGACCTGACCTGACCTGTTGCTCACCTTTGTTTTGTAAATGCCAGATCGTAGTGTAATGACATGTCATTCCCCCAAGTTTAGTCAAAATCAGGCCAGTGGTGTCTCAGATATCACATTTGACTGTAAGGGCCTTTAGGCCTGTAGGTGGCGCTATATTGGGCCAATCAGTTTTATTTAGTAAATGTTGGATCATTAGAATTTGGATTAAAACTCTAACAATATGCAACTTCTTAATGTGTCATTATCTGTGTTGAGGTAGGCCTACCCTGAAGCAGGAAATATGTTTTAAATGCCCCCCAGCCCCTACAATACTGCCCCAAGTATATGTTGGTAACCAAAGTACTAGTACGTCATAATAACCACAGTACTAGTATAATAACCAGAGTACTCGTATGTTATAGTAACCAGAGTACTAGTATAATAACCACAGTACTAGTATGTCATAATGACCACAGTACTAGCATGTTATAATAACCAGAGTACTAATATGTCATAATAACCACAGTACTAGTATGTTATAAAAACCAGAGTACTAGTACAATAACCAGAGTACTAGTATGTTATCATAACCAGAGTACTAGTATAATAACCACAGTACTAATAGCTTATAATAACCAGAGTAGTAGTATGTTATAATGACCACAGTACTAGTATGTTATAATAACCACAGTACTAGTATGTTATAATAACCAGAGTACTAGTATGTTATAACCATAGTACTAGTATGCTATAATAACCAGAGTACTAGTATGTTATAACCATAGTACTAGTATGCTATAATAACCAGAGTACTAGTATGAGGAGGGCTGGTCTTAGATTCTATACCTCATGTCTCTACATTTCCATTAATCATTTCCATCTAGCCAATCACACTGCTGCTCCGCACCTGATGACCCGGAAGGGGGCGGGGCCCCGGCTCGTTGCCAGACCGTTGCCTCAGCCGCCAATCTCCTTATGTAGACCTCGTCAACGTCCAATAGGATGTTCTCTGGTTTGATGTCTGTGTGTATGATCTTACACTTGGTATGGAGGTAGTCTAGACCCTGTAGGACCTACACACACACACACACACACACACACACACACACACACACACACACACACACACACACACACACACACACATTAGAGAGCTGTGTTGTCAGAGGGGTTACAGTGTATGAAAACATTTGTGTGTGTGTGGTATATAGTGTGTGTGTGTGTGTGTGTGTCTGTGTGATATATAGTGTGTGTGTGTGTGTGGTATATAGTGTGTGTGTGTGGGGTATATAGTGTGTGTGTGTGTGTGTGTGTGGTATATAGTGTGTGTGTGTGTGTGTAGTATATAGTGTGTGTGTGTGGTATATAGTGTGTGTGTGTGTGTGGTATATAGTGTGTGTGTGTGTGTGTGTGTGGGGTATATAGTGTGTGTGTGTGTGTGTGTGTGTGGTATATAGTGTGTGTGTGTGTAGTATATAGTGTGTGTGTGTGTGTGTGTGTGTGTGGTATATAGTGTGTGTGTGTGTAGTATATAGTGTGTGTTCCTACCTGTCTGATAATAGCCTTCACACAGACCAAAGGAAGTCCCATGTAGTTTGATTTGATGATCCATTTTAACAGCTGATGACCAAGAACCTCCAGAACCATACAGACATCTGACAGACCAGTCAGGAAACTAGCAGTCTACAGACAGTCTACAGACCTTACAGACAGTCTACAGACCTTACAGACAGTCTACAGACCTTACAGACAGTCTACAGACCTTACACAGTCTACAAACCTTACAGACAGTCTACAGACCTTACACAGTCTACAGACCTTACAGACAGTCTACAGACCTTACACAGTCTACAGACCTTACAGACAGTCTACAGACCTTACACAGTCTACAGACCTTACAGACAGTCTACAGACCTTACACAGTCTACAGACCTTACAGACAGTCTACAGACAATCTACAGACACAGTCTAAAGACAGTCTGTGGTGAAAAACAGACAGGTGAGGATGAGGATGTGACGAAGGACAGACAGATAAGTGAGGATGAGGATTTGACGAAGGACAGACAGACAGGTGAGGATGAAGGACAGAGAGGTGAGGATGAGATGAAGGACAGACAGACAGGTGAGGATGAGGATGTGATGAAGGACAGACAGAGAGGTGAAGATGAGGATGTGATGAAGGACAGACAGACAGGTGAGGGTGAGATGAAGGACAGACAGACAGGTGAGGATGAGGATGTGATGAAGGACAGACAGACAGGTGAGGGTGAGATGAAGGACAGACAGACAGGTGAGGATGAGGATGTGATGAAGGACAGACAGACAGGTGAGGATGAAGGATACGGACTCCGTGTATTCCAGAGATCTTGAAGTCGTCGATCAGCTGGACGATGGTTTCTCTGTAGGGGTCAGAGGGGTCGCTGTCCCTCACCTGACACGCACACACACACGCACGCACACACGCAGACGCACACACACACACCCAGACACACGCAGACGCACACAGACGCACACACACATGTACGCACACACACGCGCAGACACGTGCAGACACGTACGCACACACACACACATTTCATAATTTCTCAAAAGCTAAGAGAATTTTCAATTATATCTTTCAAACAAGCAAACACACACAGTGAAAACATGTTTGTGTTTCAGTAGAAAGTCATAATTTAGTATATCCATCGTTTACCATCATCTCAGCTAGTGTGTGTGTGTGTGTGTGCGTGTGTGTGTGTGTAACTCACACATCGTAGCAGTTTGATCTCGTCCAGAGCCGTCTCTGTATAATGCTGAGCGCTCTTCACCACCTTCAAGGCCACAAACCGCTTCCTCCTGCACACGCACACACACACACACACACACACACGTCTATATTGTGTAGGAGTTTCTGTAAACCTGTCTCTCTCTCCATATGTGTGTGTGTGTGTGTGTGTGTGTGTGTGTGTGTGTGTGTGACATACTGCAGGTCCCAGCACAGCCAGACAGTAGAGAAATGTCCCCAGCCCAATTTTCTGACCACGTGATACCGGCCGTTAAACAGATCACCAATCTTCACCGGGTAGTAACCACCTAACACACACACACACACACACACACACACACACACACACACACACACACACACACACACACACACACACACACACACACACACACACACACACACACACACACACACACACACACACACACACACACACACACACACACACACGTCTGTGACTGATGGAGCAACAACTGACACCATCAACCATCAACCGCTACCTACTGACACCATCTACCATCAACCACTACCTACTGACACCATCTACCATCAACCACTACCTACTGACACCATCTACCATCAACCACTACCTACTGACACCATCTACCATCAACCACTACCTACTGACACCATCTACCATCAACCACTACCTACTGACACCATCTACCATCAACCACTACCTACTGACACCATCTACCATCAACCACTACCTACTGACACCATCTACCATCAACCGCTACCTACTGACACCATCTACCATCAACCGCTACCTACTGACACCATCTACCATCAACCACTACCTACTGACACCATCTACCATCAACCACTACCTACTGACACCATCTACCATCAACCGCTACCTACTGACACCATCAACCATCAACCGCTACCTACTGACACCATCTACCATCAACCACTACCTACTGACACCATCTACCATCAACCGCTACCTACTGACACCATCTACCATCAACCGCTACCTACTGACACCATCAACCATCAACCGCTACCTACTGACACCATCAACCGCTACCTACTGACACCATCAATCGCTACCTACTGACACCATCTACCATCAACCACTACCTACTGACACCATCTACCGCTACCTACTGACACCATCTACCATCAACCACTGCCTACTGACACCATCAATCGCTACCTACTGACACCATCAACCGCTACCTACTGACACCATCTACCATCAACCACTACCTACTGACACCATCTACCGCTACCTACTGACACCATCAACCATCAACCGCTACCTACTGACACCATCAACCGCTACCTACTGACACCATCAACCACTACCTACTGACACCATCTACCATCAACCACTACCTACTGACACCATCTACCACTACCTACTGACACCATCTACCATCAACCACTACCTACTGACACCATCTACCGCTACCTACTGACACCATCAACCACTACCTACTGACACCATCTACCACTACCTACTGACACCATCTACCATCAACCACTACCTACTGACACCATCTACCACTACCTACTGACACCATCTACCATCAACCACTACCTACTGACACCATCAACCACTACCTACTGACACCATCTACCACTACCTACTGACACCATCTACCATCAACCACTACCTACTGACACCATCTACCACTACCTACTGACACCATCAACCACTACCTACTGACACCATCTACCATCAACCACTACCTACTGACACCATCAACCATCAACCACTACCTACTGACACCATCAATCGCTACCTACTGACACCATCAATCGCTACCTACTGACACCATCAATCGCTACCTACTGACACCATCTACCGCTACCTACTGACACCATCAACCATCAACCACTACCTACTGACACCATCAATCGCTACCTACTGACACCATCAACCGCTACCTACTGACACCATCTACCATCAACCACTACCTACTGACACCATCTACCGCTACCTACTGACACCATCTACCGCTACCTACTGACACCATCAACCACTACCTACTGACACCATCTACCGCTACCTACTGACACCATCAACCACTACCTACTGACACCATCTACCACTACCTACTGACACCATCAACCACTACCTACTGACACCATCTACCGCTACCTACTGACACCATCAACCGCTACCTACTGACACCATCAACCATCAACCACTACCTACTGACACCATCTACCGCTACCTACTGACACCATCAACCGCTACCTACTGACACCATCAACCATCACCTACTGACACCATCTACCGCTACCTACTGACACCATCAACCGCTACCTACTGACACCATCAACCATCACCTACTGACACCATCAACCACTACCTACTGACACCATCTACCGCTACCTACTGACACCATCTACCGCTACCTACTGACACCATCAACCGCTACCTACTGACACCATCTACCATCAACCACTACCTACTGACACCATCAACCACTACCTACTGACACCATCTACCGCTACCTACTGACACCATCTACCGCTACCTACTGACACCATCTACCATCAACCACTACCTACTGACACCATCAACCACTACCTACTGACACCATCTACCGCTACCTACTGACACCATCAACCGCTACCTACTGACACCATCTACCATCAACCGCTACCTACTGACACCATCTACCGCTACCTACTGACACCATCTACCATCTACCACTACCTACTGACACCATCAACCGCTACCTACTGACACCATCTACCACTACCTACTGACACCATCAACCGCTACCTACTGACACCATCTACCACTACCTACTGACACCATCTACCGCTACCTACTGACACCATCTACCACTACCTACTGACACCATCAACCGCTACCTACTGACACCATCAACCGCTACCTACTGACACCATCTACCACTACCTACTGACACCATCAACCGCTACCTACTGACACCATCTACCACTACCTACTGACACCATCAACCGCTACCTACTGACACCATCTACCGCTACCTACTGATAACAGGACATTCTCCAGTTCCAAACAATTACTGTCAATCTGCAATCTATTACCTTTCAGGTAATCTACAACAGTAATAGATTACTTCACGGATAATGTGTTACAGTGATCAAAGGTATCTTCTTGCTCCTTGTCAGACTTAAGTACTAATAATACCTATAGTAATCTAAGAACAGTAATCTATTACCAACCTAAAACTACTGTTTTACCTTTACAGTAATCCGAAGGGTCTTCCTGCTCCTCATCGTCAGAGCCCAGAAGCTCCGGAGGGGGCGGGGTGAAGTCTGAAGGAGGCGGGCTCAGAGTGGGAGGGTTTACAGCCAATGGTGGAGGGTGACCAGATGAAAGAATGGGTGGTAGACCAATGGAAGGAGCGATGGGCATGGCCAGAGAGGGGGAGGAGAGGAGGAAGGAGGAGGACAGAGAGAGAGGAGGGTAGTGGGAGGAGGAGTCACTGGGGGTAAAGGTCACCGAGCCCAGGAAGGGGTCTGGGAGGGCGGGGCTTAATGGAGGCATGGGAGAAGCTTTGGGGGGATTCTGGGAAATATTTTTGGGAGATGGTGGGGGTGACTTAGAGGAATTCTGGGTAATGTATTGAGAAGAAATTGATGGTGATTTGGGGGGATTGTGGGTATTATTCTGGGGCAAACTGGGAGGTGATTTGGAGGGATTCTGGGTAATATTCTTGCACAAGGTGGGAGATGACTGGAAGGTATTCTGGGTAATATTTTGGTTTAGAGTTGGTGGTGGTTGGCTGATAATATGGGGAGTTACTGGGTCTCTTCTAGGGGTATTCTGAGGGGCCACTGGGGCTGTTAGGGGGGTATGGGGGGGTAGTGGAGTTGATGGGGGGTAACTCTGAGGGGGCGTTAGGGGTCGTTTGGGGGTCGGTGCGCTGTCTGGGGTCAAACCGTCACAGAGCTCATCAGACCTAAAACACAAACAAAGAGTTCTCAACCACCATGTTACCTGTGTCAGTACTGCAGTGCTATGTTAGTCTGTAGAGGTCTGTTGTCCTGGACCATGTGTCAGTAGCTACTGTACTACTATGTTAGTCTGTAGAGGTCTGTTGTCCTGGACCATGTGTCAATAGCTACTGTACTACTATGTTAGTCTGTAGAGGTCTGTTGTCCTGGACCATGTGTCAATAGCTACTGTACTACTATGTTAGTCTGTAGAGGTCTGTTGTCCTGGACCATGTGTCAATAGCTACTGTACTACCATGTTAGTCTGTTAGAGGTCTGTTGTCCTGGACCATGTGTCAATAGCTACTGTACTACCATGTTAGTCTGTAGAGGTCTGTTGTCCTGGACCTGTGTCAATAGCTACTGTACTACTATGTTAGTCTGTAGAGGTCTGTTGTCCTGGACCATGTGTCAATAGCTACTGTACTACCATGTTAGTCTGTTAGAGGTCTGTTGTCCTGGACCGTGTGTCAATAGCTACTGTACTACCATGTTAGTCTGTTAGAGGTCTGTTGTCCTGGTGTGTCAGTAGCTACTGTACTACCATGTTAGTCTGTTAGAGGTCTGTTGTCCTGGTGTGTCAGTAGCTACTGTACTACCATGTTAGTCTGTTAGAGGTCTGTTGTCCTGGTGTGTCAGTAGCTACTGTACTACTATGTTAGTCTGTTAGAGGTCTGTTGTCCTGGCTGTGTCAATAGCTACTGTACTACTATGTTAGTCTGTAGAGGTCTGTTGTCCTGGACCATGTGTCAGTAGCTACTGTACTACTATGTTAGTCTGTAGAGGTCTGTTGTCCTGGACCATGTGTCAGTGGCAAGTCAGCGCACACACACACACACACACACACACACACACACCCACACCCACACCCACACCCACACCCACACCCACACCCACACACACACACACACACACACACACACACACACACACACACCCACACACACACACACACACACACACACACACACCCACACACACACACACACACACACACACACACACACACATTGTTGAGGTCTGCCTGGGCTAAAATAGCCTGATGGGTTGTTGGGGGTGTCGAGGTGACTGGCTGCTATTTATGGAGCTGAGTCGCCCCGGGCCGAGTCCCAATACTATGGAGGAGTTTCCCTCACCATGAGGTCACAGGCACTGACTTCAGGACAACAATCTCTCAACCTACACCACTACCACTATATGACCATATATAGACTGTATGACCACTTGTAGTTTATATGATCACATGTACACTATACCATATATATTACGGCCTTACAGCACCTTAGAGCACTGACCTGCTCTACCTCTAATTGGTTCTTCTACACCTCTAACCGGTTCTCCTCTACCTCTACCTCGTTCTTCTACACCTCTAACCGGTTCTCCTCTACCTCTACCTCGTTCTTCTACACCTCTAACCGGTTCTTCTCTACCATTAATCGGTTCTTCTCTACCATTAAACGGTTCTCCTCTACCTCTACCTCGTTCTTCTCTACCTCTAACCGGTTCTTCTCTACCTCTAACTGGTTCTTTTCCACCTCTACCTCGTTCTTCTCTACCTCTAACTGGTTCTTTTCCACCTCTACCTCGTTCTTCTCTACCTCTACCTCGTTCTTCTCTACCTCTAACTGGTTCTTTTCCACCTCTACCTCGTTCTTCTCTACCTCTAACTGGTTCTTCTCTACCTCTAACTGGTTCTTCTCTACCTCTAACTGGTTCTTTTCCACCTCTACCTCGTTCTTCTCTACCTCTAACTGGTTCTTTTCCACCTCTACCTCGTTCTTCTCTACCTCTAACTGGTTCTTTTCCACCTCTACCTCGTTCTTCTCTACCTCTAACTGGTTCTTTTCCACCTCTACCTCGTTCTTCTCTACCTCTAACTGGTTCTTCTCTACCTCTAACTGGTTCTTTTCCACCTCTACCTCGTTCTTCTCTACCTCTAACTGGTTCTTTTCCACCTCTACCTCGTTCTTCTCTACCTCTAACTGGTTCTTCTCTACCTCTAACTGGTTCTTTTCCACCTCTACCTCATTCTTCTCTACCTCTAACTGGTTCTTCTCTACCTCTAACTGGTTCTTTTCCACCTCTACCTCGTTCTTCTCTGCCTCTGAACTGGTCCACGGTGTTCTGGACTGTACCACATACTGTCCACATCACAGGTCTGAGGCCAAGTGTGGTTCCTGTCCTGATCCGTCATTATAAACCAACTGTTCACCTTAGAGCACTGACCTGCTCTACCTCTAATTGGTTCTTCTACACCTCTAACCAGTTCTCCTCTACCTCTACCTCATTCTTCTACACCTCTAACCGGTTCTCCTCTACCTCTAACCGGTTCTTCTCTACCATTAAACGGTTCTCCTCTACCTCTACCTCGTTCTTCTCTACCTCTAACCGGTTCTTCTCTACCTCTAACCGGTTCTCCTCTACCTCTAAATGGTTCTTTTCTACCTCGTACTTCTCTGCCTCTGAACTGGTCCACGGTGTTCTGGACTGTACCACATTCTCTCTCTCTCTCTCTCTCTCTCTCTCTCTCTCTCTCTCTCTCTCTCTCTCTCTCTCTCTCTCTCTCTCTCTCTCTCTCTCTCTCTCTCTCTCTCTCTCTCTCTCTCTCTCTCTCTCTCTCTCTCTCTCTCTCTCTCTCTCTCTCTCTCTCTCTCTCTCTCTCTCTCTCTCTCTCTCTCTCTCTCTCTCTCTCTCTCTCTCTCTCTCTCTCTCTCACCGGCTCTCCTCTCCCGGGACTCTCCGGTGTTTCTTGCCTTTCCTCCGGTGTTTCTTGCTGGTGCCGTGAGGGTTGCTGGTTCCAGCGCTCACCGCTGCTGTCAGACACAACACGACTCAGAGTTAGTCCGGGTTAACATCTAGTCCAGTCTAACTCTCCCACCCACTGGCCAGCTGCTCTAATAACAGCTGATAACCCCCCAGCCCCAACACGTGTCCGTCAAGCCGACCTCCATGTTAAATGTTGCCTTGCTTATTGGCAAACACACAATAGATGGTAGAACGTGACTAAAAACCTCGTATCTCAATACAAATGGTTCTGTTCTTCTCCCAATCTTTTGGGAGAACAACTCCCAGGTTCTTAGCATTGTGTTGCTTGGTGGATCACTTGTACGCCACATTTACCAGTTGACAGTATCAATTCTTAAATCAATAATAACCTCCGCCGATTAAACAGATTAAAGCATTACTCGGTCGGGCTGGGCTGTGGACCTCCGTCCCGGTGGTCCTGGGGTGGTCACCGGCTGCCACCGTTAGCCAATGTTAGGTAGCAAGTTATCATAGCAGTCCCAGGTTCAAAGCAGTAACAGTTAACAACAATAAGAACTGTACCGGGACATCAAACCGGGACAGAAAATACTTTACCTATCAACATCCTGGCCCACAGTCCACAAACCAAACCAGGTCAAAGCGGGTCAATGCGGTATATCCCGGCTCGGCTGATGGTAATCTGACAGCTAGCCAGGGAGCAGCTAGCCGGCTATGCGCTAACACAAACGGCACTAGAAACCCTGAAACGGACCAAAACTAAACCGGGTCAGCGCGGGTCACTAGCCTGGTTAGCCAGAAAGTAACGTGACAGCTAGCCTAACGTTAGTTAGTTAACGGTCTCTAGTCTGTTAGCCTGTTAAGTTAACGGTCTGTAGTCAGTTAGCTTGCCAGGCAGCGGTGCTTTAACTCCCAACGACAGTAAAACACTACTGACGGACTGACAAACTACAGATCTTTCCAACAGTCCGGTCCGGTCCGATCTGTACCGGGTCCAGTCGGTTATTTTGGGTGTGTTTTATTTGCTGTCTCGGTCCTACCGTTCATGGTCTCATCAGCTGTTGACACCAGACACCAGGCTTTGCGCATGCGCAGCGGCCAGCCAGGCTCCTAATGGCACCCAAAGATTGAGACTGGACACAAACTGGGACTGGAGTCGAACTGGGACTGGACCAGTTGTATGTGTTTGTCTATTTATTCATTCATTGTGACTAAATGATTTCTACTATTAGGCTAGTGACTAACTGTCAAAAAGGGCTTTAGTTTTTGAGATACCCCTACCGGAGGTAGAACAAAACCTAACAATGTTTTTCCTCATCTCTAAGGTCTCCCATATATGAAATGGGTTCTTAGGTTAAAATATTTTACTGCAAACATTGTTAAATTGATACATATTGTTATACACCCCAAACCTAAAAAAGAACAAAAATATAGCCTGGCCGTATGGGAGTTAAGACATATAAACTTATGTAGATTAATAACACAAGCTCTGACAGCTTTGAAACTTGACATAATTGTGGTCAGGAAGTTGCTTTACCTATTAGAAAAAACTGGATGTGAATATCTTGATGTGTGTAACATATAGAGACCTATGAACACTTGCCTAAAATAAGCGGACATACAAAAAAAGAATATCTATGCAGAATGTTCTCATTTACTTTGTAGTTGCTTGGCCAGGGATTGTCATAGAAACACATATGATGGCTTGTTGGAAAGATGGGGTTGTGCTTAATCCAGTGATACCAAATATGTGAATATAGCATGCATAGTCAGCGTGTGACATCACTAAATGTATGAGGTGAAAGAAAGAAAGTGAAACATTGACATAATCAAGTCTCCACAGCCCATTAGCAATGGTGACAAGAATGTTGACCAATTCAATGTTACTGCAACCTAAGCAAGTAACTTCTCAATTGATTTACCTGGATAAATAAAGGTTACTTTGGGTAAGTGCTACCCTAATAATGCATTTATTGCATGGTTGTGCTGAATCCAGCAATACCAAATATGTAAATACATAATCATTCATCGCTAAATATATAAACTGTCCCAAATAAAAGAATATGTTGCATTGCATAGCAATGTACTGTACTGTACCATGTGACATCACCGGGGGATGGGTCTAGCTAAGGCTTACAGCTCAGCAATAGCACACACAGGAGACAAGGTGACAGGATTGTAGTTTGGCCTTGATGATCTTTTTAATAAAACTATAACTTCACTTCACGCAGTACAAATTAAATTACTGTCTCAAATCAAACAAATGTTCATCAAACAAAACACTCTGAGGAGGAATGAGCCCTCTCCTCACGCTAAACTCCCAGCTCTTTGGCTGGTGTTCTTCATGGGCTGCTTTTGGTAGCCATCCCTGTCACTCATCCGCATTATCATCAGTGACAAAGTGGGTCATATTTGGGCAGTCTGGGAAAGAGCAAGAGCAAAACTCAGTGCAAGTCAAGCCCACTGAAAGACACTGGCATTTGTTGGTTTCATTGCATTTTCCATCTTTACAGTACAGGTGGGTGATGTCTCGAACTTCTTTAGGTGCTGGTGCCTTCTGGAACATGACAGGTTCAATGGACCCATCTTGTCTGAGCCTCCATCCTCTACCAACTGGGTTCCAGAGATGAGGCTTGGCCAGGTGGCTGTGACGCCACACTGCTGTTTGGTATAAGGCTCTTAATACATGTTGCTGGAAGGCATCTTCTGTTGGGGGTAGATTTGCTGCTGAAGAATCTGTGGTAGATGCTAGTGTGTACCTCAGCTCATCTAGGTTGGTGCAAGGATGGCCATTCTCCTTTTTCTTTTGGCCATACAGGAGGAGGGCATATTTTCTTGCCACAGGCAAAGCTTCTTCTAGGCTTCCAGACAGTCCAAACTTGGCCATTTCCTTTAAGTCAGTCAGATGGGTCTTCAGTCTTGTGAAGGCACTGGTCTTTCCAATTCTGCACAAGCTGCTTGTGGTATCACAACCTGTGAGGGCGTGGCATGCAGGTAAACACTCACAAAGAGCTGCTCCAAGACTCTGAGCAATTAAACAAACTGGGACAAATCTTTCCTTTAGGCCATGTCCAGAGTGCATGAACACTTCTGAGGATCCAAACATCCCTTTGCTTGAATAGTACACAAGCAAAACCAGTACATCTGTATCATCACATCTGACAATGAGACGAGAATGTGACTCTGCAAGGTGTATTGCATGTAACACCAGTCGTGTGTCAGCCTCCTCCTGGTCACTGTAAAGATCTGTCAAACAGTCAACACCTGACTTGCTAACCCTCTTGACCTCCTCACCATTTTCAAAGCCACCTGCCAATATGACTGTGTTCTCTGAAGAGATTCTCTGTGGCCCAGTACTAGTGATGTAGTTGCTGACAAAGACAAAGACAAAGACTGCAAGTGGTCAGGTTGCATCTGAGAAAGTTGCAAAAGAGCTCTCAAACGTCCTCCAAGATGGTGCAAAGCAGAATGCCGTCATGTTCCAGAAGGCACCAGCACCTAAAGAAGTTCGAGACATCACCCACCTGTACTGTAAAGATGGAAAATGCAATGAAACCAACAAATGCCAGTGTCTTTCAGTGGGCTTGACTTGCACTGAGTTTTGCTCTTGCTCTTTCCCAGACTGCCCAAATATGACCCACTTTGTCACTGATGATAATGCGGATGAGTGACAGGGATGGCTACCAAAAGCAGCCCATGAAGAACACCAGCCAAAGAGCTGGGAGTTTAGCGTGAGGAGAGGGCTCATTCCTCCTCAGAGTGTTTTGTTTGATGAACATTTGTTTGATTTGAGACAGTAATTTAATTTGTACTGCGTGAAGTGAAGTTATAGTTTTATTAAAAAGATCATCAAGGCCAAACTACAATCCTGTCACCTTGTCTCCTGTGTGTGCTATTGCTGAGCTGTAAGCCTTAGCTAGACCCATCCCCCGGTGATGTCACATGGTACAGTACAGTACATTGCTATGCAATGCAACATATTCTTTTATTTGGGACAGTTTATATATTTAGCGATGAATGATTATGTATTTACATATTTGGTATTGCTGGATTCAGCACAACCATGCAATAAATGCATTATTAGGGTAGCACTTACCCAAAGTAACCTTTATTTATCCAGGTAAATCAATTGAGAAGTTACTTGCTTAGGTTGCAGTAACATTGAATTGGTCAACATTCTTGTCACCATTGCTAATGGGCTGTGGAGACTTGATTATGTCAATGTTTCACTTTCTTTCTTTCACCTCATACATTTAGTGATGTCACACGCTGACTATGCATGCTATATTCACATATTTGGTATCACTGGATTAAGCACAACCCCATCTTTCCAACAAGCCATCATATGTGTTTCTATGACAATCCCTGGCCAAGCAACTACAAAGTAAATGAGAACATTCTGCATAGATATTCTTTTTTTGTATGTCCGCTTATTTTAGGCAAGTGTTCATAGGTCTCTATATGTTACACACATCAAGATATTCACATCCAGTTTTTTCTAATAGGTAAAGCAACTTCCTGACCACAATTATGTCAAGTTTCAAAGCTGTCAGAGCTTGTGTTATTAATCTACATAAGTTTATATGTCTTAACTCCCATACGGCCAGGCTATATTTTTGTTCTTTTTTAGGTTTGGGGTGTATAACAATATGTATCAATTTAACAATGTTTGCAGTAAAATATTTTAACCTAAGAACCCATTTCATATATGGGAGACCTTAGAGATGAGGAAAAACATTGTTAGGTTTTGTTCTACCTCCGGTAGGAGTATCTCAAAAACTAAAGCCCTTTTTGACAGTTAGTCACTAGCCTAATGGACGACTTTCTGTTTTAATGAATGAACATGAGCGTTATTCTCCCTTCGCCTTAAAAGAGTCTTAGCTAAAGTGGAGACTCGCCTGTTAAGAGGTGAAGAGAAAGAAACCAAAGAAAAAGAAACGTTTTTTGAATAGTTTTGTGAGAACCAGAAGAAATGATTAAAGAGACAGACAGACAGACAGACAGACAGACAGAATGTTAAAATTATAACTTTATTTGTTCCATCATACAAATTGCGTCCTGCCTTGCTCCTGCAGCACTTGGTGTCTCTTCACAATAAAAACACATTTCCATTAAAGACTGACTCATCTTCATCATCACCATCATCACAGGTATTTACAGGCACATTTACACATTGTTAGCAAACTATCCACAAACCAATAGAAAAGCAGTCTGTAAAACAGGGCTAACTTAAGCCCTCTTCCATTTCATTCATGGATTTATTTTATATTTTATACAAATCCTTTAAAAGTTTTATTCCTTTATTCCTTGTAGAAAAAAAACGGTTTGTGCTGTTATTTATCACCAACAAACTGAGCTCATCCAATCAGAATTGAGAATATGAGTCCTCAGGGTAGTCGGTCATTTCCCAGAATAGAAGATTAGAAAACTTTACAACATCAAGTGGCATCTGGATTGGCTGCATTCCCACAGATCTGATCTCTGTCCAGCCAGTAGGAGATCAGATCTGGATCAGCAAGGGTCAAAGGTCAGATGAGTGCCAGCCAGTCAGTAAAATGACCCAGTTCCTCCCTCACATACACAACAGTAAGGCAGTGGTTCTCAACTTCTGGGCCGTGACCCAACCCGGGTCAGCTGCTCAATAAACTGGTCCAGAGAAACATCTGGAGAAGCTGCTGCATTTCCTACCAAACCATACCAGCTAGCAGGTAAAGAACAATATGAATTAAATACCAGCTAGCAGGTAAAGAACAATATGAATTAAATACCAGCTAGCAGGTAAAGAACAATATGAATTAAATACCAGCTAGTATTAAGAACAATATCAACTTAGTGGCCCATCAGCTTTGCAGTGACGAGTCATGGTTGAACTGGAGGGAAAACAGGTTGAAAACAGATATCATCATCAGCATCATCAGCATCATCACACACATGCAAAGGTCTATTCTGATTAGAGAACTACAACTACGGTCAAACACAGGCTCAAAAAACACGCAAGGCAAAAACCATCAAATTAAGCCCACAGTGGAAGGACTGCAGAAAGACATTTACAGCAGACTATTAACAATAATAATAATAATAATAATAATAATAATCTTCATCATAGACATAATGATCATAATAGAAGAGGAAGAGCAGTAACGTGTCTGTGGGGGTCGTCTGATTTCTTCAACCATAACAGTTTCCATCTGAGCCAAACCTGCTAAATTCTCCACTGTCCAGTTCAATAAAGTAGGAGGCTCTGTTGTGTCCAGACTGAGAACGACATGGATGACACATGGATGACACATGGATGACACATGGATGACACATGACACATGGATGACACATGGATGACACATGACACATGGATGACACATGGATGACACATGTATGACTGGTCAACTACGCATCAGGTCTGAGTCTTTATTGCCTTGAGGTCTCATTAACAGTCCTGATAGATGGAAAACTGAAAACACGTTAAAGAGCTGCTGGTACAAAGATCCAGGAAACATCCAGAAGCACTCAGACAGTCAGACAGACAGACAGACAGACAGACAGACAGACAGACAGACAGACAGTGCCACCTAGCTGCAAGAAGAAAGGCACAGCTGGGATAAACAGGATGTATTTACACACAATAAGTTAGTAACTTACACACACACACACACACACACACACACACACACACACACACACTCTTCCTGTTGGTCTTCAGTTTCTAGTTTAGCATGAAATCTCAGTAGGTTCTAGTGGGTTCCGCTGGGTTCTAGTAGGTTCTACTAGGTTCCACAAGTTCACAGTAACTGACAGCAGGTGACTGCAGAGACATTGCTGGTTTTCAGTAGTGAAGGCAACGACAGACTGACAACTTTTTGATTGCTGGCAATGTTGCCCATAAAATGTCTCTGAGCCCAGAGGAATCAGCAGGGTTCAGATCAGACCCGGAACCAGCAGGGTTCAGATCAAACCAGGCACCAGCTAAGTTCAGATCAGACCAGGAACCAGCAGAGTTCAGATCAGACCATGAACCAGCAGGGTTCAGATCAGTCCAGGAAACTAAAACCCTCAGACAGCAACAACATCACAATATTAACCTGCAGATCAATAATCAATAATAATAATCAATAATCAGAAACATTGTGTTTGTGTCTCTGTATGTAACATGACCATATAAGGACATGTCAGTTTATCAGACAACATGGACAGACAGCATGGAATTCTGGGATATGTATTCCAAGGCGGTGGTTGTCCTGTTCCCTGATTGGTTGGATTGTGGTTTTCAGTTTACAGACCAATCAAACGTTAAGCCTTGTTGAGCTGATCCACTACTGGTTCTGCTAGGTTAGCTTTAGGCGCGGTTCTAGTTTCTGGTTCCTTTCATTAAAATGGATCTGGTTCACTGGATATGATGATATGATACACTTTGATTGATTACATATTTATTGTAGAATTGATCAATACTACAGCGATTGTCTATGAGAAGAAGGTGATTCTAATCAATATAGTTATCAATAGTATTACTATTATTATTATTAGTAGTACTATTACTATTACTATTATTATTATTATTATTACCTGATGGTTCTAGTGGTTCTGTTGGTTCTGATGGTTCTCTTGGTTCTAATGCTTCTCTTGGTTCTGTTAATTCTGTTGGTTCTAATGGTTCTGATGGTTCTCTTGGTTCTAATGGTTCTGATAGTTCTGATGGTTGTAATGGTTCTGTTGGTTCTAATGCTTCTCTTGGTTCTCTTTGTTCTGTTGGTTCTAATGGTTCTGATATTTCTGATGGTTCTCTTGGTTCTAATGCTTCTCTTGGTTCTCTTTGTTCTGTTGGTTCTGCACAGGAAGACTAAAATCCCTTAAATATGATCAATAAATGGGTTCTAATATTTCATCCTGTTTCTGCTTGATTTGGAAGAAAATCATTGCTAAAAATTTGGATCCCCTGAGTTTGAGTATAAAAAACCCCAACACACACACATGAACACACGCACACACACGCACACACGCACACACACGCACACACGCACACACACGCACACACACCAGGAAGACAGTAGTAACAGGAATTAAATGATATTTAGGTGTTCAGTCTCTCAGAGTCTAAAGCTGTTGAACAGGAAACCTCATCTTCATCTTCCCGCTTCCTCCTGCTCATCTTCCTCTCCCTCCTCCTCTTCCTTCCAGGGTTCAAAGGTCAGAGTAATCTCCAGGACCACAGTAGGGTGAGGGGTCAGAGGTCAGGGGTCATCAGAGGTCAGTGACCTTGTTCTCCACCAGGGCGGCAACCTGCTGCAGCCTGTAGGCCAACTGCATCTTCTGACCTGAACTGTCTTCCTCTAGAGACATGATGACCTGGCAGAGAGACAGACAGGCAGGCAGACAGACAGAAACACAGGTAGACACATAGGTAAATAATGAATCTCAGTGTCTGTATCCATGATAAGTGTGTGTGTGTGTGTGTGTGTGTGTGTGTTACCTGGTCGTAGTATTTGTTGATGTACTTGTACAGCTCATGTAAAGCCACCAGATTGTTCATCTCAGTTGCAAAACTCTGGAGACAGAGACAGTTGGGCAGACAGGTAGACAGACAGGTCAGCAGACAGACAGGTAGTCAGACACGTATTTGGGGAAATATATGTGAGGTGTCACCACGTGTGTGTGTGTGTGTGTGTGTGTGTGTGTACCAACCCCAGACAGCTCAGTCAGAGTAGAGTTCATCTCTTGATAGCAGCCTGATGCAGCGCTGTGGATGTCACTGTAATATCTGTAACACACACACACACACACACACACACACACACACACACATACATACACATAAACCTCTGGAGGGGCGTCCTGGTGGCTCAGTGGTCAAATACCACATAACCATGACATCCTGTCGCATGTCCTCCCTCCTGTCTCACCTCATCTTTCCTGTCTCTCTCTACTGATTGGCAAATAAAGGAATCTCCTAGTTTATAGTGTGTTCTATAGTAGTATGTTAGCAGATACTACACCCCTGTGGTAGTTCTATAGTAGTATGTTAGCAGATACTACACCCCTGTGGTAGTTCTATAGTAGTATGTTAGCACATACTACACCCCTATGGTAACTCTAGTGTTATGCTAGTAACTATGGTAACTCTATAGAAGTACGCTAGTAGTGCTATGGTAACTCTATAGTAGTGGGCTAGTAGTGCTATGGTAACTCTATAGTAGTACGCTAGTAGTGCTATGGTAACTCTATAGTAGTGGGCTAGTAGTGCTATGGTAACTCTATAGTAGTGGGCTAGTAGTGCTATGGTAACTCTATAGTAGTACGCTAGTAGTGCTATGGTAACTCTATAGTAGTGGGCTAGTAGTGCTATGGTAACTCTATAGCAGTACGCTAGTAGTGCTATGGTAACTCTATAGTAGTACGCTAGTAGTGCTATGGTAACTCTATAGTAGTGGGCTAGTAGTGCTATGGTAACTCTATAGCAGTATGCTAGTAGTGCTATGGTAACTATAGTAGTGTGCTAGTAGTGCTATGGTAACTCTATAGTAGTGTGCTAGTAGTGCTATGGTAACTCTATAGTAGTGTGCTAGTAGTGCTATGGTAACTATAGTAGTGTGCTAGTAGTGCTATGGTAACTCTATAGTAGTGTGCTAGTAGTGCTATGGTAACTATAGTAGTGTGCTAGTAGTGCTATGGTAACTCTATAGTAGTACGCTAGTAGTGCTATGGTAACTCTATAGTAGTGTGCTAGTAGTGCTATGGTAACTATAGTAGTGTGCTAGTAGTGCTATGGTAACTCTATAGTAGTGTGCTAGTAGTGCTATGGTAACTCTATAGTAGTGTGCTAGTAGTGCTATGGTAACTATAGTAGTGTGCTAGTAGTGCTATGGTAACTCTATAGTAGTGTGCTAGTAGTGCTATGGTAACTATAGTAGTGTGCTAGTAGTGCTATGGTAACTCTATAGTAGTGTGCTAGTAGTGCTATGGTAACTATAGTAGTGTGCTAGTATTGCTATGGTAACTCTATAGTAGTACGCTAGTAGTGCTATGGTAACTCTATAGTAATGTGCTAGTATTGCTATGGTAACTCTATAGTAGTACGCTAGTAGTGCTATGGTAACTCTATAGTAGTGTGCTAGTAGTGCTATGGTAACTCTATAGTAGTGTGCTAGTAGTGCTATGGTAACTATAGTAGTGTGCTAGTAGTGCTATGGTAACTCTATAGTAGTGTGCTAGTAGTGCTATGGTAACTATAGTAGTGTGCTAGTAGTGCTATGGTAACTCTATAGTAGTGTGCTAGTAGTGCTATGGTAACTATAGTAGTGTGCTAGTAGTGCTATGGTAACTCTATAGTAGTGTGCTAGTAGTGCTATGGTAACTCTATAGTAGTGTGCTAGTAGTGCTATGGTAACTCTATAGTAGTGTGCTAGTATTGCTATGGTAACTCTATAGTAGTGTGCTAGTAGTGCTATGGTAACTCTATAGTAGTGTGCTAGTAGTGCTATGGTAACTCTATAGTAGTGTGCTAGTAGTGCTATGGTAACTCTATAGTAGTGTGCTAGTAGTGCTATGGTAACTCTATAGTAGTGTGCTAGTAGTGCTATGGTAACTCTATAGTAGTGTGCTAGTAGTGCTATGGTAACTCTATAGTAGTGTGCTAGTAGTGCTATGGTAACTCTATAGTAGTGTGCTAGTAGTGCTATGGTAACTCTATAGTAGTACGCTAGTAGTGCTATGGTAACTCTATAGTAGTGTGCTAGTATTGCTATGGTAACTCTATAGTAGTACGCTAGTAGTGCTATGGTAACTCTATAGTAGTGTGCTAGTAGTGCTATGGTAACTATAGTAGTGTGCTAGTATTGCTATGGTAACTCTATAGTAGTGTGCTAGTAGTGCTATGGTAACTATAGTAGTGTGCTAGTATTGCTATGGTAACTCTATAGTAGTGTGCTAGTAGTGCTATGGTAACTATAGTAGTGTGCTAGTAGTGCTATGGTAACTCTATAGTAGTGTGCTAGTAGTGCTATGGTAACTCTATAGTAGTGTGCTAGTAGTGCTATGGTAACTCTATAGTAGTGTGCTAGTAGTGCTATGGTAACTCTATAGTAGTGTGCTAGTAGTGCTATGGTAACTCTATAGTAGTGTGTCTCACCTCTCCACCAGCTGTTTGTATCTGGGAATCTCTCTGGCGTACAGCAGCTTGTTGACTGGAGAGTCCTGTATAAACCACATCATATATATGATATTGATATGATATAGATATGATGATAATACTGTGATAATACATTCATACATATATACATTGTTATAAAACAAATTATATCTGTAGACAGGCAGGTAGGTAGACAGGTAGACAGACAGGCAGACAGACAGGTCGTACCCGCCCCACTTTATGTTCGGAGGTGGTGCAAGAGTCGATGAAGGTCTGAGCAATGACAGACAGGACGGCGTCCATGCTGTCTGTCACCTGGACGTCCAATACGAACTGAGGATTCTTTAGGATGTTCACCCAGAACCTGAGAGGGAGACTGGCAGAGAGACAGACAGGTTAACCCAGACTGGTGGAACAGCCCATTCTCTGGGGGTTGTTGAAAGGCATTCTGGGAAACTCCTGGATGAGTTGAACATCACAGACTGATGTAATCTGACAAACAGGGGTGGACAAAATACCAGAAACAATTGAAAAGGGACTCTGAAGCAACCGGATCCTAATTCTAGTGGCAGTTACACAGACCAGTCACATGTTAACTAGCAGCTAAACAGACCAGCTGAATGTTAACTAGCAGTGTGTGTCAGCTTTACAGACCATCACCACTTTATATGGGAGTTTTCAAAGGAACAAGTTGCTAACTCAGTGACAGACTGCCAGTTACTGACAGAGTACCAACTACCAACTGACTCAGTAACTAACTAACAAACTGACAATTACAACGCCCCCTACTGGAGTCATCAGGTCTGATATATTAACATGGTCTGCACCGGTAGAGCGCCCCCTACTGGAGTCATCAGGTCTGATATATTAACATGGTCTGCACCGGTAGAGCGCCCCCTACTGGAGTCATCAGGTCTGATATATTAACATGGTCTGCACCGGTAGAGCGCCCCCTACTGGAGTCATCAGGTCTGATGGTTGCTTCTCATGGTTGAGGTCATTCCAGGCCCTTCCAGCAGCCAAGGGTGTTAACACTGTTCCCTCGTGATGTTCCCATATGCGGTTTCATGAACAGAAACAGCAACATGAAGTCAGACACCCCCTGGCCCACCACGCCCACCAACCGGCAGATCTAAACATCTTTGGACGTTTCTGCTAGTAGATTTCACCTCCTTCAGGCTCCAGCATCCCATGACACACATTTCAGGACAATGAGGACTGAAGGGAGGCCAGGCTGATTAGTACAGACTTGATACAGTATACTGTTAGGTGTTTCTGATATCTTGCCCTAACCCTGCAGAACATCAGAAAGTAGCATTCACTCAGTTAACCAGTCAGTTAACCAGTCAGTTAACCATTCAGTCAGTCAGCCAGTCAGTCAACCAGTCAGTAAACCAGTCAGTTAACCATTCAGTCAGTCAGCCAGTCAGTCAGTTAACCAGTCAGTAAACCAGTCAGTTAACCATTCAGTCAGTCAGCCAGTCAGTCAGTTAACCAGTCAGTAAACCAGTCAGTTAACCATTCAGTCAGTCAGCCAGTCAGTCAGTTAACCAGTCAGTAAACCAGTCAGTTAACCATTCAGTCAGTCAGCCAGTCAGTCAGTAAACCAGTCAGTTAACCATTCAGTCAGTCAGCCAGTCAGTCAGTTAACCAGTCAGTTAACCAGTCTACCTGTTGGTCTTCCATATATGGACGGTTTCAGGGTCGTCTATCCCGTGTTTTTCCGCCATGTCATCCAGGAAGTCAAAGAAGAATCTGACGGCGATGGGAGGAGGACGTTTGGTGTTCAGGATTGAGACAAAGACATCGTCCACAAACTTTTGGAGGGTTCCCTACAGAGAGAACGACAGAGAGACAGAGAGAGACAGAGAGAGAGAGAGAGAGAGAGCGAGAAAGAGAGACAGAGAGAGAGAGAGACCCAGAGAGAGACAGAGAGAGAGAGACAGAGAGAGAGACAGAGAGAGAGACAGAGAGACAGAGAGAGACAGAGAGAGAGAGAGACCCAGAGAGAGACAGAGAGACAGAGAGAGACAGAGAGAGAGAGACAGAGAGAGAGACAGAGAGAGACAGAGAGAGAGAGAGACCCAGAGAGAGACAGAGAGACAGAGACAGAGAGACAGAGAGAGAGAGAGACCCAGAGAGAGACAGAGAGAGAAAGAGAGACATTAAAACATCATGAGTAACTTGGAGGAAAGAGTAGAATTAATAGAATCAGTACAACCACAGTAGAGATCCAGACATTCAGGAATTAAGTAACATGTTGTGAGTTTATTAGTGTGTGTGTGTGTGTGTGTGTGTGTGTGTGTGTGTGTGTGCACTACCTTCATGGACAGTAGTCTGGTCAGGTAGATCTCAGGGATGGCTTTAGCTCTCTCTCTCTCTCTCATGCTGCTCTTCCGGTGTTTTGGGATCTCAGGATCTTCGCTGCTCTTCACCAGATGCCAAAGACGAAGACCTTCCTCTTCCTCACCTTCCAGCATGGGCGTTTCTACAGCAACCAGAGACCGATAGATGTATTGACCTACAGTGTTCTAGATGGTTAAAGATGTGTTGTTCTATGTTCGATCTGTTTTGTTATATGTTCTAGATGTATTGTTCTATATTGTTCTAGATGTGTTGTTCTATGTTGTTCTAGATGTGTTCTATATTGTTCTAGATGTGTTCTATATTGTTCTAGATGTGTTGTATGTTGTTCTAGATGTGTTCTATATTGTTCTAGATGTGTTGTATATTGTCCTAGATGTGTTGTTCTATATTGTTCTAGATGTGTTCTATATTGTTTTAGATGTGTTGTTGTATATTGTCCTAGATGTGTTGTTCTATATTGTTCTAAGAAGAAGATTACTTTATTTGCAACTCGGGGTGCACACACGCACCAACACACACAACACATGCAAGGGGGGAAGTGGCCGCCGAACACAACACACACACACACATGCAGGGTGTCCGATGTGTTGTTCTATATTGTTGTAGATGTGTTGTTCTATATTGTTCTAGATGTGTTCTATATTGTTCTAGATGTTTTCTTCTATGTTATATATGTTTTGTTATGTTCTAGATGTGTTGTTATATATTGTTCTAGATGTGTTGTTCTATTTTGTGCTATATTGTTCCATATTGTTCTATATTGTTCCATATTGTTCTATATTGTTCCATATTGTTCTAGATGTATTGTTGTATATTGTTCTATTTTGTTCTATATTGTTGTAGATGTGTTGTATATTGTTCTAGATGTGTTGATCTATATTGTTCTATTTTGTTCTATAATTGTTCTAGATATGTTGTTCTATATTGTTCTATATTGTTTGAGATGTGTTCTATATTCTTCTAGATGTGTTGTTGTATATTGTTCTATATGTGTTGTTGTATATTGTTCTAGATGTGTTGTTCTATATTGTTCTATTTTGTTCTATATTGTTCTAGATGTGTCCATCTATGTTATATATGTTTTGTTACATGTTCTAGATGTGTTGTTGTATATTGTTCTAGATGTGTTGTTATATTGTTCTATTTTGTTCTATATTGTTCTAGATGTGTTCTTCTATGTTATATGTTTTGTTATATGTCCTAGATGTGTTGTTCTATATTGTTCCATATTGTTCTAGATGTGTTGTTCTATTTTGTTCTATATTGTTCTAGATGTGTTCATCTATACTGTTCTATTTTGATATAGATGTTTTGTGGTCTTACTTTCTCCGGTCTGGAAAACCTGGTTGACTCCAATTGAACTCTGAGAACGAGGGATAAGAGCTACTGTAGCTCCATCTGGTACCTGTAGGAGAGGAGGAGAGGAGGGTGAGAGGAGGAGAGGAGGGTGAGGGGAGGAGAGGAGGGTGAGGGGAGGAGAGGAGGGTGAGAGGAGGAGAGGAGGGTGAGGGGAGGAGAGGAGGGTGAGAGGAGGAGAGGAGGGTGAGGGGAGGAGAGGAGGGTGAGAGGAGGAGAGGAGGGTGAGGGGAGGAGAGGAGGGAGGGTGAGAGGAGGAGGAGTAATGTTTGAACAGGGATTTGAAGGGGGAGAAGGAGGAGCAGAAAGAAGAGGAGGAGGAAGAAGAGGAAGAGGAGGAGGAGGTGAAGGAGGTGGCATGTCATACCTTGTAGTGCTGCAGGGTGTTGAGTCGTTTCCATCTACCCTGAACCACCGCTGTGACATCATCATCAGACAGGGTCAGGTGACCTGCCTGCCCTGAACGCCACTCTGTCAATCAACCAGAATATACACTATATTAATATATCCTGTCAATCAAACAAAGAAAGTGTTCCTACCATCAGTGTTCTAATAAATTCTATTAAAATTTGAATCACCTGACCTGCTGGCTGACAACAAGAAGAACATAGAACTAGAACATGAAGAACTTTAGATTGTTTAGATAATTCCACCTCAAGTTAAAACACTGAATTGCATCGATGCATTAGTAAGTCTGACAGGTTGTGAATGGGGGGAGAGGAGACCATCCAGAGAGAAGGCAGCCAGAGAGAGACCATCCACAAAGAGACCATCCAGAGAGAGACCATCCAGGGGAGAACATCCAGAGAGAAATCATCTAGAAGGAGACCATCCAGAGAGAGACCACCCAGGGGAGAACATTCAGAGAGAGACCATCCAGAAGGAGACCATCCAGAGAGAAATCATCCAGGGGAGACCATCCAGAGAGAGACCACCCAGAGAGAGACCATCCAGAGGGAGACCATCCAGAGAGAAGGCAGCCAGAGGGAGACCATCCAGAGAGAAGGCAGCCAGAGAGAGACCATCCAGAGGGAGGCCATCCAGAGAGAAGGCAGCCAGAGAGAGACCATCCAGAGGGAGACCATCCAGAGAGAAGGCAGCCAGAGAGAGACCATCCAGAGGGAGGCCATCCAGAGAGAAGGCAGCCAGAGAGAGACCATCCAGAGGGAGACCATCCAGAGAGAAGGCAGCCAGAGAGAGACCATCCAGAGAGAGACCATCCAGAGAGAAGGCAGCCAGAGAGAGACCATCCAGAGAGAAGGCAGCCAGAGAGAGACCATCCAGAGAGAAGGCAGCCAGAGAGAGACCATCCAGAGAGAAGGCAGCCAGAGAGAGACCATCCAGAGAGAGACCATCCAGAGAGAAGGCAGCCAGAGAGAGACCATCCAGAGAGAAGGCAGCCAGAGAGAGACCATCCAGAGAGAAGGCAGCCAGAGAGAGACCATCCAGAGGGAGACCATCCAGGTGTCTGTCTGTCTGTCTGTCTGTCTGTCTGTCTGTCTGTCTGTGTGTGTGTGTGTGTGTGTGTGTGTGTGTGTGTGTGTGTGTGTGTGTGTGTGTGTGTGTGTGTGTGTGTGTGTGTGTGTGTGTGTGTGTGTGTGTGTGTGTGTGTGTGTGTGTGTACCTAGGTCCAGGGAGTCTGCTGCTGGTCTCTGGGAGAACGGAGCTCCTCTGTAGATCTGATCCAGGATCTTATCTTTCACCTGACAGACAGACAGACAGACAGACAGACAGGTTCGATACAGGCTAGGGATAGACAGGTTAGAGACAGACAAACAGGTTCGATACAGGCTAGGGATAGACAGGTTAGAGACAGACAGACAGGTTCGATACAGGCTAGGGATAGACAGGTTGTGTTATTTTAGTATCTGGTTGGTTCAGGTTCTCACTGACCAATCACAAGCCAGCCAGAAGTCCCATGACTCCCCAGCAGCTGGTTGATTGGTTGAGTTTTGGTAACCTGTCATCCCACCAGGTTAGAGAGTCCAAACCAACCAACCAACCACATGAAAAAACATCTGGATATGACCATCAGTCCAGACTGACAGACAGACAGACAGACAGACAGACAGACAGACAGACAGACAGACAGACAGGTACCTGGGTAATAGTATCTGTATCCAACACTTTAACAGGACAAGGCTGAACCTCAACTCCATTCTTCACCAAGACTGTCAGAGTCTGAGAGAGACAGAGAGAGAGAGACAGACAGGGAGGGACAGACTGTTAACGTGTTATATTGTCTAGGTGTTTACATGCCTGCATGTGTGTTGCCATGGTTACCATAGAACAGTAGTCAATGTCCTCTCTCAGAAGGTGACTGTCGTTCAGCGTTCGTTTAGCTTTCCCCGTCACGGCGTCGACCGGACCTTTATCCACCTGGTACTTTATGGCTCGGTAGAGCATGTAGAGAGGCTCTCCTGCTACCTCCTACCACAGACAGGAAGGAGACAGGGAGACAGGCAAGGAGACAGAGAGACAGGGAGACAGGCAAGGAGACAGAGAGACAGGGAGACAGGCAAGGAGACAGAGAGACAGGGAGACAGGCAAGGAGACAGGGAGACAGGTAAGGAGACAGAGAGACAGGGAGACAGGCAAGGAGACAGAGAGACAGGGAGACAGGCAAGGAGACAGGGAGACAGGCAAGGAGACAGGGAGACAGGCAAGGAGACAGGGAGACAGGCAGACAGGAAGGAGACAGAGACAGGCAAGGAGACAGGGAGACAGGCAAGGAGACAGAGAGACAGGCAAGGAGACAGAGAGACAGGGAGACAGGCAAGGAGACAGAGAGACAGGGAGACAGGCAAGGAGACAGAGAGACAGGGAGACAGGCAAGGAGACAGGCAAGGAGACAGAGAGACAGGGAGACAGGCAAGGAGACAGGGAGACAGGCAGACAGGAAGGAGACAGAGACAGGCAAGGAGACAGGGAGACAGGCAAGGAGACAGAGAGACAGGCAAGGAGACAGAGAGACAGGCAAGGAGACAGAGAGACAGGCAAGGAGACAGAGAGACAGAGAGACAGGCATAATTGATAGCTGGTAATACCATTACATGTCACTGTTCATCCCCTACATCCACTCTAACACACACAGAGAGACAGACAGGTACCTTGAGGAAGGAGTACAGGCAGATTGACATCCAGTTGGTTAACATCTTCTCGACCACTGTCTCTGTCCTACAACACACACACACACACACACAGAGAGAGAGAGAGAGAGAGAGAGAGAGAGAGGAAGAAGACCAGCATCAGTCAGCAGTACACAGACAGGTCAGTTAAACCAGTTGAACTGTTCCCCTCCCACTAAAATCACAAACATCCAACTAGTAGAGTGTTGAACCAACTAGTAGAGTGTTAAACCAACTAGCTAACTTACTGTACATTGAACTAATGTAATGTGTCAGTAGTAACACAGTGAGGAATCTGTCTGACCAATCAGAGCTTCTGATTTGACTTCACTGTATTACTGGTATTATCCCCAATACAGGTTACAGGGCGGTGGGGTCAGGTTCTGATCTCACCGCTGTGCTACAGCGATTACAGCTTTACCCTCAGTTACCACACAGGGGCGCTACAATTAAAGGTCAAAACAAGGTGACATATTTGTTACTGATCGGCCCAGAGGGGAGCACATCACTGTGTCTGGTTCTATTCTTGTCTCATCTAGATCAATAAAGCTCATTGTATCTTAGTTCATTTTAGGGAGCAGGCGTGAGATGAGGTGCGTTCGTTTTGTGTACTGTTGTCACATGACCTGCACACAGCAGATGAAGGAGTAGGTTTACTGTTGTAACAGGACAGCAGACAGAGGAGCGCTTGTTTTGCGTACCGGCGTAGCATGAGTTTGGGGTTCTTGGCGACGTACTGCTGCACCAGGTCCTGGAGGAGACTCTTCATCACCTCAGTGAAATACTCCAGCTTGTCATGGAGAGCCATGGTGAGAAGACTGGCAACGTACCCACGATCCCTCTGGGAGAAACCCTGCTGGGCCTCCAGGGTATGGATGAACTGAGAGACAGACAGACAGGCAGAGAGACAGACAGGCAGAGAGACAGGATGAGCCATGATGAGAGACAGACAGACACAGAGAGACAGGTAGAGAGACAGACAGGCAGGTAGAGAGACAGATAGGCAGGGAGAGAGACAGACATGCAGGGGGAGAGACAGACAGACAGGGAGACAGACAGACAGAGAGACAGGATGAACCATGATGAGAGACAGACATGCAGGGGGAGAGACAGACAGACACAGAGAGACAGGTAGAGAGACAGACAGGCAGAGAGACAGGGAGAGAGAGACCACGATTATTACTACTGCTACTACCACTACTTCTACGACTACTACTACTACTACTACTACTACTACTGCTACTACTGCTACTGCTGCTACTACTACTACTACTACTACTACTGCTACTACCACTACTTCTACTACTGCCACTACTGTCACTACTGCTACTACTACTGCTACTACTACTGCTACTACCACTACTTCTACTACTACTACTGCCACTACTGCTACTACTACTACTGCTACTGCTGCTACTACTACTACTATTACTGCTACTACCACTACTTCTACTACTGCCACTACTGTCACTACTGCTACTACTACTGCTACTGCTGCTACTACTACTACTACTGCCACTACTGCCACTACTGCTACAACTACTACTTCTACTATTGCTACTACTACTACGACTACTACTACTGCTGCTACTACTACTACTGCCACTACTGCTACTACTACTACTACTATTACTACTACTACTATGACTACTACTACTGCTCCCACTACTGCTACTACTACTACTGCTACTACTAATACTACTACTACTGCTACTACTACTACTGCTACTACTAATACTACTACTACTGCTACTATTGCTACTACTACTACTGCTGCTACTACTACTACTACTAGTAGTACAGTACAGTGTGAGGAGGGCTCTGATGAGGGTGAACACCAGGAAAGCTGCTGGTCCGGATGGCATATCTGGGCGAGTACTGAAGACCTGTGCTAATCAGCTAGCTCCAGTGTTCACCAGGATATTCAACATCTCCCTGGCTGAGTCTGTGGTCCCACCTGCTTCAAGAGATCCACTATTGTCCTTGTGCCCAAGAATGCTTCTCCAGCATGTCTGAATGATTATAGACCGGTGGCCCTCACCTCGGTGGTCATGAAATGCTTCGAGAGGCTGATAAAGGATTACATCTGCGCCTTCCTCCCTTCCTCCATGGACCCGCTGCAGTTTGCCTATCGTCCAAACAGATCCAGGATGATGCTGATGGTGCTGCAGGTACTGCACACCACACTCTCATCTGGACAGCGGGGGGGGGGGCTATGTGAGACTGCTGTTCATTGATTATAGTTCAGCTTTCAATACCATAGTCCCTCCAGACTGGCTGGAAAGTTGAGTGAGCTGGGACTGAACACCCCTGTGTGCCTGGATCCTGGACTTCCTGACCGCCAGGCCCCAGGTGGTCAGGGTGGGTAGACACACCTCCAACCCCCTCACCCTGAACACAGGATCCCCCCAGGGTTGCGTCCTCAGCCCCCTACTGTACTCCCTGTACACACCTGACTGTGTGGCCAGGTTCAGCTCCAACTACATCATTAAGTTTGCGGATGACACAGTGGTGGTGGGCCTGATCTCCAGCAACGACGAGAAGGCCTACCTGGAGGAAGTTGCTGATCTGTCACTCTGGTGCCATGACAACAGCCTCCTCTTGAATGTCACCAAAACTAAGGAGCTGATTGTGGACTTTAGGAGGACACAACAACAGAGGACGTATTCACCACTGGGGATTAATGGGACGACTGTGGAGAGGGTGAGCAGGTATAAATACCTGGGAGTCCACATCACTGAAGACCTGACATGGTCCACACACACAGACACTCTGGTGAGGAAGGCGAGGCAGCAGCTTTACCACCTCAGGCAACTGAGGACATTTCAAGTCTCCCGGAGGATCCTTCAGTCCTTCTACTCTGGAGCTGTAGAGAGCATCCTGATAGGAAGCATCACTGCCTGGTTCGGCAACAGCTCCGCTCAGGACAGGAAGGCTCTGCAGAGAGTATTGGAACTACACTCCCCACCCTGCAGGACTTGTACACCAGGACCAGAACCAGAGCCTGCAGGATCATGAAGGATCCTCACCACCCCAACAACAGACTGTTTCAGCTGCTGCGGTCAGGCAAGCGCCTCCGTAGTCACGCTGCCAAAACAGAGAGACTGAGACGGAGTTTCTTTCCTCAGGCCATCAGGACTGTGACCTCTGACCTCACCAGGACCCACCAAGACCCACACACTGCCCCTCTTATACACACACACTCACACACACTCACACACACACACACACACACACGACTACACATAATTTATAGTATATTACATTCATACGATTTCCCCTACCTACCTCTTATTTTATATTTTCATTTCCAAAGTGCTCTTAATGTATATATTGTGTTGTTTTTTATATAAGAGCTCTTACTGTAATTATTGTAAATACTGTAATACTGTAAATATTGTGGGTTTTTTTTTACTGTAAATACTGTGTACTATTGCCCTTTGCACATTCCCGTGAGCATTGCCACTTTTGCATTTCACTACACACCTCATGTGTGCAGGTGACAAATAAACTACTTGACTTGACTTGACTATTATTACTACTACTACTACTACTACTATTACTACTACTACTACTACTGCTACTAATGCTACTACTACTACTGCTGCTACTACTACTACTACTACTATTACTACTACTGCTCCCACTACTGCTACTACTACTACTACTACTACTACTATTACTACTACTATTACTGCTGCTACTACTACTAATACTACTACTACTACTACTACTACTACTATTACTGCTGCTGCTACTACTACTACTACTACTACTACTACTACTACTACTGCTCCCACTACTACTACTACTACTACTACTGCTACTACTACTACTACTACTACTACTACTACTGCTAGTACTACTACCAGTACTACAGCTACTCACCCTGATCAGGAACAGTCTGTTGTTCAGCAGGTTGTTCAGCTGGACCAGCCCCTGCTCCACAGTGTGTCTTCTGGACTCTGGCAGGTCCAGTTGTCGGCTCAGCGGCGCCACCTGCTGGCCGGGGAAGAAAACTCTCTCTGCATAAGTCCTGTAGTCCAGCAGGGGGAGCCCTGGTCCTCCGACGTCGCTGCTGAGGTCCATCATCTCTGTCATCAGATCTACAGAGAGAAGAGCAGTAGAGCAGAGTCCTGGATGCAGCAGCCAAGTGGCCTCAAAATGGCGCAGTCATTCATTTGTATTGGTTTGCATCTTGAGTCCAGACAAAACCTTGACCGTGTATCATGAAGCTTGAAGCCGTTGGTGAAAACACAATGGGCCTCATTCGCTCTACGAACAGAGTCTCATTCAACATTTTGTTTGTATCTGAATTTGTCCGTTGGTACGATCAAAACCTACGAGTGTTTGGAAAGGCTCTTATTAGCCTCATTAACAACAAAACTAACTCACTCATGCACACATGAATGCAAAACTTCAATTTCGGACTCTGCAAAGTTGCTCTTGTCCCTCTTTTGGCCTTGTTTTACTTGGTGTTCACATCCTGTACGCACATATCAGGCTTCCCGGATGTTTCCTGAATCCTACATTGTTTTTGTCATACGCACATGAATACAAAGAATTTAAGAAAAGCTTTTGTGAATGAGGCCCAACATGACATGAGATACAGAACAGCCCGCACTAGTAGTAGTAGTAGTAGTAGTAGTAGTAGTAGTAGTAGTAGTAGTAGTAGTAGTAGTAGTAGTAGTAGACTCGGAGCTGAAAAGCTGACCTGAGAGACTCTGATCACTGGGTTCACTGGATTCACTGGGTTTACTGGGTTTACTGGGTTTACTGGGTTTACTGGGTTCACTTGGTTCACTGGGTTTACTGGGTTCACTTGGTTCATTGGGTGACTCATGCACTAGGTTGACATGGATTTTTTCTGTTTTCTGCTGAAGGTGGCTGGTTCTGGTGCTGGTGCTGGTTCTGGTGCTGGTGCTGGTTCTGGTGCTGGTTCTGGTTCTGGTGCTGGTGCTGGTTCTGGTGCTGGTTCTGATTCTGTGGTCTGGTTCTGTTTGGACTCAACATGTAAAGGCTAGAGAACACCTGACAGTGTGTGTGTGTGTGTGTGTGTGTGTGTGTGTGTGTGTGTGTGTGTGTGTGTGTGTACCAGTGAACTCTTTGCGACATTGGTCTCCGACGTTGATCTCCAGTGTTTCCAACTGCAGCAAAACCTTTTTATAATCTCTGAGAGCCTGTTTACTCTTCCTCCTACACACACACACACACACACACACACACACACACACACACACACACACACACACACACGTTACACTGTAATCCAGTCAGATGGGTTAAATTGAGTAAAGAGAAATTTCTTCTGAACTTTCCTCAGAAACGACTGAGAAGATTTTACACCAAATTAATTTGTTGTGAATGAACAAACGTCAAGAAGAGAGAGGGAGAGAGACACAGACAGTTAGAGGTAGACAGACAGGTACCTGTACATCAGGATGACGACCAGCACTGATAGGACAACAATGGCAGCTCCCGCCCCCAGACCCACTTGAGCAGCCAATGGGACGGGAGACAGGGAGTCGGTGTCGTACTGCACCAATCCCAGATCAACCTGCAGGTTTCCCATGAACACCTGGGAACACACAGACAGACAGACAGACAGACAGACAGACAGACAGACAGACAGACAGACAGACAGGCAGGCAGGCAGACAGACAGACAGACAGACAGACAGACAGACAGGTCACACTACTGTCGACAGTGTTGATCCCTGGAACAGTCGTGCTGAAGTGTCCCTGAGCAAGGCACTGGTGCATTTGGGTGTGTGTGTCTAGATGTGTGTGTGTGTGTGTGTGTGTGTGTGTGTAGGTGTGTAGATGTGTAGGTGTGTGTGTAGATGTGTAGGTGTGTGTGGTACCTTCAGACTGGGAAGCTCCTTGCCGTCCAGACTGCCAGGCTGGGTCTCTGGAGGTTCACAGTACAGGTGTGTGTTGTCCAGAGTTTTAACTTCACACTCTTGGTCTCCGAGTCGAGCGACCACTTCCTGTCTGGACGTTGCCCTGGTGAGGTCCTGACCCTGAGGGACGCCACAACAACAGATCTGTGATCGGAGACTAAACCGGTTTCTAAACCGGTTTACTAAACCGGTTTCTAAACCGTCATCAGATTCAGATCCAAGATGTTTGAATGTTTCAGAGGATTTTCACTGAAAACTGAAAATGGTTTTGAATTCATAGATTGATATCGATATCAATATCAGTGTGTTCAGTGTGTGTTCAGTATGTAAGTGTGTGTTCAGTGTGTGTGTGTGTGTTCAGTATGTAAGTGTGTGTTCAGTGTGTGTTCAGTTTGTGTTCAGTATGTAAGTGTGTTCAGTGTGTGTTCAGTATGTAAGTGTGTGTTCAGTGTGTGTTCAGTATGTAAGTGTGTGTTCAGTGTGTGTTCAGTGTGTGTGTGCGTTCAGTGTGTGTTCAGTGTGTGTTCAGTTTGTGTTCAGTATGTAAGTGTGTTCAGTGTGTGTTCAGTATGTAAGTGTGTGTTCAGTGTGTGTTCAGTGTGTGTGTGCGTTCAGTGTGTGTTCAGTATGTAAGTGTGTGTTCAGTGTGTGTGTTCAGTGTATGTGTGTGTGTTCAGTGTGTAAGTGTGTGTTCAGTGTGTGTTCAGTGTGTGTGTGTGTGTGTGTTCAGTGTGTGTATGTGTGTTCAGTGTGTGTGTTCAGTGTGTGTGTGTTCAGTGTGTGTGTGTTCAGTGTGTGTGTTCAGTGTGTGAGTGTGTGTTCAGTGTGTGTGTTCAGTGTATGTGTGTGTTCAGTGTGTGTTCAGTATGTAAGTGTGTGTTCAGTGTGAATGTGTGTTCAGTGTGTGTGTGTGTTCAGTGTGTGTGTGTGTTCAGTGTGTGTGTTCAGTGTGTGTGTTCAGTGTGTGTGTGTGTTCAGTGTGTGTGTGTGTGTGTTCAGTGTGTGTGTTCAGTGTGTGTGTGTGTTCAGTGTGTGTGTGTGTGTGTGTGTGTCAGTGTGTGTGTGTGTGTGTGTGTGTGTGTGTGTGTTCAGTGTGTGTGTGTGTGTGTGTGTGTGTGTGTGTGTGTGTTCAGTGTGTGTGTGTGTACCTCCACAGCGATGACTCCTCCAGGTTTGAAGCGGTACGGAGAATCTGGAGCGTCTCGGTTCAGAGGAAAAAACTCTGGATTGGGATGGTAAGTAAACCTTCGACCCTAGGAGACAGACAGGTAGATAGACAGGTAGGTAGACAGACAGGCAGGGAGACAGAGAGGTAGATAGACAGGTAGGTAGACAGGTAGGTAGATAGACAGGTAGATAGACAGGCAGGTAAACAGACAGGTAGATAGACAGGCAGGTAGACAGACAGGTAGATAGACAGGCAGGTAAACAGACAGGTAGATAGACAGGCAGGTAGACAGACAGGTAGATAGACAGACAGGTAAACAGACAGGTAAACAGACAGGTAGATAGACAGGTACCTTGATGCTCTCGTAGTTGACCCTGACGTTGTCCAGCTGAAACCAAACACCCTTGACCTTGACCTCTGGGGTCACTCTGGGGGTCACACAGGTCATCTCCAATGACGACACTACATTACAGCGCTCTGACACCTGAGAGACAGACAGGCAGACAGAGAGACAGACAGACAGGTTCCAGTGGATAGAGTTGGACTTAGTTCATGACCTCTGACCTTGTCTGATCAACTCATTAACATGTTTAACCTGTCAATCATCCTGACCTTTTAGATTCATCGATTTAAACTTTGATGATATTGAATGTGTTTTAACAGCAG
>JAXDDW010000118.1:1375000-1377500 GCA_034670385.1 Hoplostethus mediterraneus | reverse complement strand
CAGGCCAAAGAGCAGTGGCGTCCTGAGGTTGTAAATGGCAACACGTTTATGTCTGCTGCTTGAACTGTGATGACTTCAGTAGATCTAAACCTTCAGTAGATCCAAACCTTCAGTAGATCTAGGCCTGATGCTGCATTCAGGTCATACAGGAAAGCCCATACATAAGCGTTTCCAGAAGGTAAATCATGGCGTGTTGAAGTGGTTTTGATGTTTTTTCCCACATGACCTGAATGCAGCATCCAAACTGAACTGTTTACTCTGAATGTCAAATGAATACAACTTTATTTAAATAACAAAACAGTTGTCGGTCCTCACCACTTCCTGTTGGCATTGGTGGGAGGAGCTTAGGCAGGGGTGATAGACAGGTGATGCTGGTTCCCGTGACGACGGCGGGCTGAGGTGGGAGGAGCCCGAAGGCGCAGGATAGAGACTCCGCCTCTGAGAGGGTGGGGATCTGGATCACTGACAGTGTTACCTAAGACACACACACACACACACACGCACGCACACACACACACACACGCACGCACACACACACGCACACATACATATACACAGTCAGTTAAACACCAGGGTCTCCTTAGATCAGGTTAGGATCAGAAGGTGGGACAATGATTCCATGAACCAATCACATGCAACTTTATCCTGGCAGACGCACCCAGTTTAGCGTTGGTTAAAGGGACCTGTCTGCCTGCCTGTCTGCCTGCCTGTCTGTCCATCCATCTGTCTGCCTGTCCATCCATCCATCTGTCTGCCTGTCTGTCTGTCTGTCTGTCCATCTGTCTGCCTGCCTGTCTGCCTGTCTGCCTGTCTGTTTGTCCATCCGTCTGTCACTGGTTTCAGTGGAGAGTTTGATTTAGTCATTTAAATATCGGCACAAAGATCAATGATTAGCAGATTGAAGCTGCTAATCGTTGATCTAAACCGTATCAGTGAACTGTAATACTATATATATAATATATATATATATATATAATACTAACAATACTACTAATCACTATAATAATAATCAGTGATGCATCCACCAATCAGCTGAGAGCCCCCCTGTCCCAGACAGTGTGACATCACTTCCTGGACAGCCTACCTGGGTCTGATCATCTTTGCTCTGATTGGCCGGCTCCAGGCTCTGGACTGACACACACTGATTGGTCAGCTCGAAACTCCACAGCCAATGGTTGGGCTGGGCGTGGCGCTGGCACTGATGTTTACGACAACATCTGGAGAGGAAACAGAAACAAACAACAAATAACAATAAACAACAACAAAGAAACAACAAACAAGCAAAAACAAACATTAACAGTTCAACATTATCAGACAACAACAAACAAGAAATAAACAACAGCCAACAAACAAACAAACCAGTGGATTTTATATTCAGTTCCACTTTAATAACAAAGACAGGCAGACAGACAGGCAGACAGACAGGCAGACAGACAGGCAGACAAGGAGACCTACCTTCCCTCAAGGACACACCAGCCACAGTAGGGGTCTCTGACAGCAAGACAGGACTGACAATCTGTCTGTCTCTCACATGATGACACAGAAACTTTAGACAGCTGAGAGAAAGACAGGCAGAGAGAGACAGACAGGCAGAGAGAAAGACAGGCAGAGAGAGACAGACAGGCAGAGAGAAAGACAGGCAGAGAGAGACAGACAGGCAGAGAGAGACAGACAGGCAGAGAGAGACAGGGGAGAGGGAAAATAATTACCATGTAAATTTATTTTTTTACTTTTACATTTATAGACAAAAGAGAGAGAGAGAGAGAGAGAGAGAGAGAGAGAGAGAGAGAGAGAGAGAGAGAGAGAGAGAGAGAGAGAGAGAAGCTGAATCACCTTCCGGCTCGTTAAGACGTAAACGTGCTCCTGCCTTTCGTCCAATAGGAGGTCAGCGTTGACGGCGCCACCCTGGTCCACCAACACACTGTCATACAGCCGACCTGACCGGGTAGAATGGACCATCACCTACACACACACACACACACACACACACACACACACACACACACAGTCAAATCTCACTAGGTGAGGTGTGTGTGAGTGTGAGTGTTAATGAGGTCTAATCCCAGCCTGAGAACCTAAGTGAGGTAAACATGAGTGCTTTGATTCATCCTGTTAATGTTTCATGACCAACACACACACACACACACACACACACACACACACACACACACACACACACACACACACACACACACACACACACACACCACACAGGATAGCTAACTAGTGTTTAGCTCTGGGGTGAACCAGATGAGGCATCACAGGGGAGCGCACTCAGACTCTTGATGTTGATTGGTTATTGGTCCCCCAGGTGCACTCTGGGTAACGATCCGACAGGGAGCCTCTTTACTAAACCATGAAACATTGACAGAGTGTGTGTGTGTTACCTTGTGTAGTTGTCCCTCTTTGTCTCCCAGGAAGGCGATAGTATGCCCCGCCTCCGTCGCCGTTGTAACAGCACTGAGCTGGGTTGTCGCGGTAACGATGGGGGAGGAGGAGA
>JAXDDW010000118.1:1315000-1365000 GCA_034670385.1 Hoplostethus mediterraneus | reverse complement strand
GACAGACTGACCCTGGAGACTGGTGGTCATAGACAGACCTGGATACCCAGGGAGGACAGCCTGACCCTGGAGACTGGTGGTCTTAGACAGACCTGGATACCCAGGGAGGACAGACTGACCCTGGAGACTGGTGGTCTTAGACAGACCTGGATACCCAGGGAGGACAGACTGACCCTGGAGACTGGTGGTCATAGACAGACCTGGATACCCAGGGAGGACAGGCTGACCCTGGAGACTGGTCACCATCAACAGACCTGTCTACCCAGGGAGGACAGGCCAACTCTGGAGACTGGTGGTCTTAGACAGACCTGGATACCCAGGGAGGACAGACTGACCCTGGAGACTGGTGGTCTTAGACATACCTGGATACCCAGAGAGGACAGGCTGACCCTGGAGACTGGTGGTCTTAGACAGACCTGGATACCCAGAGAGGACAGGCTGACCCTGGAGACTGGTGGTCATAGACAGACCTGAATACCCAGAGAGGACAGGCTGACCCTGGAGACTGGTGGTCATAGACAGACCTGAATACCCAGGGAGGACAGACTGACCCTGGAGACTGGTGGTCTTAGACATACCTGGATACCCAGAGAGGACAGGCTGACCCTGGAGACTGGTGGTCTTAGACAGACCTGGATACCCAGAGAGGACAGGCTGACCCTGGAGACTGGTGGTCATAGACAGACCTGAATACCCAGAGAGGACAGGCTGACCCTGGAGACTGGTGGTCATAGACAGACCTGAATACCCAGGGAGGACAGCCTGACCCTGGAGACTGGTGGTCTTAGACAGACCTGGACACCCAGAGAGGACAGGCTGACCCTGGAGACTGGTGGTCATAGACAGACCTGAATACCCAGAGAGGACAGGCTGACCCTGGAGACTGGTGGTCTTAGACAGACCTGGATACCCAGAGAGGACAGGCTGACCCTGGAGACTGGTGGTCTTAGACAGACCTGGATACCCAGGGAGGACAGCCTGACCCTGGAGACTAGTGGTCTTAGACCGGAGGCTCAAGTGAGAAGGGAGTGTTGAGGAGAAACATTCCTGTTTGGTCACATGGACATTAGGGATGGGCTCGAATATTCGAATACTCGTTACTGACGTCAGTATTCGAGTAACGTTTGGTATTCATTTTTTTTTTTCCCCCGTTTTTTTTTCCTCCCATATGCATAATATTAATATAAACGTTAATTGACTAGGGAACATGTTTAATAGGCTATTAAGTTAACTTTCTTGGACAGAGAAGTTTTTAAAAAAAGACAACGTAAAGTGCTAGTGTGCGTACTGCGCAGGTACTCATTTCAAAAGTAAACATTACTTTTGAAAGAGAAGTGGTATGTGGAAATACTTTGAAAAAGATGACGAGGAGACAGTGCGGTGCAAGTTATGCAATGGTAAACTTGTATTTCATAAAAGTACTAGCTCGATGCTGAACCACATGCGCTTAAAACATAAGGAGAAAACTTTGGTGACAGATTACATTACATTACAGTCATTTAGCAGACGCTTTTATCCAAAGCAACTTACAATAAGTGCATCAACAAAGGTAGGTAAGAAAACTACTAGTCACCAGAAATCATAAGTGCATTTCCTTCCTAAACAAGCAACTAAGAGCATAACTAGTGTTAATGTAAGAGTGCAATAAGTTAGCAGCCTACTTATCTTAACAAATGAGACAAATAGAGAATCGAATAAAACAAGAGCTAAGACAAATAAGTGAACCCAATAAACAAGAGCTAAGACAAATAAGTGACGACAAGTAGTCAAGGCTAGGAGGAAGGGTCAGGGTAGTGTCTCCTGAAGAGGTGGGTTTTCAGCCTGCGGCGAAAGATGGGCAGCGACTCTGCTGTCCTGACATCAGTAGGGAGTTCATTCCACCACTGCGGGGCCAGGACAGAGAAGAGCCGTGACCGGGTAGATCGGCCCCCAGGGGCCTCTGAGTGACGGGGCAACCAGTCGCCTCGAGGCAGCAGAACGAAGTGGTCGGTGGGGGTGTAGGGCTTGACCATAGCCTGGAGGTAAGACGGAGCAGTTCCTTTCACTGCCCTATAGGCTAGCACCAGGGTCTTGAACTGGATCAGCTACAGGGAGCCAGTGTAGAGAACAGAAGGGTAGTTGTATGGGAGAACTCCTCTATTCAGATGAGAGCCAGCAACGTATCACAACGTTTAATAGCCGTTTAGCGGAATGCAAGCTTTCACTTGTTTCCAGTCGGCCACGGACCTCCCCAGAACTTAATCATTATAAGAATTTTTTTTTTTCGCGTATTCAAATAATCGTTCATAAAGTAAGGAGATTAATCGAATATTGATTTTCCTTAAGATGCCCATCCCTAATGGACATTGATCACTGCTCTTCCTCTCATCTCCTCTACTCCTCTCCTCCTCTCATCTCCTCTCCTCTCTCATACTCTCCTCTCCTCTTCCTCTCATCTCCTCCTCTCCTCTCCTCGTCTTCTTCCGCTCCTCTCCAGTTGATTAAATGTTTCATCTTTCTTCACACTTCAATTATCTGTTTCTGCTCCTTTGAAGTTTCTCTCTCCTCTCCTCCTCTTATCTTCCAACCTCACCTAACAGAACCTCTTCACCTCTTTGTCACCTCCTCCTCTCCTTCTATTCTCCTCTCCTCCTCTCTCCTCTCCTTTGGTTGAGTACAGGAGCTGACAGGGAATGTAACATAAACTTCAGTGGCTGGACGACACACACACACACACACACACAGAGAGAGAGAGAGAAAGAGAGAGAGAGAGAGAGAGAGAGAGAGATAGGGCGATCGAAAGGGAATACTGCTCTGCTAGGAAGTACAAAGCTCTGTGTGTATATCTGTTTGTATGTGTGTGTGTATGTGTGTGTGTGTGTGTGTGTGTGTGTGTGTGTGTGTGTGTGTGTGTATCTGTGTGTGTGTGTATCTGTGTGTGTGTGTGTGATGGGTGCACCTCTCAAAGATGTTTGGGGAGAGACAAGAGATTTTAACTCTCACACACTGTTGAACATGTGTCATATGTGCCTGTAATCACACATAGGATAGATTGTATGCACACACACACACACACACAGATACACACACACACACACACACACACACACACACACACACAGACCACAGTGCCAGAGAACAAAAGAGAAACTGAGAGAAGAAATGAAGAGAGAAAATAATTCCCTAGCAGGAGGAAGACGTTGCCTTCCGCAATGTGTGCATGCCTATGTGTGTGTGTGTGTGTGTGTGTGTGTGTGTGTGTGTGTGTGTGTGTGTGTGTGTGTGTGTGTGTGTGTGTGTGTGTGTGTGTGTTGGTTGGATATGCTAGTCTCTTTGAAGCAGAGTGTGTGTGAGAGTCAGCAGCACACCAGAGAGAGATAATATAGGGGGTGGAGGAGTGTGTGTGTGTGTGTGTGTGTGTGTGTGCGTGTGTGTGTGTGTGTGCCTGAGGTAAGGCAGGCTGTAATCATCACCTCGACGTGTTGAAAGCAGCCTGTCTCTCATTTACATAGTGAGAGAGAGAGAGACAGACAGACAGACAGACAGACAGACAGAGAGACAGATAGAGAAACAGACAGACAGAGAGAGAGAGAGAGACAGACAGAGCGAGAGACAGACAGACAGACAGACAGAGAGAGAGAGAGATAGACAGACAGAGCGAGAGAGAGAGAGACAGACAGACAGACAGACAGAGAGAGAGACAGGCAGAGGAGGGGATCCAAGAGAAAATTAAAAAGCTGAACCAGGAGAGACAACGAGGAACAAACTGCTGAGATTAGTAAAGCAAAGCTGCTGGATGTTCTACAGCAGTCTGAGCCTAAATACTAAATACTACATACTAAATACTACATGCTACTGCAGTACTAGGTGACTGAACCACCAGGATGTACAGTGGATGGATGTTCCCATGTATACAAGTAGGGAAGAGCAGCTAGTGAATGGATGGTTCATATACAGAGTTCAAGATGGTGAATGAATGTGAAAGAGAATGAGAGTGAATAAAGTGTCTACAGAGTAGAGTAGAGTAGAGTAGCATAGAATGAAGTAGAATATAATAGAACAGAATAAACTAGAACAGAACAGAATAAACTAGAACAGAACTAGAACAGAATACAACAAAACAGAAGAGAATAGAAGAGAATAGAAGAGAATAGAAGAGAATAAAGAGCCTGTCCTGACTGTAGATTACTGATGAAGATCACCTCCAAGTCTGAGGGTCTTATTGGGTCAGGTGCCTCAGCTGCAGTAACATGGTGGAGATGAGAGATCTCAATTTACTGGTCAGGAGCTCTGGGTAGAGACTGAAATGAGATCATACAACCTGCTGAGATGAGGTTCCTCCTCAGGGAGACATGAGGTTTCTCCTCAGGAGGACAGGAGGTTCCTCCTCAAAGTGACATGAGTTTCCTCCTCTGGGAGACATGAGGTTTCTCCTCAGAGTGACAGGAAGTTTCTCCTTAGGGTGACAGGAGGTTCCTCCTCAAAGTGACAGGAGGTTCCTCCTCAAAGTGACATGAGTTTCCTCCTCCGGGAGACATGAGGTTCCTCCTCAGTGTGACATGAGGTTCCTCCTTAGTGTGACAGGAGGTTCCTCCTTAGGGTGACAGGAGGTTCCTCCTTAGGGTGACAGAAGGGTCCTCCTCAGGGAGACATGAGGTTCCTCCTTAGGATGACAGGAGGTTCCTCCTCAAAGTGACAGGAGGTTTCTCTTTAGTGTGACAGGAGGTTCCTCCTCCGGGTGACATGAGGATCCTCCTTAAGGTGACATGAGGTTCCTCCTCTGGGTGACAGGAGGTTCCTCATCAGGGAGACATGAGGTTCCTCCACTGGGTGACATGAGGTTCCTCCTCAGGGCGACATGAGGTTCCTCCCCCAGGTGACAGGAGGTTCCTCCTCCGGGTGACATGAGGTTCCTCCCCCGGGTGACATGAGGTTCCTCCTCAGGGCGACATGAGGTTCCTCCCCCGGGTGACAGGAGGTTCCTCCTCAAGGAAACATGAGGTTCCTCCTCCAGGTGACATGAGGTTTATCCTCAGGATAACAGGAGGTTCCTCCTCAAGGTGACATGAGGTTCCTCCTTAGGGTGACATGAGGTTCCTCCTTAAGGTGACATGAGGTTCCTCCTCAAAGTGACAGGAGGTTCCTCCTCCGGGTGACATGAGGTTCCTCCTTAAGGTGACATGAGGTTCCTACTCAAAGTGACAGGAGGTTTCTCCTCAAGGTGACATGAGGTTTCTACTCAGGGTGACAGGTTTCTCCTCAGGATAACAGGAGGTTCCTCCTCAAGGTGACATGAGGTTCCTCTCTAGAGTGACAGGAGGTTCCTCCTCCTGGTGACATGAAGTTCCTCCTTAAGGTGACATGAGGTTCCTCCTTAAGGTGACAGGGGGTTTCTATTCAGGGTGACATGAGGTTCCTCCTTAAGGTGAAATGAGGTTCCTTCTCAAAGTGACAGGAGGTTCCTCCTTAGGTAGACATGACCCCACCCCTCCTTTTGGAGAGTACTGGACATGACCAACTGGGAGGAGACCGGGCGGTAGACCATGGACATGCTGGAGGGACTACATATCCCAGCATGCCTGGGGATCCCCAGAAAGAGCTAGAGCAGGGGTGTCAAACTGTGTGCCATGGAGGGCCGAGAGTATGCACTGATTTCACTGATTACCACACCTTCAACCAGAGAGGAGGGACTAACCAGTGAAAATCACCTGCTGTATTCTTGGGTTGGAACGAAAACCTGCATACTCTCGGCCCTCCATGGCTCACAGTTTGACACCCCTGAGCTAGAGGGTCCAGGATGATGAGATCCTCAGAGAGCACACAGACGATTTCAGAGACTTGATCTCACTAGATTACCAAACACTGCCCAGCTACTAACACACACACACACACACACACACACTGGAGTTACTGTAGTACACAGGGAACATGATATAGTACAGTTATAGTACCACTACTACACTGTACTAGGAATAGTGGAGTACTACAGTTACAGTACTACTGCTTGCTGTAGTCAGTACTACAGTACTCAGTACTACTACAGTACTACTTGTTCCTTCTTTGTTTCTATTTTTTTTTTCCTCGTTCCTTTCCATAATATCTTTGACTATTCTTTCTTTCTTTCTTTCAGTTTCCTTCTTTGTCTTTTTCTCTTCATGGTTATTTTGTCTGGTTTATTATTCAGCCTCGACCTCCTCCCTCCTTCTCCCTGCCTCAAACTGCCTCCCCAACACACACACACACACACACACACACACATGCACACACACACACACACACATACGCACACACACACACACATACGCACACACACACTCCCCTGGTGAGCTCATGAATATTTCTCTGAGCTCTGAGAGACGAGGAGGGTTTGATATCATCAGGGTGTGTGACAGCCATGACACACACACACACACACACACACACACACACACACACACACACACACACGTGCATACACACACACACACAGTCCTAGTGTATTTTAACCATGTGTGTGTGTCATGGCTGTTAAAGTGGTTGTCACTAAACAAAAAAGTAATTTCTACATGATGAATTACTGCTTCCCCCCGTCTGTTTATATGCTGAGTGAGAACTGAGAGTGTGTGCACGTGTGTGTGTGTGTGTGTGCATGTGTGTGTGTGTGTGTGTACAGGAGTGTGTGTCAGTAGACAATAGCTCCTCAGCAGTGACTCGCAGCAGGACTACAGATCTGACTGTACACAAACCTTCATCATCATCATCATCATCACAGCCATGATTGGCATCATTAGAGCCATCTTCATCATCATCACCACAGGAAATCAATTTATCACCATGGTGACACAATTCATTGCCATGGAGATTAAATGAGTTGTTTATACAAACATCATCATCATCAAATATGAATCCAAACTATCACCATGGCGACAAGGCTGTCAGGTATTGATGGTTTGTATCAGAGTCAGCAGCAGGAAGCAAACAGGTTCAATCCCAGCAGCCCTGGACCGTCAGGGCCCCACGGAGGTCAGAGTTCAGATTCTGACGAGGCCGTGAGGTGCTGGTCTACTGCTGCCTGGAAACACAGCTGGATAAATATGGGTGGGATCAGGGTCAGGGGTCAGGGGTCATGATCTTAGCCCCGCCTCCAGCCTGAAGGGAATCTGAATCTTGTTGTTGGTAATCTGCATCCTGATCCTGTCAAACCCTCAGATCTGTTTACATCGGGCTCAACAGAACAGGATTTAATCCAGATTAAAACCAGACCAGAATATCACTCGTCAGTTATTATCCAACACAAATTGACACTCACTGCCAACGCCGATCAATAGCGCATCACTTCCTGTTCCTCCAAATAGAACAAAAAGAACGGCTGTTCAGAGGCAGAAATAAAAGAGGAATTATCCCCATTCAGCTTGAAGCAGATCAGAGAGAAGGACTGCATGGTGACTGCAGTAGTGAGCCTGTCTGTCTGTCTGTCTGTCTGCCTGTCTGTCTGTCTGTCTGTCTGTCTGTCTGTCTGCCTGTCTGCCTGCCTGCCTGCCTGCCTGCCTGCCTGTAATAGTACTCTAGTAGTATTACGTAATATAATCGTTACAACTGCAGTCCATTCTATAATACTACATACTGTCATTGGTCATATCTGCTGTACTCTACTGTAAAGCTGTATTCTACTATATAGCTGTATTCTACTGTAAAGCTGTATTCTACTGTATAGCTGTACTCTACTGTATAGCTGTACTCTACTGTAAAGCTGTATTCTACTGTATAGCTGTACTCTACTATATAGCTGTATTCTACTGTATAGCTGTACTCTACTATATAGCTGTACTCTACTATATAGCTGTACTCTACTGTATAGCTGTACTCTACTGTATAGCTGTATTCTACTGTATAGCTGTATTCTACTGTATAGCTGTACTCTACTATATAGCTGTACTCTACTGTAAAGCTGTATTCTACTATAAAGCTGTACTCTACTGTAAAGCTGTATTCTACTGTAAAGCTGTAGTCTACTGTAAAGCTGTACTCTACTGTAAAGCTGTATTCTACTGTATAGCTGTAATCTACTGTAAAGCTGTACTCTACTGTATAGCTGTATTCTACTGTAAAGCTGTATTCTACTGTATAGCTGTACTCTACTGTATAGCTGTACTCTACTGTAAAGCTGTATTCTACTGTATAGCTGTACTCTACTATATAGCTGTATTCTACTGTATAGCTGTACTCTACTATATAGCTGTACTCTACTATATAGCTGTACTCTACTGTATAGCTGTATTCTACTGTATAGCTGTATTCTACTGTATAGCTGTACTCTACTATATAGCTGTACTCTACTGTAAAGCTGTATTCTACTATAAAGCTGTACTCTACTGTAAAGCTGTATTCTACTGTAAAGCTGTAGTCTACTGTAAAGCTGTACTCTACTGTAAAGCTGTATTCTACTGTATAGCTGTAATCTACTGTAAAGCTGTACTCTACTGTATAGCTGTATTCTACTGTAAAGCTGTATTCTACTGTATAGCTGTACTCTACTGTATAGCTGTAGTCTACTGTAAAGCTGTACTCTACTGTAAAGATGTAGTCTACTGTAAAGCTGTACTCTACTGTAAAGATGTATTCTATTGTATAGCTGTAGTCTACTGTAAAGATGTATTCTATTGTATAGCTGTAGTCTACTGTAAAGATGTATTCTATTGTATAGCTGTAGTCTACTGTAAAGCTGTATTCTACTGTATAGCTGTACTCTACTGTATAGCTGTACTCTACTATATAGCTGTACTCTACTGTAAAGCTGTATTCTACTGTATAGCTGTATTCTACTGTATAGCTGTACTCTACTGTATAGCTGTAGTCTACTGTAAAGCTGTACTCTACTGTAAAGATGTATTCTATTGTATAGCTGTAGTCTACTGTAAAGCTGTATTCTACTGTATAGCTATTTTGTGTCTACTGTATTCTACTGTATGTGGTTCTACTGTATTCTACTGTATTCGGTCCTCTGCAGGCAGATGGCTCTCAGCCTCCACTGCTGAATATTAATCATTACAACGTTTAAATATTAATCATTACAACGCTTTCATATTCACAACTATCACAACACCCTGAGGGTGAGTGTGAGTGTGTGTGTGTGTGTGTGTGTGGCAGGGGAGATGTGTGAACAAGCAGAGAAAGGTGATGGTCCTTAATGATATTAATGCTAATACCATCACACTCACACACTCGCACTCACTCACTCACACACACACTCACACACTCACACACTCACACACTCAGCGAGGTGTGTGCGTGCATACATTATCAGTGAGCCTCCACTCCAATTAGCAGAGTGTGTAAATGGTTTTGATAGAGAGGAGATCACAGGATGGATGTCAGTGTGCATGTGAGTGTGTGTGTGTGTGTGTGTGTGTGTGTGTGTGTGTGTGTGTGTGTGAGAGTGAGTGTGTGTGGTGTATTCTTCTTTTTATTTCCTTTATATTTTCAGAACAGTGAAAATAAACTGATGTAGTCAGTCGAATCCACCTGGCGTCGTTATGAGGAAAGATCATGTCTGTCTGTCTGTCTGTCTGTCTGTCTGCCTGCCTGTCTGTCTGCCTGCCTGTCTGTCTGTCTGTCTGTCTGTCTGTCTGTGAAACTCGGAAGTGAAAGTGAACACCGGTTAGGTGTTAGGAGTAGAGTTAGGGCTCGGGTCAGGGGTCACGGACTCCTAGCACCTCCTCAATGACCCCTGGAAATTCCTCAAGGACTACTGGAACTGCCTAAATGCCCCCCTGTGACCTCTTCACTTACCCCTGGAGGTCCCTGGAACCACTGGCTAAGCTAACAACATCACCAGGTGGTTCTGGATATGATCAGCAGGCTGAGCCTGGCTGTCAGAGAGGAAGAGAAGGATGAGGAGGATAATGAGGAGGAGGTGGAAGTCGAGGAGGCAAAGGAGGATAAGAAGGATCAGGTGAAGGTTGCACAAAAAATGAGGCATCGGTAGAGGAGGACGAAGAGGAGGAGGAAGAGGTGTCAGCAGTGTTGTTAACACTAGTCTCTACTCCAAAACACTGAGTTGGAGCTGGAGAAGAGTCAGCTAGTTCACCTGAACTAACTGGTAGCTAGCTAACTAGTTACTGTTAACATGGGACTACTAGCCACTGCTAACGCTAGCTTCTACTAGATACGTTAGCTAGTGTGCTAACCAGATGTGTTAACAACAAGACAGTGATGGTTAGCTGACCAGATACTATGGTTAGCTAGCTAACAAGCTACATGATCTAAACACTAAATCAATCAGATGGATCAGTGATGAAATGATCAGTTCAGTAGAAACAGACAGAAATGAACCATGAAGATTCAATTCTGTTGAGACAGAAACACAATCAGCTGTTCAGAGCTGAGGACCTCCAAGATGGCCGCCACAAGGCACATTACATCCTATGAAAGCCCTAAGATTCAGTCCCCTTATCCACCAGCCGATTTGTCTCTTTTTTCCTGACTTCTACTGACAATTGTCTGTCTGTCTGTCTGTATTGTATGAGCTAAATGTAGCTAATAGGCATGAATGTGAGCGATGCAGCGAGCACACACACACCCCACACACACACAAAAACACACACACCCTGTTTGCGTGTTTATGAGCAGAATTTTTACAAGACTAAAACGAAGCTTTGAAGAGGGGGGAGTGCAAATAAACGACAGAAAACTGTAATAACAGAGAAGGGCGCACGCACACACACACGCACGCACGCACGCACACACACACACACACACACACACACACACACACACACACACACACACACACACACACACACACACACACACACACACACACACACACACACACACACACACACACACACACACACACACAAACTTCAACCATATAACTCCCATCCTGTCCTCACTACACTGGCTACCAATTCAGGCCAGGTGTGACTTCAAGGTGTTTCTACTTACATATAAATCATTACATGGGATGGCACCGTCCTACTGATCAGATCTGATCAGACCATATAAACCACCATGCCCCCTCAGATCTCAGGACGCTGGCTACCTGTCTATCTGGCTACCTGTCTATCTGGCTACCTGTCTATCTGGCTACCTGTCTATCCCAGCAGTCAGAAAGAAACCTGCAGGTACCAGAGCCTTTTCTTACCGGGCTCCATATCTATGAACAGTCTGCTGCCTCAGTCAGAGAGGCTCTATCAAGTCTTTAAGTCAAGACTAAATAACATTTATTCTCTCTGTCATTTGACCAGCCCTGAGGGAGTGGCTCAGTCTCGTCTCAGAGTAAGGCTAGACCAGTTAGCTCATCCTAGCTCAGGGTCCTGATGGATACTAGCATCCTGCCTACAGGTCTTGTTCTCCTGGTCTACCTGCTCCTGTCCTCTGATTGGTCAAGTCTGTCTGTGTGAGTGAGAGTGTGTATGGGTGAGTCTCCTATCTGTTCCAGGCTGTCAGGGTGTGTGTGGGTGAGTTGTTGTGTTGATGTCCTCGTGGTCCTCCCCCTCTGTGTAGCTCCTCCTTCTCTGTGTAGCCCCTCCCTCTGTGTAGCCCCTCCCCCTCTGTGTAGCCCCTCTCAAGGTTTCGAACATTTTTTTTCTTAAAAGGTTTTGTGGGAATTTTTTTGTGTGAAGCCCTTTGAGACTGAAACCGTGATTAAGGGTTATCTCACACTCTCTGTCTGTCTGTCTGTCTGTCTGTCTGTCTGTCTGTCCGTCTGTCTTATCAAATATTAAAGATGGAGCTGACAGAAAAAACTGTAGCGACTGAGATCCCTTCACCTCTTTAAATGAACAATAATAACAACAGGAATATGACAGTGATACCATAGGACCTATAATACCACAACTCACTATAGAGTACTATACTATACTATATGAGTACTATAGACACACGATGAGCCCCAATAGCAATATGCCTATTTTAAGACAGCTTGTGTTCAGCCAAACAATAAACAATAATAATAATAATAATAATAATAATAATAACAATAATAATGATAATAATAACAATAATAATAATAACATGTTTGAAAAGTTTCCATCTGGTTTCCTCCAGCTGAAACTGCCCTCCTCAGGGTGGTAAGTGATCTCTTGATGAAGGCTGATGCAGGTGAGGGCTCAGTGTTAGACCTTGGCCACTATAGACCATGGTGTCCTTCGATAGATGGAGGCAGTGGGTGGGTATTTCAGGAACTAGGTTGGTTCTCATTATACCTGACTGATAGGAAATGCCTTGTGTTGATGGCTACTCCTCCTCTCACTCCTTGATCACATGTGGTGTGCCACAAGGCTCAATTATTGGACCAATGTTATTCTCCCTGTATATGCTTTAGGTCATTTAATTAGCAGCATAGCATCTTCTTTCATCGTTATGCAGATGATACCCAGCTGTACCTTTCAGTCAAGCTGAGTGAACTAAATAAGTCTCGGCATAGTTGTTTGTCAGATGTCCAAGGAGATAAAGTATGCACATCCAAAACGAGGTGCTCGGTATTGAAGAATGAATCAATAAGGACTAGATGTCTAAAGTCCTTGTTATAAACCCTGAGAGCATCCAGCCTGATTCAACCTGCCGTTAGTCACTAAATCATATGAGGGGTATCTGGGGGCATGAGGGGCTATATGGGGGTATGTAGCAGTATGTGGGGGGTATGTGGGAGGTATGAGAGATATATGGGGGGTATAAGGGGGTATGAGGGTATATGGGGAGTATGTGGGGATATGAGGGGGGTATATGGGGTGTATTAGGGGTATATGGGAGGTATGTGGGGTATGAGGAGGTATGTGAGGGGTATATGGGGGGTGGGAGGGGGTATGAGGGTTATATGGGGGTATGTGGGCGTGTGAGGGGGTATATGTGGGGGGTATGAGGGAGGTATGTGGGGGGCATGCAGGGTATGAGGGGGTATGTGGCGGTATGAGGGGGTATATGGGGTATATGGTGATATGTGGGGGTATATGAGGGCTATATTGGGGTATGTGGGGGGTATGAGGGGTGTATGGGGGTATGAGGGGTTATGTGGCGGTATGTGGGCGTGTGAGGGGGTATATGTGGGGTATGTGGGGGTATGAGGGGGTATGTGGGGGGTATGAGGGAGGTATGTGGGGGGCATGCAGGGTATGAGGGGTTATGTGGCAGTATGAGGGGGTATATGGGGTATATGGTGATATGTGGGGGTATATGAGGGCTATATGGGGGGGTGAGGGGGTATATGGGGGTATGAGTGGTATATGAGGGGGTATGAGAAGTATATGAAGGGGTATGAGGGGTATGTAGGGGCATTAGGATCTTGACGAACACAATATAATTAAACATGTAGAGTCATGATTGATGCCAAATGTGTTTGTATTACTGATATGATCCATATTGATAATATAAGACCAGATATTAACAACACATACTGCAAACATACATCACACAATATTAGAGATATAGAACAGAAATATGTTTAGTGGATGAGACAATGCATTTCCTCTGTCTGATATATATCTCTAATGAATTTCATCTACATGTAACAGTATATGTAATTATGTATATAATATTTTGCTGGTATTTTTGCTGCATAAGAACTTCAACCAGACAAAGTCGGCGGCAGGAGAGAGAGTCACTGTGAGTCTATGTCTCTCTACCAACCCGACAGTCTAACTGCTCTAATTAAATCACAAGTCAATTAACACCATCAGCTGTCAATCAAACTGGAATTAGAGAGACGTACAGACCGCACGGACTTCCATTAGAGAGAGAGAGAGAGGTAAAGAGACGTACGGACCGCACGGACCCATTAGAGAGAGAGACACTTACTTCATTCACGGAACAATTCCTCCACGTTTCATTCCTCCGAAAAAAGACAAGAACTAAAACCGCCGTTCCAACCGGGAAAAGACGAACAACCGACAGACAGTAAAGCAAGAGATGTCAGGAGAGAGAGAGAGACAGAGGGAGAGAGAGAGAGAGAGAGAGAGAGAGAGAGAGAGAGAGAGAGAGAGAGAGAGCGAGAGCAGCCGGCTCGGTGGCTGTAATCCCATTATTGTGAACGACACATTGTTCTGGGAGAGAGAGAGAGAGAGAGAGAGGAGTGTCCCGGTGGGAATAGAGAGGGGCGGGGTTAGCTACTAGCAGCTTTGTAGTCTCTCTCTCTCACACACACACACACACACACACACACACACACACACACACACACACACACACACACACACACAGCCAAAAACAAGGCGGGGTCAGACTCTTCAATATTTAATTATTCAGTGGTTAGAGGCATGAAGTTAGAGAGAGAGAGAGAGACAGGGAGAGAGAGAGAGACAGGGAGATGGAGAGAGAGGGAGAGAGAGAGAGAGAGAGAGACAGGGAGATGGAGAGACAGGGAGAGAGAGAGAGAGAGAGAGAGAGACAGGGAGATGGAGAGAGACAGGGAGAGTGGCAGAGTGAGGTAGTAAATCAGTGATCCTGTCTAACTGCTTTATGGGTTTGAAAGACCACCACACCCTGTCTGTCTTTTTATCTGTCTGTCTCTCTGTCTCTCTATCTGCCTGTCTGTCTGTCTGTCTATCTGTCTCTCTCTCTGTCTGCCTCGCTCTACCACTCTCTCTCTCCTATACAACTATAGGACCCCTCCCCCCCCCCATCTGCTGGTGTGATCAAGCTGGTTAAATAATCACCCTCTGACCCACAATGCAACACTGACCTCACCGTGTGTGTGTGAGTGTGTGTGTGCGTGCTCTGATGTTTTGGGGTATTTTGGTCTTTCACTTTATTGAAACATAATAACCAGGGGTGCAGCAGTAGGCCAGTATAGTAGTAGGCCAGTACGGCTGTAGGCCAGTACGGCTGTAGGCCAGTACAGCAGTAGACCAGTACGGCTGTAGGCCAGTACGGCAGTAGACCAATACGGCAGTAGGCCAGTACCCCAGTACAGCAGTAGACCAATACGGCAGTAGGCCAGTACCCCAGTACGGCAGTAGACCAGTATAGTAGTAGGCCAGTATAGCAGTAGGCCAGTACGCCAGTACAGCAGTAGACCAGTACGGCAGTAGGCCAGTACGGCAGTAGGCCAGTACGCCAGTAGGCCAGTACAGCAGTAGACCAGTACGGCATGGCCATAAATTTCATTAGAACACACATATGTGTACTATATTAGTAGGCTACAAAAACATCAGGTACAGGGTTCCACTATGAGGAGGGCCCGGCGGCCCCGGGGCCACTAGGACGTTGACTCGGCCAGTTGATCGGACAGTCATTGGCCCAAACCGGCCAGTGCCCAGAAAACTATGATTCTGGTCCTACTATTTTTCACCCAGTGATCAGCATCATCTTTGCCTCTCTGCTCTGTCATTGGCCCACACCTTTCTGTTATACGTATTCTGACCAATCAGATTTGATGCCGCCTCAGCGTGAGGGACTAGTATGAAGTGGACATGGCAGCAGCAACTTCAAACTACGAGGTGAAAAGGAAAAGACATTTTCTGAACGAAGACTAAGACTAAGTGGACGATTAAGACTGAGAGGACGCCTAAGACTAAGGACTACTAAGACTAAGGACTACTAAGACTAAGGACTACTAAGACTAAGGACTACTAAGACTAAGAGGACTACTAAGACTAAGAGGACGCCTAAGACTAAGGACTACTAAGACTAAGAGGACGCCTAAGACTAAGGACTACTAAGACTAAGAGGACTACTAAGACTAAGGACTACTAAGACTAAGAGGACTACTAAGACTAAGAGGACTACTAAGACTAAGGACTACTAAGACTAAGGACTACTAAGACTAAGAGGACTACTAAGACTAAGAGGACTACTAAGACTAAGGACTACTAAGACTAAGGACTACTAAGACTAAGAGGACGCCTAAGACTAAGGACTACTAAGACTAAGAGGACTACTAAGACTAAGGACTACTAAGACTAAGGACTACTAAGACTAAGAGGACTACTAAGACTAATGTCGGGATCAGACTACATGATATTTTTGTCTGTTACGATGGTCAGTGTCAGATTAGGCGATATAGAGTGATAAATTTGTGCCGTGACTAGGCCGACAGACATGACAGACTACACGTTGGTCACCGACCTGACGTGCGTGATGTCATCGGAAAGCAGGTGCTAGGCAACAAGAATGTAAACAAACAATGGCGTCCGAAGTGGTATGCATGATATTAGCTGTCTTGTGTTCCGAAAAGCCTAAAAAAAAAAGACAAAACGACTGTGGACCGGTTCTTGGGTCGCATGAAGAGAACAGTTGGGTTGTCAATCCTTCAAAGAGAACTTGAGGTAAAAAATAACGATGTTTTATCCTGTAGTGAAACCTAAATGTAGCTAGGGTTAGCCTCCACAGCTCCACAAACCTTTCCTCTGTTTCATAGTTCCACCTAGCGGCACCAACAACTTCATTCCTCTTTCGCTTCACCATGTTTGTTTATAGCGCTCCGTGCTCCTATTGGCAAACGTCACGGACGATACGGAACACGTGGACGATAAAATACAATTCTAACATACTAGTCTTTAGTCGGGACGTCGTGAGGCGTCCCAGATGCGGCGTCGGTTGTCGTCCACTATGTCACACTACACAACATAAAACGATCGATTGTCGCAGCCTTGACGCCCTACGTCTGCTGGATCGGGCTATATTGGCCTGATATTGTGTAGTCTGAACCCGCCATAAGGACTGCTAAGACTAAGAGGACGACTGATTTAACAGTTTGTTTTGGACTAAACTGGCAGCAGGCGACCAGAGAGACTGAGCTGAAAAGATGAAGAGCAGAGTGTTAGCTTCATGTTGATTTACATGGTGGCCTGATGTAGTGTGTGTGTGTGTGTGTGTGTGTGTGTGTGTGTGTGTGTCTCATGACACCCCTGAGCTCAGCTGGGAGTGTTTGTCCACTTCTCATCAGGGGCCTCATACAATATTAATCACACACACACACACACACACACAGACAAGGGGTCACACGCACCAATGAACACATACACTCCTACAGTGCTGGACACACACATCAATCAAACACACAGAGAAAAGAGACACACACACACACACACACAGACACACACACACACACCAGTGCTTAATTTGTAAAATAAGAGATGCCCCCCCCCCCCCCGCGGAGGAAAAAGGGTAAACTTTTCCTACCTATGTGTCGCCCAGAAGCAGCTTGGTGCTGCATTAACATTAACATTAACATTAACATTAACATTAACATTAACGTTAACGTTAACGTGAATCTGTTTTGTCGGCTTGCTATCAGTAGCTAACTAAACGTTGATGTTGTCATATTTTTTTAAGCTTCCGGTCTGTCTGTCTGTCTGTCTGTGCGTGTTTCTATTTACATATTAGTCTCTGATTGGCTCGCGGAGTCGCGCACCTACTCTTGTAATGTTCACTGGACGTGACGTTGTTTCATACCAGTTTCATAGACGCGTTGTTGTCGCACTTTAGAGCCCGGGGCTCTGGCACTGCACGCACACAACACAGGGGTGTGTGTATTTTAGAGTAGAGTACATATTAATGTCTTGTTCTGATATTATAAATTATATTGATATACTACATGGATAAAGTTTATTGATATATTGTATTACTATATTATTACCTGCTGCCATGTGAGAGCTGATAATGTAACAACGACGCATAAAGTAATAACAACTCATATTGTAATAAAAACTCATGAAGTAATAAAAACTCATATTGTAATAAAAACTCATTGTAATAACAACTCTGGGAAGTAATTGGATTACACTGTATTGTGTTAATCCATTGTAAACTGAAATGCACACAGTAAAAAATAACATTACATTTCCTGATTTGAACAAAATAGCTTTTTTTTTTTTTTCTTCCCATTTTAGGTTACATGCTTCAACAGTCTATCAGCTAAATAACATGCTTGTCTTTGTCCAGTAGAATTAACTGAAAAGAATGAAAAATATCAATGCAGAAAAGGAAATGTACACAGTGAATAGAAAGAATATGTCATTTTTTCCAGAACATGTGAATGACCTTGTTGAGCACCATCCAGGCTCTCATCCAACATGGGTTTTGACCAAATAAATCTTTAATCCTTAGAGCGAGACCACTTGTCTTGCCACAGGATTTATAGATCTTCATAATGCTAACACAACCGTCATCTTCAGTCATCAAGATCCAAAGTCTTAGCCAAAGAATCTCTGATATGATATGGGCTTGTAACTGAAAATCAGGGCTGTATTATCAATGTGGCTTTGTAAAGTCTAGTAAGCACTACACACAGAAAAGTTGATTAAAAAAAACTGCCATAGCTAGTTAGTTAGCTACCTAGCTCCTTGATTTATCATGGACTGCAAGCACTGTATATATATGTTACTCAATAATCTAAAAAAATCTAGATTGTACCATTTTGTATGTGGTTGCATTCATCAATAGCAGGGCCATGAGCAAGTCATGAGGGTGGCATGACTTGACCATCCAGTATGAAACTGTTAGAGTAAGAGCCACCTAGTGGTCAAAGATGAAAACTACAACATTTTAACATACATGTAGCTCAGAAAGTACATGAAGTATATGTAAGGGATAATGCACAGCGAGCCGGTCATTATTGCGAAATAAACCCTGACGCAAAGTGCTAAGTGGTATCAAAGCATAGCTCGCTGTACATTACCCCGTTTATTACACGGCTACTTACTAAAGAAATCAATAATTTGACACAAAATATTCCTTAGCATTATAATTCACGTTGAAGTTCTGTTTAGTGTTTATTTCTCTCTCCAGTCGTCCAGCTCTTTGTGTTTTAACCTCTCTTGCTTTTTCTGCGCTGTTTTCTTTTTTCTTTTCTTTACTGGGGACAGTTCAGCCATTAACCATGAATCGAAAGTTTTGTGCTCTCCAAATATATTAAAATTAATATTACAAAATCATCCATGGAGATTTCTGATGGATTAACGTTTTTACCAGACTTCTTTCTGCGGATTGATATGATTGGACGTGGTCCTCCAGAGTCTATGATCAGAACTGCGTCCATAGCAGCGGTCTGCTATTCAGAAAAAACAGGCCGTAGAATGCCGTAACTGACCAATCAGAATCGAGTATTCAACAAAGCCGTGTAATAAATAATAACATTGTAAATACATAAAGTATATTACATTGGGTAGCCTATATGTAACAACATTGTAATTATTAAATGAGGTATATGTTACAACAATGTAACTACCTTAATATGTTTTTTTTCATTATTACAACATGATATTACGCTCTGTAGAGCACAGACCTCCGCCAAGGTGCCAGCCAAACAGGAAGTGGTCATGGCCTGAGGGGTCAAGTGGCAAGACGGGGCAGCTCCGAGCCCAACGACACACCATAAGGCGAGTGTAGCCCACATGGAGCCTACATGGAGCCTACATGGAGCCTACATGGAGCCCACATGGAGCCCACATGGAGCCCACATGGAGCCCACATGGAGCCTACATGGAGCCTACATGGAGTATGGAGCCTACATGGAGCCCACATGGAGCCTACATGGAGCCCACATGGAGCCTACATGGAGCCTACATGGAGCCTATATGGAGTATGGAGCCTACATGGAGCCCACATGGAGCCTATATGGCGCCTATATGGAGTATGGAGCCTACATGGAGCCGACATGGAGCCTACATGGAGCCTACATGGAGTATGGAGCCTACATGGAGCCCACATGGAGCCTACATGGAGCCTACATGGAGCCTATATGGAGTATGGAGCCTACATGGAGCCCACATGGAGCCCACATGGAGCCCATATGGAGCCTACATGGAGCCTACATGGAGCCTACATGGAGCCTATATGGAGTATGGAGCCTACATGGAGCCCACATGGAGCCTACATGGAGCCTACATGGAGCCTACATGGAGCCCACATGGAGCCTACATGGAGCCTACATGGAGCCTATATGGAGCCTACATGGAGCCTACATGGAGCCCACATGGAGCCTACATGGAGCCTATATGGAGCCCACATGGAGCCTACATGGAGCCTACATGGAGCCCACATGGAGCCTACATGGAGCCTATATGGAGCCTACATGGAGCCTACATGGAGCCTACATGGAGCCTACATGGAGCCCACATGGAGCCTACATGGAGCCTATATGGAGCCTACATGGAGCCTACATGGAGCCTACATGGAGCCTATATGGAGCCTACATGGAGCCTACATGGAGCCTACATGGAGCCTACCTTTAGAGCCTTGAATTACATCAAAAGTGGCTTTATTGTTTTACAACTCTACAGTGAAGCAATTACCCTGTTAATACATAAATTATTGACTCACTCTATAATGTAATAAACTTATTACACTATTAGGTTTAAGTTATTACGTTATTCTCTCAGCATTTTGTTACATTATCGACCAGTTATTACAATATGAGTTTTATTACTTGTTTTATTACATTCTAAGTTTGTATTACATTATGAGCTTTTATTACATATCAGCTCTTACATGGCAGTCTGTCTGTATCTCTGGTAACAGACAGGACAGACATTATTTATACTTATTCTATTCTATTACACTACATTATATTATATTATATTATATATTCTATTAAATATTCTATTCTATTACATATTCTATTATATTCTATTCTATTCTATTATATTATTATTATTATATTATATTATTATTATATCATATTATTATTATTATATCATATTATATTATATTATATTTTAATACATTTGTGGTGTTTGTCAGATAGCAGAGGGACGTGGTGGTGGGGGGGGCATGGTGGTAGGGGGGGTGGGGGGGTTGTGGTGGTGGGGGGGCGGGGGGGTTGTGGTGGTGGGGGGGCAGGGGTGGTAGAGGGGGGGTGGGGGGGCGTGGTGGTAGGGGGGGTGGGGGGGTTGTGGTGGTGGGGGGGCGGGGGGGTTGTGGTGGTGGGGGGGCAGGGGTGGTAGAGGGGGGGTGGGGGGGCGTGGTGGTAGGGGGGGTGGGGGGGTTGTGGTGGTGGGGGGGCGGGGGGGTTGTGGTGGTGGTAGGGGGGGTGGGGGGGTTGTGGTGGTGGTAGGGGGGGCGTGGTAGGGGGGGTGGGGGGGCAGAGAGCGTGAAAAACGATTGGAGACAAACCAGGCAGAGTAATGAATGAGGGGGAGGGGGGGGGGGGGGGGGGGTGAAAGGTGACACACAGTAATTGGGAGGAAATGTGCAGGATGGAGAGAATAAAAGAGGAGGAGAGACATGAAGCATCACTGACAGACAGAGAGACAGACAGGCAGACAGACAGGCAGGGAGAGGAAAGGGGACAGAAAGGTTTCATGCTGTTTCTGACTGAATAGAGAGACAGGAGGAGAGTGAGACAGGAGCTGGACAGATCAGAGAGGAAGACAGGAAACCAGAGAGAGAGATGCAGAGATGAGAGGAGAGTGAGACAGGCAACATGCTAAGGTTGAGGGTTCAACTCCGACAGTCCGAAACACAAAGAGCTGTTATACAAGCAGACAGACAGACAGACTGTCTTCCTGTTAACAATGGTTGGCTTGTCTCTCTCACACACACACACACACACACACACACACACACACACACACACACACACACACACACACACACACACACACACACACACAGGGCTATCAGACACTAATGATTGTCCAGTCGATTATGCTGAGTTTGCACATTCTTCTGTGATTCTAAACCAATCAGATCTCTTCATCATCCACCAATCAGAGCAGCTGACACGTTGCTCTGAGTACTGAACAACTTCTAGAGGCAACACTGTTGATCAACGCCGTCCAATGACAATGCTGGTCAATCAATCACTCAATCAATCAACCTTTATTGATTTAAAATACAGATACAAAAAAACAGTGCAAATTATAAAATACATTTCAAACAATAAAATCCAAGAATAGAGTCTAGCTAATCCAGACTCTGACTGATCCAGAGTCTAGCTAATCCAGACTCTGACTGATCCAGAGTCTAGCTGATCCAGACTCTGACTGATCCAGACTCTGACTGATCCAGACTCTAGCTGATCCAGGGTTAGCCCTAACCCTAGAGTAAACCTGCTTTAGTTTCTCTGTATCATCATCACGTCTGAGAAGGTCTGACCTTGTCCGACCTTGGTCGAGTTTAAAGGTTTAAAGGTTTAAAGGCGTTTCAGTTTCATTTCTTGTAACTTGCTTGTTGATGAGCAACAATGTCCAGAGACAACTGGACTCATGTTGTCTCACCATTATTTGGTAACCTGTCGTGGCTTAGCCTGTTCTCAGTCTCCTACAGCTTCCTGAGTCCAGAACGTTCTGAACGTGGTTAAAGGAACAGAAAACAACAAGGTACCACAATATTCTTTCAGAAAATATTCTGAAATAAAGTAGAACATTGCAAGACAAACTTCATCTAAAGCAATACATTTGATCAGTTGATTTGATCAGTACTGATCAAATGAAAATATAGCCTGCAAACTCTCAGCTCAGCTCAGACTGGAAACTCAACTGGTGGTTGAACCGTATATACTGAATAAACTGAGTCCTGTGTAATCTACACAGTAATACTGACTGGCTGGAAGCTGCGATTCAACCGCCACCTGGCCGCTCTCTGCTGCCGCCATTAGGTAGGCAGCTCAGGGTCGTGGGTTCGATCCCCACATAGTGTCAACTACCACCTTTGCACCTTTACTAAACGACTGTAATGTCAAAATAAATGTGGCCAATCAGTACAGCTTTCATAATCACAGTTTATTTATCTAAGTTATTACATGATCATGGTTGTAATAAGTAACATACACTAGACAAAGACTGGTCTAGTTTCTAATGACTGACAGATCCTAGCCAACATAAATACACACTCAGACCAGACCAGGTGAATGAGAACAAGCGTAATGAAGCGTAAAAGCTTCATAAGGCTGCAGGGCCAGAGACCAGCGGGACACACATTATTACGGCAACTTAATTGCCAATCCCTCCTTTTTGATTGCCGTGAACCAGAGGGAAAATCTTCTGTGCTTATACATTTTTGTCTGGCCTGGACAGCTCAGTTGGTAGAGCATGAGACTCTCAGTCTCAGGGTCGTGGGTTCGATCCCCACATAGCGTCAACTATCACCGTTGTAAGTTGATTTGTAAGTGTCTGCTAAATCACTCTTCGAGGTGATGGTCAGGCCTGCCTCTTCCAGTCTGCCAAGGACACCTCTCAGGTGTTCCAGGTGCCCCTCCCAGTTAACACTGTACATAGTCCAGGTAGGCTGCCACATGCCCAGCAGGATGTCCATCATCAGGAGCCCATACAATCCAAATGGAAGGACCTTGTACTGATAGGGTTACATGTACTGGCAACCCAGCATCAGTACTACAGACACAAAATGAAAAATGATAAATTCTAGCATTCTGTGCGAATTTACTTTCACAGGACAGATCAGGGATGTCCAGTCTGCCCTGAGCCGGGTCATGCCCATGGCGTGGGGTGGCATCGTTTCTTTGAGTAATAGATCATCAGGTTTCCTTACACATCTGAACAGGCCAACATCAAAATGCAATTTGCAGCGATGTCCGGTTTCCCAAATGTAATATATGTATATAATATTGTTTATGTATATAATATGTTATACCCTCAGATGACAATGGGTATGCATTGAAGCCATGGTTATGCCATTTCCAAACCCCCAGATCACAACAGACGTTATAATGTGGTGCACAGCCGTGCTCTGTGGTAGAGCGTTGCATTGGGCTTTTAAAAGGGAGATGGTTTCATATACTTTCTGCCATTCAACTTGTTTCATTTGGTTGGTAATGCCAGAGCTTATTATATAAATAATAATAATAATAATAATAATAATACACATTTTCTTCTGTCAAGTTGATCAACCTTCTTCTTCTATTGCTTCTTAAATGCTTCCACCGTTTCTCCTCCAAACAAAACTAAATGGCCCTTTATATGTAAACCAGGCAGTTGGGGGTGTTGGAAGCCATATATAGTATATTGTGGGCGTGGTCAGACGGTTCATGGGCGTGGTTAGAAGGCACATGGGCGTGGTCAGAAGGCTCGTGCACATGCGCACAATTTCAGGATGATTGAGATGTATGAGGAAAAAACACGTGGGAAGAGACGTACGTGGTTTTATACATCTGACCAAAATACTGTGTATGTATGCTTCCTGTTTTGTGTGTACACAGATTCACTACAGTAAATATACACAGAGTTTATACATCTGGCCCTTTGGTGTTGCTGCTCATCCAGATGGTTTTGGCCTTGGCGAAGGTCCTTGGATACATTGAGTGCCGGTTGGGTTCCATTTCTGGTTCGTCATCCTCCTCTGGTACATCACGGACATCACAGTCATTATCTCTGGACTTAACAAAGCAACCTACTGTTGTGGTTAACTTAATAACCTAGCTAGCTAGCTTCTAAATGTGCTGAGGCTATTAACAGGCTGTTATAGCACAACAACATTATTAATTAGAACATTTTAAAAGACAAGAACAGCTTAAAATCACAAGATCAATGTGGGGCTTGGAGCATAAAATGTACCTGAGTGGCTGATTTGTTATCTGGATAGGCCATCCAGGTATAAGGAATGTATGGGAAACGCTGTACACCATTAACTAGCTAATAGTTAATGGTGTACAGTAACAACAGCAACTCACCTCCATCATACTGCCATTTTAAGGAACTCCCAACCAGAGGAAATATTAGCTACACACAACAAATTCAACAAACTCATAACTTAGTTAATATTCATTCAAAAACCAGAATGGATATTAGCCACACAACATGCAGCTGAAGAGGCAGCAAGACTGCTAGCTAGTACCATTAACGCATCGGCTACATCGGCTACTGTTGGCTCAACTCTAGTTACAGTCCTGGCCAGGATTACTGGCATCCAATTGCATTTTATACAGACAAGGTACAATATTTTCTGAAAAAATAGAAATTTAAACAACTCGGTTTTTCACCTAGATAAATCTAAAACCAAATTAGAGCTCTTTGGCCATGCAGATCAGCACTTTGTTTATAGATGAAATGAAGCATTTAAAGAAATTACCATCCTATCTACAGTAAACTATGTACAGTAAAATACAGTGGAGGTCCCATAATGCCGTGGGGCTGTTTTGTTGCCTCGGGTACTGAATATATATTACTTGAACATATTACGGGCATCATGAAATCAAAAGGTTACCAAGGCATTTTGGAGAGAAATGTGATGCCCAGTGTCAGAAAACTGGGTGGCAATTGAAAGTCCTGGGACAATGACCCAGAAAACCAGAAGAACTTGGCCAGCGATGAGCCATGATGAGATCATCAATGATGATCTGGACCTGACCTGAAATGAGCAGTTGGTCAAAGGAATCCTTCGTTTGGAAGCATCATTATTGCCAAAGGCTGCAACTACGAATTAGAAAAGGGCCAATAATCATAACAAGGGACACTTTTCAATTTTGAAGACATAAAAGACGTCAGAAGACAGATGAGTGAGTGACGAACGTTATTCTACTTACCTCAGAGACGGAAAAGTCCAAAAACTCAACTTTCACTAAGCTCTACTGTAGTCTAAAAACCAGAAAGCCCTTCAGTCCGTCCACACCACAAGACACCACGCCTTCAATTATCAGTCAGTGACAGTTTCTCGTTGCTTTGCATCAACCCCAACAATGCTGATGAGCAACATTAGAGCAACTTTATCACCAGTGATGTCATCAGATTGGTGTTCTTACAGTATTACTGGTTCAGTATGACCTCATCGCTAGCCATGTGTCCTGGCGCTAACTCTCAGGTCAGCAGTTGCTATGGTAACCAATTAAATGCTCTGACTCAGCAGGTTTCATCAGTTGACAGAGATTAGCATCAAACCAACCTGTCTGGATAATCTGGACCACGCTTCTAATCCGGAAACTGGTTTCTATGGAGGAACCGGGATGTCTTCATCAGGATGATGGAACAGATCTTCACTGGTTCCTGTTGCTGGGGACAGAAAACACAGATGGACCTCAACCAGTCTGCTGCTGTCACAATAAAGGTCATATAATTGATGTCAAGTGAAGATGTCATCTGCTCTATTATTATTTATATTCTATTTTCCTTTGCTGTATCCTGTTACTGTTTGCTGCTGCAACAACCCAATTTAATCTCATCTAATCTTAACTCAAATTTTTGAGATTTTCATATTTTCTAAATTCAAAACTGCATGGTTGATCTAAAAATAACCCTAAATTCACACTGGCCAGCACGATCACCAAGTCAGCAGAAGTCCATTCATTTCCCACGGAGCAGAGCGACCAGGGAAACTGGTCGCCATGGCTGAACTTTCACGGTCATCGCCAGCCAATCAGATTTCTGCTTCCTTGTTTCCCTAACGATGTGATTTCGTTTCAAAATGGATTCCAGCCATTAAAAACTTCCTAGTTCTCGACTATAGGAATAACATCTCAAAAACGATGTTTGGAGAACGGTTGATCCATCGTTGTCAATAGGAAGATCTCAAATAATTTTACTGAGTTTATTCTGTTTATGTTCCATTAATGCTACCTAATTAGCACCTGCTAGTTAGCTATGTTAACTTGTCAAAGCGTTGTAATGAAAATCAACACCAAAGCAGCAAAGAACACATGAATTTGTCTGTTCAAAGCTGCAGAGTGCCACATAGATGCATCAGGGCCTTGTATCATCACTTCCTGTGCACAGAGGAGGTTTTGCACCATTGGTTGTCCCCAGTCAAATGGGCTCATATGGGCAGAACCAGGAAGTGGTCAGCCAGCTGTCTCAAGGCCAACTGGGAGGTCAAACGAATCACTTCCTGTTTGGACGGCCACTCAATAGTTAATGAGCATCATCAGTCACACCAGATATTGATCGATGATCTATGCACTCTGCTAGATAGACTCATATGTCACCGTCAATGATGCTGCTGCCTTAACTCTAAATCCATATTCTACTGTTAAATGGTGAATGTTGGTTTATTCTTCATCATCATCATCATCATCAACCAGGGTCACAGGATGGTTTGTTTCATCTGTTATCAGGCTGCCCGTGACCTTTGACCCCTGAGCTGCTTACTGTTGGTTGTAATGTTGCTGATCTGCCAACTGAAGCTGATTCTCTCTGGATCAGACAGAGGACTGGAATGGAAAGATGAACTGGGAGGGCTGGGAGAACTGGGAGAACTGGGAGGGCTGGGAGGGCTGGGAGAACTGGGAGGGCTGGGAGGGCTGGGAGAACTGGGAGGGCTGGGATTATCTGGCAAACATCATAATCAATATCTCAATATCTTCACTTTTCAGTATGAATCAATATTCCTGGAACCAAGAATCTGGACTGAACATGACCTGTCTCTCTCTTTGTCTCTATCTGTCTGTCTCTTTCTGTCTGTCTCCCTCTGTCTGTCTCTCTCTCTGTCTCCCTCTATCTGTCTGTCTCTCTTTCTGTCTGTCTCTCTTTCTGTCTGTCTCTCTCTCCTCTCTCTCTGTCTCTCTATCTGTCTGTCTCCCTCTCTGTCTGTCTCTCTTTCTGTCTGTCTGTCTGTCTGGTAGATGGTAGAATAGTAGATACACAGTGATAATGTGTGTGTGAGACATCTTTGTCTCAGATGGGTTATGGAGTCTGAAGGACACCAACATGGAGAACAATATAACACACACACACACACACACACACATACAGCTGAGGCAGGTTGTTGTCCTTGACAACTCGTGATTGAACCCCCCTTGCCTCACCATTAGAATAATACAGTCACAGTAGAATAACCGAAACCAAATGTGTGTGTGTGTGTGTGTGTGTGTGTGTATGTGTGTGTGTCAGTCAGCCAGTGGTGGAAACCAAGCTAAGTGTGTGTGCTAGTTACAGGAAGCAGTGTGAGCCTGTTGTTAGGTCTTTGTGTGTGTGTGTGTGTGTGTGTGTGTGTGTGTTCAATAGTTTCACTGTGTCTGTGCCTGAGACCCCCTGACCCCTCGCTACGGGACTGCTTCCTCTGAGACACACACACACACACACACACACACACACACATCATCAGGCAGTGTAAATATCAGCGATGCCGTCAGAAGCTCCACTGTATTGTCTTCCATCCCATAATACTAACAGAGTGAACATTCATCTGGTTGAATGGAGTCAGATCAGTTGGCCAACAGCAACTATCTGAGCTCTTTATTCTGTTGGGCTGTTGGAGGCTCATCGACTGAGACCGAGATATTGAAATTAAAATAATACGAGACTATTCAGAACACCTTTTTATTCTTAACAGAGCTTCTGAAAGATTCAGATCCATTCAAAACATATTCCAGTCTGTCATCAATTCTCTAATGAATAAAACATTCTGGTATTAAAAGTATTTTTTATAATATATTTTATTGCTAGCCCAGCACATGCTAGCTGTTTTGATTGATGCTCAAAATGATCTATGAATGTTAAACTGAAACAAATGAACAAAATAATGATATCAAATAAATTAAGAATACAAAAAGAGATGAAGAGATGTGTATCAGATAGTAGATGTGTATCAGTCAGTAGATGTGTATCAGATAGTAGATGTGTATCAGTCAGTAGATGTGTATCAGTCAGTAGATGTGTATCAGTCAGTAGATGTGTATCAGTTAGTAGATGTGTATCAGTAGATGTGTATCAGATAGTAGATGTGTATCAGTCAGTAGATGTGTATCAGTAGATGTGTATCAGTTAGTAGATGTGTATCAGTCAGTAGATGTGTATCAGTAGATGTGTATCAGATAGTAGATGTGTATCAGATAGTAGATGTGTATCAGTCAGTAGATGTGTATCAGTCAGTAGATGTGTATCGGTTAGTAGATGTGTATCAGTTAGTAGATGTGTATCAGTCAGTAGATGTGTATCGTTAGTAGATGTGTATCAGTCAGTAGATGTGTATCAGTCAGTAGATGTGTATCAGATAGTAGATGTGTATCAGTCAGTAGATGTGTATCAGTTAGTATCAGTCAGTAGATGTGTATCGGTTAGTAGATGTGTATCAGTCAGTAGATGTGTATCAGATAGTAGATGTGTATCAATCAGTAGATGTGTATCAGTTAGTATCAGTCAGTAGATGTGTATCAGTTAGTAGATGTGTATCAGTCAGTAGATGTGTATCAGTCAGTCAATCAGTCGGTACCCAGCCAGACAGAGTTGAGATCCACTTGGTAAACAATATGGCCACCGTGAGCCAATAAACTTCACAAAGACTGTGGCCTAACACAGTGACCCTTTGTGCTGTCAACACCAAACCTGGTAAACTTAATAGGCAGGTGGACAAGCAGGTGTGTGATGGCATTCTCAAATAAACATATAGGGGGCACCACAAGTGCCTTAAAACTCTATCTGTGAAACTGGTTAGCCAAATTGCATGACATTTGGTACACGTGTGCTAGTGCCATGAACTAGTCAGAATCTGAGTGTCGGTCGTGAGTGGGCGTGGCCTATGACATAATTAATGTAAAGTAGCTTATGAATCGAAGCATGTTTGAAAAAAAACACATGCACCACTATTTCTGCAATTTGGCCTGAAATGTTTCCCTGTTTTTACAACCAAAAACTCAATGTCAGCACTGACCAACATGATAACAGTTAATAGTTAGTGAAACCTCTTTTCCATCTTCCCCTGATTCATCTGGTTGTTTTTCCTTGATGGAGTTTGCCTTCCTATAGGTGGCACTCTTGTCTCTGTCTGTTCAGCCATGGTGGCTTAATGATGTTAGTTAATTGGTCAGGTTAAATAAAGTTGACGGTGACTCAGTGAAAGCAACAGAGAAATGTTGGAGCAACACACACACACACACACACACACACACACACACACACACACACACACACGGTCAGTCATCAGAGTGTGTGTGTGTGGGAAGTGTGGAGATGTTAGCAGCAGTTAAACAGGTTTTTCTACCCACCTGACATTTCTGCAACATTATGGATGTTTTCTGTGCATAAACAGACATGAAAACCAACGCTTTGAGGCCATGAGTCTCATAATCCACATTAGACCTAACCCTACACACACACACACACACACACACACATACACACACTGCCATCCATTTAGTAATCTGTGGAGTTAATCTGATGGTTGTAATGCTGCATACTGAGACATTACAGAACCTTTAATCTGCATATATGGCACACACACACACACACACACACACACACACATATATGCACACATACACACATATATGCACACATACACACATACACACACACACACACACATATATGCACACATACACACATATATGCACACATACACACATACACACACACACACACATATGCACACATACACACATATATGCACACATACACACACACACACACATATGCACACATACACACATATATGCACACATACACACATACACACACACACATATGCACACATACACACACACACACATACACACATACACACACACACATATATGCACACATACACACATATATGCACACATACACACACACACACACATATGCACACATACACACATATATGCACACATACACACATACACACACACACATATGCACACATATATGCACACATACACACACACACACACATATGCACACATACACACATATATGCACACATACACACATACACACACACACACACACATATGCACACATATATACACACATACACACACACACACACACAGCTGCTAACTGGTTAACATGGAGGATATTAACAGCTTGATGTCTGATATCATTTCGTCTCTTCAGTCGAACGAGGAATCAGTTATGGTTAGGTCAACAGGTCAATAAGATTCACTTCCTGTATCACAACATTACAACCAATAGTAAGGAGGTCAAAGACCAGAGCATAATATACATGTCCACATTGCAGCAGAGGGGTCAGAGGTCATGGGGGTTGAGAGCCTTGCTTAAGGACACTTAGACAGGATTGAACCTGCCAAGACGTAAACCTGGATCAGTCCAAACATGAAATATATCTCTTTCATCAGATACATTCAATACACTGACTGAGCCCTAAACATGAAATATGTCCAGTAATTCATCACTGTGACTCATCTGGATGAATCTGGATGAAAAGTAAAAACATAAAACAGGCTGGTCAGACAGACAGGCTGGTCAGACAGACAGGTGGAGAGAAACTTAGTATGAAAGTCACAGCACACATTTGTGTGTGTCCTTCTATTCTAAGCAGGGGGGAGGGGCTGGTGTAACAGATGCCAGGGACTGAAGACAGCTGCACGACTAGCCAGCAATTATACACACACACACACACACACACACACACACACACACACACACACACACACACACTATAATCTTCTGTGTGAGTGACACCACCTTATTCTGTAGTCTATAATCTGCAAATCTTCATGCTGGTGACACATCGGGGGGCGGGGGGGGTAGACAATAGAAAACAAATAGACTAAAACTGAGACTGATAGAGGATTGATAGGGACTGATAGAGGACTAACAGGGACTGATATAGGAATAATAGGGACTGATAGAGGACTAACAGGGACTGATAGAGGATTGATAGGGACTGATAGAGGACTAACAGGGACTGATATAGGAATAATAGGGACTGATAGAGGACTAACAGGGACTGATAGAGGATTGATAGGGACTGATAGAGGACTAACAGGGACTGATAGAGGATTGATAGGGGACTGATAGAGGACTGATAGGGGACTGATAGAGGACTAACAGGGACTGATAGAGGATTGATAGGGGACTGATAGAGGACTGATAGAGGATTGATAGGGGACTGATAGGGGACTGATAGAGGACTAACAGGGACTGATAGAGGATTAATAGGGGACTGATAGAGGACTGATAGGGGACTGATAGAGGACTGATAGAGGACTAACAGGGACTGATAGAGGACTGATAGGGGACTGATAGAGGACTGATAGAGGACTAACAGGGACTGATAGAGGATTAATAGGGGACTGATAGAGGACTGATAGAGGACTAACAGGGACTGATAGAGGATTAATAGGGGACTGATAGAGGACTGATAGGGGACTGATAGAGGACTGATAGAGGACTAACAGGGACTGATAGAGGATTGATAGGGGACTGATAGAGGATTGATAGAGGACTAACATGGACTGATAGAGGATTGATGGGGGACTGATAGAGGACTAACAGGGACTGATAGAGGACTAATAGGGGACGATAGAGGACTAACATGGACTGATAGAGGACTAACATGGACTGATAGAGGACTAACAGGGACTGATAGAGGACTAATTTCCACCACGGACTCATGGCCCCCGGAGACCCAGTCCACTGTATACAATCTTACCGCAGAACCCTGGATGTCTGCAACTGTTATTGTTTTTGTATTTTCCTTCTTGAAAGCCTCTTCACAACCTTGACAGAGATCTGTTCCTCCTGAATTCAGGTTCCAGTTAAAAGAGTTAACAACATTTATAATATCAGTTTGGTGTTTCCTTCACCAGACTCATCATGTGTCCTTCAAACAACAAAAGAACGCTTGTTAGCATGCCTAACTGAAATCACTTGTTGTTGTTAGCTCCGAGCTAAAAGCCTAGCACCCTGTACCAGGACTCCATGGTGGCAGTTTTACTAACAAATCAGATGTTGTGCAGACACATTAAGAACATCTGATCTGGAATCAGAAGAGGAAACTTCTCCCAGCTGTCTATCACCTCCTCTCCTCCAGCAGGTCTATTTGTAGCACACTGGCCTTTAACATAGAAGCTCTGCAGGGGTGTAAATGTAGTGGGGTCAAAGGTCAGAGGGGAATCAAACCCATGATGTCATATGTCATGATGCCCCACCCCCCATCTCTCCTGTCTGTAATCTGTCTGACAAACCAGAAAATAACCAGATAATAAAATCATCAAGTTAACGGTAGCCATTTCTTAGACCAATACCAGTGGTTAGTGTCCAGTACCAGTGGTTAGTGTCCAGTACCAGTGGTTAGTGTCCAGTACCAGTTGTTAGAGACCAGTACCAGTGGTTAGTGTCCAGTACCAATGGTTAGTGTCCAGTACCAGTTGTTAGAGACCAGTACCAGTGGTTAGAGACCAGTACCAGTGGTTAGTGTCCAGTACCAATGGTTAGTGTCCAGTACCAGTGGTTAGTGTCCAGTACCAATGGTTAGTGTCCAGTACCAATGGTTAGAGACCAGTACCAGTGGTTAGTGTCCAGTACCAATGGTTAGTGTCCAGTACCAGTGGTTAGTGTCCAGTACCAGTGGTTAGTGTCCAGTACCAATGGTTAGTGTCCAGTACCAGTGGTTAGTGTCCAGTACCAATGGTTAGTGTCCAGTACCAATGGTTAGAGACCAGTACCAGTGGTTAGTGTCCAGTACCAATGGTTAGTGTCCAGTACCAGTGGTTAGTGTCCAGTACCAGTGGTTAGTGTCCAGTACCAATGGTTAGTGTCCAGTACCAGTGGTTAGTGTCCAGTACCAGTGGTTAGTGTCCAGTACCAGTGGTTAGAGACCAGTACCAGTGGTTAGAGACCACTTTTAACTCCACCGTCTATATGGAGTCTGTCCGTCCACACAGTGTCAGGTTTGTAACAAAGTCTACTTTAGTGGATCCTCTTGACTCAGTTCATGTCCAGTGTCAGCTCCTCAGCCAGACAGGTCAAGGGTCAGTTTGATGTCAGGGAATCCTGTTGTCTGGTGCAGCCACGCCACGGCTGTAGTCCCTGAGCATCACCGTTCCCTGACAGTCAACCTCCAGAAACCTCTTCACAATGCGGCTGGACTTCAAACCAGGAGAGAGCTGGTCAGTCCAGGTCCAGGTCCAGGTCCAGCTGTCTGAGGCGACCTGTTCCGGTTCACACAGCGTCAGTCCGGTCTGGTCTACTACAGTGTGACAGTGACATTCTCCACCTGATCCAGAAAGATGACCTGACGCTGCTGTGGCAAACAACCTCTCCCACCACCAACCCAACCTCAACCCAACCTCAACCCAACCTCAACCCAACCTCAACCCAACCTCAACCCAACCTCCTCCACTGAGGAGGAAACGCAGCACACACCGTGATGATGTGTTTCCTTGTCAGATTGGTGAACTCGGCAAGACACTGACCGGGCTGAAACACAAACTACCCCGACTGACAGAGAGACAGGGAGAGAGAGAGACAGGGAGAGAGAGACAGAGAGAGAGAGAGAGAGAGAGAGAGACAGTGGGACAGAGAAAGAGAGGGAGAGGGAGAAAGAGAGAGAGTGAGACAAGAGGAAGGAAGGAATGGGCAGTGCCTGAGGCCTGTGGAGGAGAGGAAATGAAGAGAGAGAGTATAAATACTCCTCGTTCGCCCAGCAGGAGAAACTTCCTTCTTTAGTACAACACCATGATTACACACACACACACACACACACACACACACACACACACACACACACACACACACACACACACACACACACACACACACACAGCTGCCTGTCACTCACATGATGATGAGGTCAGGTCTGCTCTCTCAAAAGTAAAGAGTAACTTAACTAGGAGAGACAGACAGACAGACAGACAGGAAGGCAGACAGGCAGACAGGCAGGCAGACAGACAGACAGACAGACAGACAGGTGATACTGCCTATCCATCCATCATTCTGTCTGTTGATAGTGTTAGTTTGTTAGTTTCAGGCCGTTCAATAAAGTTCATTTTGTTCCTCTTTGTCAGGGAAGCATCTTTAAATAAAGCTGCTTTGTTAACACTGTTAACGCCACACTTTCAATAAAGTTGATTGAAATGTCCCAGCGAGAGACAGGAAGAAGAGATATGACCTTTGACCCCGTCTCAACCAGAGGAACCAGAGTGAATCTGGACCAACCTGATTAGACAGACCAGTGTGGATCAGTTCTGGTTCCATGGTAACACTATGACTGGTTTCAGACTGGTCCCGACTGGTTCAGACCGGTTCAGTCCGGGCCAGACTGGTTCACTGGTCTGAAGCTTCCACTTTCTGTTTCAGTCAGAATCAGATTTAATAATTTATGTAAATTAGATTAAATACTGATAATGAAGTTTAGATCAGTTTCTATTGGATTGATCGGATCACCATGGCAACCAGAAGACACCCCAAAATACTGACCAGTATGAGTTTCATCAGTCACACTGATGAGCCCAGTAAGGTAACAGACCAGAGTTTACTGGCTGGTTAACTGGTTTACTGGTTAACTGGTTTACTGACTGACTGGTTTCCTGGCTGGTTAACTGGTTTCCTGACAGACTGGTTTCCTGACTGGTTAACTGGTTTCCTGGCTGGTTAACTGGTTTCCTGACTGGTTAACAGTTTTCCTGACTGACTGGTTTCCTAGCTGGTTAACGGGTTTACTGACTAACTGGTTTCCTGACTGGTTTCCTGGCTGGTTAAATGGTTTACTGACTGGTTTACTGACTAACTGGTTTCCTCACTGGTTTCCTGGCTAGTTAACTGGTTTACTAATTGGTTTACTGACTGACTGGTTTTCTGACTGGTTAACTGGTTTCCTGACTAACTGGTTAACTGGTTTCCTGACTGACTGGTTTCCTGGCTGGTTTCCTGACTAACTGGTTAACTGGTTTCCTGACTGACTGGTTTCTTGACTGGTTTCCTGGCTGGTCAACTGGTTTATTGACTGGTTTATTGACTAACTGGTTTCCTGGCTGGTTAACTGGTTTCCTGACTGGTTCACTGGTTTCCTGTCTGACTGGTTTCCTGGCTGGTCAACTGGTTTACTGACTGGTTAACTGGTTTCCTGGCTGGTCAACTGGTTTACTGACTAACTGGTTTCCTGACTGGTTAGCTGGTTTCCTGACTGGTTTCCTGACTAACTGGTTTTCTGACTGGTTTACTGACTAACTGGTTCCTGACTGGTTAACTGGTTTCCTGACTGGTTTACTGACTAACTGGTTTCCTGACTGATTAGCTGGTTTCCTGACTAAGTGGTTTCCTGACTGGTTTACTGACTAACTGGTTCCTGACTGGTTAACTGGTTTCCTGACTGGTTAGCTGGTTTACTGACTAACTGGTTCTTGACTGGTTAACTGGTTTCCTGACTGGTTTACTGACTAACTGGTTTCCTGGCTGGTCAACTGGTTTACTGATGAACTGGTTTCCTGACTGACTAACTGGTTTCCTGACTGGTTAGCTGGTTTACTGACTAACTGGTTCCTGACTGGTTAACTGGTTTCCTGATTGGTTAACTGGTTTCCTGACTGGTTTACTGATTAACTGGTTCCTGGCTGGTTAACTGGTTTCCTGACTGACTGGTTTCCTGGCTGGTTTACTGACTAACTGGTTCCTGGCTGGTTAACTGGTTTCCTGACTGACTGGTTTCCTGGCTGGTTTCCTGACTGATTGGTTTCCTGGCTGGTCAACTGGTTTCCTGGCTGGTTAACTGGTTTCCTGACTGGTTTCCTGACTGACTGGTTTCCTGTCTTCAGGCCTGCTGACTGCAGTTCAACATCAAAGAGCATATTTCATCACCACACAGCCAATTAGATCTCACACACACACACACACACACACACACACACACACACACACACACACACACACACACACACACACACACACAGTCACGGTTAGGCAGTCAGAAAGCAATGATTACTCCAGCACTTCTCCCTGCCCGTCTGTCTCTCTGCAGACAGTGAGACAGGTAGTTAGCTGTAGTTGGTGTTAATTCCAGAGGGAGCGATGGAGGAGAGACCGGGCGCACATGGATTATTAATATCACCTCCAGCTAGAGAACAGTGTGTGTGTGTGTGTTCTGAGGGGGGCTGGGGGGGGCACAGCAGTTGGTACGATCAAGGACGCTTCACATCCTACTTGACAGGGTGTGTGTGTGTGTGTGTGTGTGTGTGTGTGTGTGTGTGTGTGTGTGTGTGTGTTGCTATAATCTGTTCGGCAGAGATTCGTAGCCACGCCTTAATCTGCTGGGATCAACAATAGAACTCCCCCCTTAACCCCCCCCCTCCTTAACTCCCCCCCTTAACCCCCCCCCCTCCTTAACTCCCCCCCCTTAACCCCCCCCCCTCCTTAACCCGCCTCATTTCTCCTCTCCTCCTCTCAGTTCAGTTTCAGGTCATGTTGGATCTGATGAATTGAAACTGTATCAACCTCAACACTCCCGGTGGGGAGAAGGTGTGTGTATACAGCAGAGCCTTCAGGTGATGTAGCCCCGCCCCCTCTGGCGGCCATCTTGGAGGTCCTCAGCTCTGAACAGCTGATTGTGTTTCTGTCTCAACAGAATTGAATCTTCATGGTTCATTTCTGTCTGTTTCTACTGAACTGATCATTTCATCACTGATCATCTGATTGATTTAGTGTTTAGATCATGTAGCTTGTTAGCTAGCCAACCATAGTATCTGGTCAGCTGACCATCACTGTCTTGTTGCTAACACATGTGGTTAGCACACTAGCTAACGTAGCTAGTAGCAGCTAGCGTTAACGGTGGCTAGTAGTCCCATGTTAACAGTAACTAGTTAGCTAGCTAGCAGTTAGTTCAGGTGAACTAGCTGACTCTTCTCCAGCTCCAACTCAGAGTGTTTTGGAGTAGAGACTAGGGCTAAAGACAAGACAGTTTACTGAGTCACAGTAACCTACATTTGGAGACAAATCTACCTGATCACACTGATCACTTTTACTGAGAACGTTACTGGAGGATCTACAGACACACCACAACAACCTGGTTCAGACAGTCACCTGGTTCTACTGACGCATTACTAACTGACATGGATGGTAGCAGGTTGGTGATGGACCTGGAAACCAGTGCTGCCAACTCTTCTCCCATTGGCTAGAGAGACTGAGGATGTGCTGGGCGACGACCTCCTTGGACTGGACAACACTTTAAAATCATCAGGAAACTGTTGACAACGCGGCTGACGGTGTTATGTAATCTATTGATAACCACTAATAATACACAGGAGAGAAAAGGAACGACATTTTGACAAATTAACAAAATGTTAATGTTGTTATCAAGCTGAACAAACTGTTCTGTTCATTTCACTGTGACATCAGTTTGAGGAATAAAGTGGATACATATTAAACAACTACAACATTGAGAAGAACACCAAACACACACACACACACACACACGCGCACGCACACACGCACACCCTCCCCAGGGTGGGCGTGTCCTGTTGCCTCGGCAGCTGAAGCCGCCTGCGAGTCTCAGGGGAATCGAACCAGCAACTCTTTCATCTCAGATGAATCAGAATCTTACACACACACACACACACACACACACACACACACACACACACACACACACACACAAAGAGGGTGAACAGTATTGAATTGGTCCATCAGTTTGCTCCATGTTGATCATCGTCCTACCAATGACAGCAGATACGGGGTCGGTGTAGGACAGAGGCAGATACAGGGTCGGTGTAGGACAGAGGCAGATACGGGGTCGGTGTAGGACAGAGGCAGATACGGGGTCGGTGTAGGACAGAGGCAGATACGGGGTCGGTGTAGGACAGAGGCAGATACGGGGTCGGTGTAGGACAGAGGCAGATACGGGGTCGGTGTAGGACAGAGGCAGATACGGGGTCGGTGTAGGACAGAGGCAGATACGGGGTCGGTGTAGGACAGAGGCAGATACAGGGTCGGTGTAGGACAGAGGCAGATACAGGGTCGGTGTAGGACAGAGGCAGATACAGGGTCGGTGTAGGACAGAGGCAGATACAGGGTCGGTGTAGGACAGAGGCAGATACAGGGTCGGTGTAGGACAGAGGCAGATACAGGGTCGGTGTAGGACAGAGGCAGATACAGGGTCGGTGTAGGACAGAGGCAGATACGGGGTCGGTGTAGGACAGAGGCAGATACGGGGTCGGTGTAGGACAGAGGCAGATACAGGGTCGGTGTAGGACAGAGGCAGATACAGGGTCGGTGTAGGACAGAGGCAGATACGAGGTCGGGTTAGGACATAGTAACAGCTGATCTGCAGTCAGCTGAGTGACGGCGTCTCTTCATGACTCTTAATGGATCTGGATGGAGTAGCTAGTGATTCATTTGATCTGAGGTCGGCACGTACAAAACCTGTGTTACTATACTATACTATACTATACTATACTATACTATACTATACTATACTATACTATACTATAGTCTGGCACACAGCCCTACGGCAGACAGGTCCTGTTTACACACACACACACACACACACACACATTTACACACACACTTCTCACAGGATGTTTCCAGTCAAACCCTCTGATCTGAAACACAAAACAGTACTACATAGTACTAGAGCCAATACAGTAGTAGAACTACATAGTACTACATAGTACTAGAGCCAATACAGTACTAGTATTACATAGTACTTGAGCAATTACAGCACTAGTCCTATATAGTACTACATAGTACTAGAGCAAATACAGTACTAGTACTACATAGTAGTATATAGTACTACATAATACTACATAGTACCTGTAGCTTCCACGGTCTGCACTTACCAGACTGCTGTCAACACTAGAACAGGTCAGACCAGTAGCTTGTCGTTTACATACCTACTTCCTGTTATCTAAGCCCCGCCCACAAACAGAGACCTATATAGACAGAGTTAGTCCAGGTTCAGGCTGTCTGTCTGTCTGTCTGGTTTAACAGTGTTGTTCAGTCTAAAGGCCTACAACTCCCCACAGATTACAGCACATTGAGTGTGTGTGTGTGTGTGAATAGATTAGAGATTATTAACAAGAAACAGTAATCTGGATTGAAGACCAGAGAGAGAAGAATTAAACCCTGAGTAGAAACAACAGCAACAATAATAAAATAACATTAATAATGATGAAAACTGATGGATCCCAATATAAATACTGATAGTTCATCCATCATCCGTCCATCATCTGTCCATCATCCATCATCATCCATTCATCATCTGTCCATCATCCGTCCATCATCCATCCATCATCTGTCCATCATCCATCATCCATTCATCATCTGTCCATCATCCGTCCATCATCTGTCCATCATCCGTCCATCATGGTCAGACTGACAGCAGCCTCAGTACTGACCACGCCCTCTTCCGGTTAGTGAAACCAGTGAAGCTGCTTCTCTCATAAAACCAGTAATAACACCTCTAGCGAGCGGCGCGCACGCGCGTGTGTGTATTGGAATGTCAGCTATTCAGTATGCGGCTGCGGTCTGAGCCGTGCCGTGCCAGGACAGGCTTTCTCTGGAAACTCAGCCAGACATTCACATCCAGTTCTGCCGTCGGTGATGAACGGATCTCCGGTCCGTTCACACCGACCGGCCCGACACCTTCCGTTCTACCGAGTGGAGCGTCGCGCTCAACTCCGTTCAAAAATCTGTCAGTTTCATGTCACCTTGCTGATAGACATACGCACAGCACGTAGAACATGACGTCAGACCTTCTGGTTATTGGTTATTAATACGTGGAAGAATTTATTCCACTCAAACCTCAACTTTAGGTGGACAGACATTCCTCTGGACAGAAGCTTCTGGGGGTTTGGGTGCAAGCCGACATGGAGCGTCTCGGTCCAGGAACATCTTCAGCCATGTTCTACCTTTCTTCCTTCTCCGACGAGCCAGGCAGCATGAAACTGGCAGGTTTGTGAACGGACTTTGGCGTGACTGTCTCCGCTGACGAGCCTGTCGTGCACTTCGCAGCCTGCAGCAGGTCTGACAAGTTTCACCTTAAAAACGCGCAGCTGTCCTCCTAGTCTGAGGAAACTCACCTCCGGTCAGTAGCGCCGTCTGGGTCAGTTCCTGTCCAGGACGTCAGTAGAAACCTCCAGAAATCCACAGAAATAAAGTCCTGTATTAAACGGAAAGCGACACAACAGGTCGACCAGAGACCACGCCCCCTTTCTGACGCTCCTAACTAAAGTTTGAAAAAAGGCGGATCCAGGATTAGGTCGGGTGGGGGGGAGATTTCACCTCCTCAGTATCTATTAATACTATGTAATATGATCTCAGCTTTGAGACAATACAGCCCAGCTGTCTGTCTGTCTGCTGCTTATTATATATTTTGCACGCACACGCACACGCACACGCACACACACACGCACACGCACCACTTTTATCTGATCAGTTTTAATTATCGTAATGAAGAAAGTTCAAGGCATCTCGGCATCTTCATCATTATCATCAATACAGAAGATATCATGACATTTGACATAATCATCACATACAGCATCATCTTCATCATCATCATCATAGAACATGACATTTGACATCATCTTCAACAGGTTGTGATTGCACTGCATGCAAAATTAACGTTTTTATTAAAATATCTTTCATTGTTCAACAGCATCAGTAGGAAAATATATCAGATTATCGATTATAGATTACAGATTTACAGTACAAAGTTTCTCTTAACTAAAAGTGTGATGTGCTCTGTAAACCACAGCGCCCCCTGCTGACCTGGTTACCTATCGATCACAATCTGTTTCCTCTGACGAGATGAAATTATTTCAATTAAGAAACACCTCATTGACATTATGACAGAGGGAAGTGTAGAGTAACTAACCCTGACCCCTAACTAACCCTGACCGCTAACTAACCCTGACCCCTAACTAACCCTGACCCCTAACTAACCCTGACCGCTAACTAACCCTGACCCCTAACTAACCCTGACCGCTAACTAACCATGACCGCTAACTAACCCTGACCCCTAACTAACCCTGACCCCTAACTAACCATGACACTAACTAACCATGACACTAACTAACCCTGACCCCTAACTAACCCTGACCGCTAACTAACCCTGACCCCTAACTAACCATGACCGCTAACTAACCCTGACCCCTAACTAACCCTGACCCCTAACTAATCCTGACCGCTAACTAACCCTGACCCCTAACTAACCATGACCGCTAACTAACCCTGACCCCTAACTAACCCTGACCGCTAACTAACCCTGACCCCTAACTAACCATGACACTAACTAATCCTGCCCGCTAACTAACCCTGACCCCTAACTAACCATGACCGCTAACTAACCCTGACCCCTAACTAACCATGACCGCTAACTAACCATGACCCCTAACTAACCATGACACTAACTAACCATGACCACTAACTAACCCTGACCCCTAACTAACCATGAACGCTAACTAATCATGACCGCTAACTAACCCTGACCCCTAACTAACCCTGACACTAACTAACCATGACCCCTAACTAACCATGACACTAACTAACCATGACCCCTAACTAACCATGACACTAACTAACCATGACCACTAACTAACCATGACCACTAACTAACCATGACCCCTAACTAACCCTGACACTAACCCATGCTGATTTCGGAGGCTAGTTAATTGCACATCTCATGTCAAATTACAGCTCTCTCCTGCCTGTCTCTCTCCTGCCCGTCTCTCTCCCTCTCCTGCCTGTCTGTCTCTCTCTCCTGCCTGTCTGTCTCTCTCCCCTCTCCTGTCTGTCTGTCTCTCTCTCTCTCCTGCCTGTCTGTCTGTCTCTCTCTCCTGCCTGTCTGTCTCTCTCTCTCCCCTCTCCTGCCTGTCTCTCTCTCGCCCCCAGACAACTGATTCTTGATATTTAATGGTTCTTGGTGTTCAGATTGTAAATGTCTTCATTTGTTTAAAATTCAATATTCAGTTTCAATTTACCCAAAAATCTATTTTGTTCTATTAGACAAAATTGAACTGAACAAAAGGCTTCAGGTTGATTCACGTAGAAGTCTGGATCAACCTGGTTAGGGTTGCCTGGTCTGGATCAATCTGGTTAGGGTAGCCTGGTCTGGATCGACATGGTCTGGATCAGTCTGGTTAAGGTAGCCTGATTGGATTGATCTGGTTTCGATCAACCTGGTCTGGATCAGTCTGGTTAAGGTAGCCTGGTCTGGATGGGCCTAGTTAGGGTAACCTGGTTTGGATCGGGTTGGTTAAGGTAGCCTGGTCTGGATGCGCCTCGTTAAGGTAGCCTGGTCTGCATGGGCCTGGTTAAGGTAGCCTGGTTTGGATTGATCTGGTTAAGGTAGACTGGTTTGGTTCAGCATGGTCAAGGTAGCCTGGTTTGGATCGGTCTGGTTAAGGTAGCCTGGTCTGGATTGGTCTGGTTAAGGTAACTTGGTTACCAGTCATCTCTCTCTACTGAAGCAGAATCAACGTGCATAATCTAAAATAATAGAAACAGCCAGAGAATTAAAATGAAATAAACTACATGGCCAAAAGTATGAGGCCCCCTGCTGGTGGAACATCTCCTTCATACATCATGAGCATCGAGTCTCCTCTGCTGCTCTAACAGCCTCCACTCTTCACTAGATGTTGGATCGTTGCTGCTGATCTGCTTCCATTCTGCCTCAACAGCATCAATGAGGTCGGTACTGATGCTGGCCGATGAGGTCTGGCCGGCAGCCGGTAGTCCAGTTCATCCCAGAGGTGTTGGATGGGTTGGGGTCAGGGCTCTGTGCTGCCAGTCAAGTTCTTCACACCGATCTCCACAAACCATTTCTGTATGGTGCACGGGGGCGTGCTGAAACAGGAAAGGTCCTTCCACAAACTGTTGCCACAAAGTTGGAAGCTCAGAATCATCTAGAATGTCGTTGTATTTTAGCGTTATGATTTCCCTTCACTGGAACTAAGGAGCCTGAACCATGAAAACCAGCCCAGAACATTATTCCTCCTCCACCAAACTTTACCGTTGGCACTATGCATTCAGGCAGGTAGCGTTCTCCTGGCATCCACCAAACCCAGGTTCATCCATCGGACTGAAAGATGGTGAAGCGCGATTCATCAAGCCAGAGAACGTTTCCACTGGTCCAGAGTCCAGTAACAGCCAGCTGTGCTCCAGCCGGCGCTTGACATTGTGCAAGGCGATCATCAAATCACATTTTATTTGTGTAGCCCTTAATCACCGTTACAGTCTCAAAGGGCTTCATTGCCCAAAGTGTGAAAACAATAAATGGTTAGTACACAACATCCCCTAGCCTTGGACCCTCACGGGGGACAAGGAAAAACTCCCTCAAGACCTTCATCACATAGTGTGGGTTTGTGTGCGGACGCTCGGCCATGGAAAGTCTTTTCCTGAAGCTCCCATGAAGTTCTTGTTGTTCTAGTGCTGATGTTGCTTCCAGAGTCCGTTTGGGTTTGGGGTGTTGCTTGATCTCTCGGCGGTCCGTTCTGTCATCTTGTGTGGCGACCACTTCAGTCAGTGGTTGTTGCTCTAGAAGTTATAAAAGCACTTCCAGTTGAGTCCAGTCCAGCCTAGCAGGGCAGACGTGATGAACCGACTTGTTGAAAGGTGGCATCCTATGACAGAGCCACGTTCAGTACAGCCCATTCTACTGCCAATGTTTGTCTATGGAGACTTCATGGCTGTGTGATTGATTTCATACCTGTCAATGGATGAGGCTGAAATAGATTAATCCACTATTTAGGAGGAGCTGTCCGCATACTTTTGGCCATGTAGTGTATTACAACTGTCCAGCAGTCTACAGAGACATCAGTGACCTGACGGGGGGAGACAGTTTGTCTCCAGGTAGACGGACAGTTTGTCTCCAGGTAGACGGACAGTTTGTCTCCAGGTAGACGGACAGTTTGTCTCCAGGTAGACAGTCTTCGGGTCTTCCTGTCATGGTTTCTACCTCAGAACTCATTCAGCAGAACAACCAGGCAATACACTGCCTGTCTGTCTGCCTGTTTTTCTACCTGTCTGGCTGCACTAAAGGGGCTTAAACTACGAAGAAAGTTCAACATATCCAGTATCTGTCACGGCTAAGCGGTATCAACTCACTAACCCAACCCAGGCTTTCCCACTTCAGCTATGTGGCAGTTCACATAAAAAGGGGCGGGGTTTGTAACAAATAGCCAATCACATGCAACATGGACAGATCCGCAGCAGCGGATTTAATATAACATAAAATTAAAATTGACCATATTGAACTATTGATGATGAAATTAGATCATTAGCAGCAACAGTATGCAGTATAACCACCTATAGAGTATACAAATGAGAAATAAAAATAGTAGAAAAAATAATAAAGCAATAAACTAGACGAACAATCATTCTGACATGTTAAGTAGACTAGAAGAGGGAAAGAACAACAAGAACAAACTATCATAATGAACAGAAATCAGCAAGACAAAATAACATCACCCAGTATCAGAGTTGCTGCTGGAGAGGAAAACCTGCCGAGGGTCAAAGGCTGATCATCGCCCGTCACTAAGGCACAGGGGGGATATTTCTTATTGATCAGTACAATCTAATGCACCGATCACTCTCCTGATCCCAATAAACTTCAGTGCACTTACATGCAACAGTAAATTTCATACTTAATGTTACCTGCCTCATATTTGATGGAGTGGCAAATCACCTGGAAACACTCCAGACACTAGATCTGTGACATCGTGAAGGCCCGTCTTACTCTCTGTTAATTCAAGAGTATCGCTCTGTACACTGATCTTTTCAATGTTTTGGTTCATCTGGTTTTGTTAAAGGACTTTCAAAGCCGTTCAGCATTAATTGCTATGGTAACACACGCCGGTAAAAAGTAAACCACCTTCGTGACACCGAAAACCCTGGAATGACCTGGTTACCTTGGTAACCCTGAACCGAGCTTCGTAGTACAGACCCGGTCAGCATCAGGACCGTCCTGATCGTCTTCCTGGAGAACCAAACTGAATTTAAACAGTAAAACAATTTTAACAATCAAACACGAGAACAAATCCAACACACAACCACAGGCTGAGTGTGTGTGTGTGTGTGTGTGTGTGTGTGAGACAGACAGACACTTGACTCTACTGTCTGTCCCTCCTGGCCTAACAGTCCAACTACACTTGCCTCTGTTACTCTTCCTCCTCTCTCCCTCCATCCCTCTCTCCTCCTCCTCCTCCCCCCTCCCCCTCCCCCAGGAGGAGGCACAGCTCCGCCAGCCGCTGTTGCATCTTGGGAATTCCAGACAGCTGGTTCTCCAATCGCTGTTTCTCCTCCTGAGGAGAGGAAAGGAGAGGAGAGGAGAGAAGAGGAGTTACAGCTCAGATAAAGTCTCTTTCTCTCTCTCTCTCAGTCAGACAGACAGGTAGACAGACAGACCTGCAGAGAGAGACGGGTGGAGGCGTCTAGAGGTTCGAAGCGCCAACCTCCTTCTCCATCAAACTGGAGGAGGTGGGAGTGGTACTTCCTGTTAGAGAGGAGAAGATATGTAGTAATATTATATATTGAAGTTTACCATGCAGGCAATTCACAAGGATTCTCACAGCTGTATCTGATCCATCTATTGTCAGGTGCTGTGACCTCTGACCTTTGGGGTCAAAGGTCTTACTGCTGGTGATGCAGGACCCGAGGCTGACTGTACTGTGGACCTCAGTGGAGTTGGGTATATAAAGGACTAACAGGAAGTAGCTACTGGCGTTAAGGTAACCTCATTACCTCAAACTAGTAGCTGTAACTAATCGAGCACTAGTCAGAAAGGAATGACCAGTTAGTACTGTAGTTCATTTTATTCAAGTTCAGTTCTCAAACTAAAAAACATTTGCTCTGATGGTTAACCAGTGGTAACTGCTAGTTAGTGATACTGATAGCTCCCAGGTCAGGTCAGCAGATTTGTCCCGGTTGGCCACTCCGGCATTGTCCTCGTGTGTAACCATATCAAAGGCTCAGGATGACAAGAAAGCAAATGGTACAAATGCCATATTTAAATAAAAAAACAACCTCCTGAACACGTAGGAGTGTTGATGTAACACGTAGGAGTGTTGATGTAACACGTAGGAGTGTTAATGTAACACGTAGGAGTGTTGATGTAACACGTAGGAGTGTTAATGGAACACGTAGGAGTGTTAATGTAACATGTAGGAGTGTTGATGTAACAGTGTTAATGTAACACGTAGGAGTGTTAATGTAACACGTAGGAGTGTTAATGTAACACGTAGGAGTGTTGATGTAACACGTAGGAGTGTTAATGGAACACGTAGGAGTGTTAATGTAACATGTAGGAGTGTTGATGTAACACGTAGGAGTGTTGATGTAACACGTAGGAGTGTTAATGTAACACGTAGGAGTGTTGATGTAACACGTAGGAGTGTTAATGGAACACGTAGGAGTGTTAATGTAACATGTAGGAGTGTTGATGTAACAGTGTTAATGTAACACGTAGGAGTGTTAATGTAACAGTGTTAATGTAACACGTAGGAGTGTTGATGTAACACGTAGGAGTGTTAATGTAACACGTAGGAGTGTTGATGTAACACGTAGGAGTGTTAATGTAACACGTAGGAGTGTTGATGTAACACGTAGGAGTGTTGATGGAACACGTAGGAGTGTTGATGGAACACGTAGGAGTGTTAATGTAACACGTAGGAGTGTTGATGTAAGTGTTAATGTAACACGTAGGAGTGTTAATGTAACACGTAGGAGTGTTGATGTAACAGTGTTGATGTAACACGTAGGAGTGTTAATGTAACACGTAGGAGTGTTAATGTAACACGTAGGAGTGTTAATGGAACACGTAGGAGTGTTGATGTAACACGTAGGAGTGTTGATGTAACACGTAGGAGTGTTGATGTAACACGTAGGAGTGTTGATGTAACACGTAGGAGTGTTGATGTAACACGTAGGAGTGTTAATGTAACACGTAGGAGTGTTGATGTAACAGTGTTAATGTAACACGTAGGAGTGTTAATGTAACACGTAGGAGTGTTAATGTAACACGTAGGAGTGTTGATGTAACATGTAGGAGTGTTAATGGAACACGTAGGAGTGTTAATGGAACACGTAGGAGTGTTAATGGAACACGTAGGAGTGTTAATGTAACATGTAGGAGTGTTAATGGAACACGTAGGAGTGTTAATGGAACATGTAGGAGTGTTAATGGAACACGTAGGAGTGTTAATGTAACATGTAGGAGTGTTGATGTAACACGTAGGAGTGTTAATGTAACACGTAGGAGTGTTAATGGAACATGTAGGAGTGTTAATGGAACACGTAGGAGTGTTAATGGAACATGTAGGAGTGTTAATGGAACACGTAGGAGTGTTAATGTAACATGTAGGAGTGTTGATGTGGAAGCATTGTGCCAATTTGACCGTTTTATGCGGGAATATTTCGGGGTTTGGCAAAATTGCAAGCTCTTGCAAGTATTGCGGCAGTTAGTTGAACTTGCGTTAATTCTTGCGATCACAAGATCTCAACATCCTGGAGGGACTGAGAAATGTAACTGGAAACAGACTCAACACGTCTGAGTGTTAATAAAAGTGAACACTGTGAACCACAAAGCAGGACAAGTCGTTTCATCTCATTTTCAATTAACTGGAGAGCAGATTGAACTTTCATCTTTTCAATTTCCATTTCCATTTGAATAAAGTTAATTACACACTTCCATAGTGAGCAATGGTAGCACTGTGTGTGTGCGTGTGCATACGCTGACCAGAGAGAGGGTCTGTGCGTGATTGACAGCAGGGCTATCCCAGCATCCTTTGCAGCCTGGAAGATATTCCCCTCCACATCGATGCTGACAGCACTGGTACACTCATCTAACAGAGCATACCTGGGTCTAGGCGAGAGACATAGACAAAGAGAGAGAGAGAGAGAGAGAGAGAGAGAGAGAGAGAGAGAGAGAGAGAGAGAGAGAGAGAGAGAGAGAGAGAGAGAGAGAGGGGGGGGAGAGAGAGGGGGGGGCAGAGAGAGACAGAGAGAGAAGGAGAGAGAGAGAGAAAGGGGGACAGAGAGAGACAGAGAGAGAGGGAGAGAGAGAGGGAGGGGGGGCAGAGAGAGACAGAGAGAGAGGGAGAGAGAGAGAGAGAGAGAGAGAGAGAGGGGGGACAGAGACAGAGAGAGAGAGAGAGAGAGAGAGAGAGAGAGGGGGTACAGAGACAGAGAGAGAGAGAGAGAGAGGGGGGACAGAGAGAGAGAGAGAGAGAGGGGGGACAGAGAGAGAGAGAGAGAGAGAGAGGGGGGACAGAGAGAGAGAGAGAGAGAGAGAGGGGGGACAGAGACAGAGAGAGAGAGAGACAGAGAGAGAGAGAGAGAGAGAGAGAGAGAGAGAGAGAGAGAGAGAGAGCTTCATTTTTTGTCCAGTTGATCTTTGCTAAAGAAAGGAGCACATCAGCAGCATTAGGTGATAATAAACGGTGCTATCTGAAGTGTAGTAACCAGTCAGTAAACAGTCGTTAACTAGTCAGTAACTACTCAGTTAACTAGTCAGTAACTACTCAGTTAACCAGTCAGTAAACCAATCAGTAAACCAGTCAGTAAACAGTCGTTAACTAGTCACTAGTCAGTAAACAGTTGTTAACTAGTTAGTAACTACTCAGTAAACCAATCAGTAAAGCAGTCAGTAAAGCAGTCGTTAACTCATCAGTAACTACTCAGTTAACCAGTCAGTAAAGCAGTCAGCAACCAGTTAGTAACTACTCAGTAAAGCAGTCAGTAACTAGTCAATAACTAGTCAGAAATTCATCAGTAACTAGTCACTAAACCAGTCAGTAAACAGTCATTAACTAGTCAGTAACTACTCAGTTAACCAGTCAGTAAACCAATCAGTAAACCAGTCGTTAACTAGTCAGTAACTACTCAGTTAACCAGTCAGTAAACCAATCAGTAAACCAGTCGTTAACTAGTCAGTAACTACTCAGTTAACCAGTCAGTCACCAGTTAGTAACTACTCAGTAAAGCAGTCAGTAACCAGTCAGTACCGAGTCACTAAACCAGTCAGTAAACAGCCACTAACTAGTCAGTAAACCGTCGCATAACTAGTCAGTACACCAGTCAATAAACCAGTCACTAACCAGTCAATAACCAGTGAGTAACTAGTCAGTAACTACTCAGTTAACCAGTCAGTCACCAGTTAGTAACTACTCAGTAAAGCAGTCAGTAACCAGTCAGTACCGAGTCACTAAACCAGTCAGTAAACAGCCACTAACTAGTCAGTAAACCGTCGCATAACTAGTCAGTACACCAGTCAGTAAACCAGTCACTAACCAGTCAATAACCAGTGAGTAACTAGTCAGTAAACTAGTCACTAGTCAGTAAACCAGTCAGTAAAGAGTAGCTAACTAGTCAGTAAACCAGTCAATAACCAGTGAGTAACTAGTCCGTAAACCAGTCAATAACCAGTGAGTAACTAGTCCGTAAACTAGTCACTTGTCAGTAACTAGTCAGTAACTAGTCAGTAACTAGTCACTAAACCAGTCAATAACCAGTGAGTAACTAGTCCGTAAACTAGTCAGTAACTAGTCACTAAACCAGTCAGTAAAC
>JAXDDW010000118.1:1292500-1310000 GCA_034670385.1 Hoplostethus mediterraneus | reverse complement strand
AGGGTCAGGGTAGTGTTTCTAGAAGGGGAAGGGTCAGGGTAGTGTTTCTAGAAGGGGAAGGGTCAGGGTAGCGTTTCTTGACGAGGAAGGGTCAGGGTAGTGTTTCTAGAAGGGGAAGGGTCAGGGTAGTGTTTCTAGAAGGGGAAGGGTCAGGGTAGTGTTTCTAGACTAGAAGGGGAAGGGTCAGGGTAGTGTTTCTAGAAGAGGAAGGGTCAGGGTAGTGTTTCTTGAAGAGGAAGGGTCAGGGTAGTGTTTCTTGAAGAGGAAGGGGAAGGGTAGTGTTTCTAGAAGGGGAAGGGTCAGGGTAGTGTTTCTAGAAGGGGAAGGGTCAGGGTAGCGTTTCTTGACGAGGAAGGGTCAGGGTAGTGTTTCTAGAAAAGGAAGGGTCAGGGTAGTGTTTCTAGAAGAGGAAGGGTCAGGGTAGTGTTTCTTGAAGAGGAAGGGTCAGGGTAGTGTTTCTAGAAGGGGAAGGGTCAGGGTAGCGTTTCTTGACGAGGAAGGGTCAGGGTAGCGTTTCTTGACGAGGAAGGGTCAGGGTAGTGTTTCTAGAAGGGGAAGGGTCAGGGTAGCGTTTCTTGACGAGGTGGGTTTTCAGCCTGCGGCGAAAGATGGGCAGCGACTTTTTTTTAATGTTTTGTTTTATAGTGACTGGTGATAATGAATGCACGATCTACCTACATACCTACCTGGTTAGTGAAGTAGAGCTGGTAAGCGTGGGTTACCAGTCTGGTCCTGAAGGCCAGGGCTAGTTTACCCTCTAGAAACCTGATAGCACTGTTGATGAAGGTGGCAGGAACAGCAATGAGAATCCATTTGGTGAGCTCCCACATGAAGGCCTGGGGGTTCTTCTGGACGATGGTCTTTACTATCAGACCTGCAACAGAACCATAATATAATATTATAGAATGACGAACAGAACAGTCAACACTAGTTTATTCATCCAGTTGTGCTGAAGGTAAAACCTATAGCTCTGTGGGAACTCATGTGATCAATTTCATTGATCTCTAAGGTGGAAGTTCTGTTTCTTCCCTCTGTTCGGCCAGGTCAGCCAACTAGTGAGACGGTAGGGGTTCAGTATCTTGAACTTTCTGACCCCTAGCCCGACCTGACACCCCTGAATCCCCTGATCACCACACAGCCAGGTCCCAGCTGGGTTACAGTTCATGTAGACTAGACTATCCTTGACTAGAATGTAACATCAACAGCTGTCTCTCTTCACTTGTCACTGGCTAGCTAGCTTGCTATAATGGACAAGACAGGCGTTCAATTTTAGCGGAGGAGAGGAACCCCCACCTTTTTCGGAAGTTTTCTTCCCAATTATCGGCCCAGGATAAGGATTAAAATAATATTATCGTAATAATATTAATATATAATAATAATAATAATAATAATAATATAACATTATTATAGTATAAATATTATTTATTAAAAATAATATTTCGGTGTTCATGTTGTTCCCCATCTTCATTGTCATTGCCATAGAGACCTAACAACAATGGTGCTGCCATTTTTGTCATTATTTTGAATTTAGGACAGGGTCACGGTTGTAGGAACATAGGAAATTCTTCACCTAGGACGGTTCTGTAATAGCTAAATTCCTATCCTAAGATAAGACAGGATTTTTTCCTAAATGCAGTTAGGAAACATGTTTTTGTAATACCAAAAATCCATGTCATCCTAAACTGAGATAAGACAGGATTTCAGACTTAGGACGTTTCTGTAATGGGGCCCCTGGTGTAGGAGCCTGGGACCCCCATTTTTTCTCGTTTAAATCCTCCTCCTGGTGTGAGACAGAAAAGTAGAAACACTGAGGCACCACACAGAGTACTGACCGTCCAGTGTGGCTATATATATGGACAGGAAGGTCCTGGAGCCCAGGGCCAGGGAGTGGAGACCCAGCAGGCCCAGCTCCTTACACAGCAGCCTGGGGAACAGCAGCTTCAGCAGCTGGGTCAACCTCTGGAGGAACTCCCTGTTGACCGCCGGAGACCTGACCACAGACACACTTAATATTATGGTCTGCATCGGACCACAGACACTGATTTCAATATTGCAGTAATATTATGGTCTGGATCGTCAATAACATTTATATTAATACTACAGTACAGTTCCAGTCAATCTGTTCTGTAAAACTGCACCAATAATGCCAGACCCAATACGAGTACTGATTACTTTATTAAGTATATCTGGCCGATAAGAGTATACAGTGATTTGTCAAGTAGATCGGCTGATACGAGTACCAGTCAGTTAACAGTTAATTTATTCATAGTGGACTGTTCTAAAACTATTACAGGAATAAGAGCTTCATTTGATCTAAATCTGAAGAGTGTCTAACAATCCTCAATCAAATCAAAGACCCATATGCTGTATTTGTACCAACATTGCTAACTTATTTTTTCCCAAAGTGACAATGACAAGTTTTCTGCTTTTATTTTGAAGGAAGGATGGCCTCCCTTCCTGCATTTTCTTCTTGTCTCTGCTTCCTCTCCGGCTCAGATCTCTAGATCGCCCAAATCTGAACCTATTAAAGTATCAGGAAGCTTCATCTGCCGATCAGCAGTACTCAATACTACAGATACTCAACAGAGTACTACTACAGTATAAAACAGTATCAGTCAGAATAAAACAGAACACTGACTAAGGTGACATCAGAGGTCAAAAGTCATCACTGTCACACATTTATATACACACACACGCACGCACACACACACACGCACACACCTGCTATTGCTCTTCCTCTTCTTCCCTTCATCTTTGTCCAAAGAGATGTGGGAGGTGTTGATCCCACCCACTGGCAGGCCAACTCCGCCCACAGATAGATTAGCTCCGCCCAGTTGTTTACCTCCCGCCCTCCTCTGAAAAAAAGGGGAAATCAGGAAATGAGAGTAGATGAGATTAGATGAGACTAGATGAGACTAGAGAAAACTAGATGAGACTAGAGAAAACTAGATGAGATTAGATGAGACTAGATGATACTAGATGATACTAGATGAGACTAGATAAAACTAGATGAGACTAGATGAGACTAGATGATACTAGATGAGACTAGATAAAACTAGATGAGACTAGATGAGACTAGATAAAACTAGATGAGACTAGATAAAACTAGATGAGATCAGATAAAACTAGATGAGACTAGATAAAACTAGATGTGACTATATGAAAATAGATAAAACTAGATGAGACTATATGAAAATAGATAAAACTAGATGAGACTAGATAAAACCAGATGAGACTAGATAAAACTAGATGAGACTAGATAAAACTATGAGATTAGATGAGACTAGACAAAACTAGATGATACTAGATAAAACTAGATGAGACTAGATAAAACTAGATAAAACTAGATAAAACTAGATGAGACTAGATGAGACTAGATGAGACTAGATAAAACTAGATACTAGATGATACTAGATAAAACTAGATGAGATTAGATGACTAGATAAAACTAGATGAGACTAGATGAGACTAGATGAGACTAGATTACATTACAGGCATGCCCACTCGCTCTAGAGAATACTCCGGAGAATCTTCTGCTCCGTTCACACTTTCAGACTCGGGTGCTGGGTGGGTCAAGTCACACACAATGACAGAAATGTGTACATTTTATCATTGCTTATATAGCGGAGAGTCCTGCCAGGTGATTTCAACACAACCTAGTGCTTTGATTAGTTGATATCAGAGGTCCCGTCACCTAGTCGCTAGCCAACCAGTGGACGGTCTGGACAGCTCCCTGGTAACAGACTGGATACTGTACAGTATACATGTACATGTACAGTGATATTTATGGTGTGGTGCTCCACTACTGAGGACACTGACTGTGAGGGGTTGCTGACAGGCTGGGATAGTCAAATGCTGTTAAATGTTAGTTAGTGACAGGTTAGTTAGTCAAGTCTACAGGTAACCAACTGCCATCCACAGTCTTGGCCTATTCATGTACGTGGCTAAAAGTGAAAGTGATTTTGGGATGTACCGGACACTGTGGACTAACCAGTTAGTTTCCTGTTCTAGTTGTAGGTCTTAACTCTACCTGTATTCGCCTCCAGATATAAGGGGACAGTTTCTTGACTGTGTAGGCAGCCAGCAGCACCGCCACCAGTCTCCTGGTCTGGGAGCTCCGCCTCAGATGACCTGGCAGCTTCTCATAGGCCAGCATTCTGACTGACAGGCAGCTTCAACCAATCACAGGATACTGACGCGTGTCCAGAGGTGGTGCAGAGGTCACAACCCCCGCTGGCCTGGGGTCAGATGCCACCAGGACCTTCTGTCCTGGTCTGTCAGCCTCAACACTTGATCAATAGATCAGGTGATCCAGTCCGTCTGTGTCATAAATCTGACTATCAGCCTTGCCTAGTTAGTGATAAAGGGCTATAGAAACAAACTTGACTTGAAAGGGACTGAAACCTGAAATCATGCTGAAGCTTTTTAAATGCCTTGGATAACTTCTTGGTCCAGAGAGCAGAAAACAACAACCATGTGAGAGAGTAAATAAAACTTCAGAGTAAAACAAACTAAGTAATCCAGACTGGAACCGACTAGATCAGATTTACTCACTGCCTGTTAACTACAGCAGCAACACTGAACCTGGACCAGCATTACACTGTGAAGACGTTATGAATCTGTACTACAGTTACAGTCTACTGCTGCTCCTCTAGTAACGAACTGAGTCTACAAACAATCACAGGAAGATCCGTCCGAGCAACCTGCACTGATGTTAGCTAGCCGTTAGCTAGCCGTTAGCTCGGTGACAGTGCAGTAACCGCAGCTGGCTACCGAACTCAGAGGAACTCATTCAAGCTTAAACAAGCTTTTGATTCATCACGTGGACTACTCATCTACATCTCTAATACTACATCAGAGTACAAAGATTAAAAAAACAACCACGCGCTAGCTAGCAGTGTAAACTAAAGCTAAGTCGGCTAACAGGAACTTTGTTGTCTGTCGTGTGAACATGAAACGACCTTCACCAACACAACGAAACACTTAAATCCTCTTAACACGATCCGGACACGGAGGACGTCAGACTATATTAGTATCTGCTCTGAATATCTGTGTCTTCTGTCTTATTAAAACCGGATCATGCTCCTTCCACTTCGCCCGGCAGCAGGAGAAAGTTCAGCATTTGTTTACCTGGAGGACGGGGCGCGTCTCAATACTAGAAAACCCACGTCTCCTTTCCTACCTCCTATCCTAAATAAAATACGTCCCCTTTCCTAATGTGAGACATTTCCTTTCCTGTCCCTTCTTTAGGTCCTGCACTAGGGAGTGTATACACACTTTTTGTGGCGGAATCGAAAGTTTTTTCTATTGTTGGATCTGTTAAACACAGAAACAGGAAACAGTCCTGGTGGAATCTCAGGTGACTACAACAAGGTTCTGGAGACTGATCTGAGACCAGAGACTGAGATCAGACCTGATCTGAGACTGGACCTCAGTTCAGCTGTCTGGTCTGATCGGTCATACCTTCATACTCTCTGATCTTTGTGTGTCAAAGGAAAAGGAAGTTATTTGTTCTAAAGTAAAACAAGTCTAGTTCCTGTTGGGCCAATCAGCAGCAAGTCAGACATCACATGACCACATCTGGCTGTAGGGGGTATTTAGTAGGGGTATTTAGTAGTGGTATTTAGTAGGGGTATTTAGTAGGGGTATTTAGTAGGGGTATTTAGTAGGGGGTATTTAGTTGTGGTATTTAGTAGGGGTATTTAGTAGGGGTATTTAGTAGGGGGTATTTAGTAGGGGTATTTAGTAGGGGGTATTTAGTAGGGGTATTTAGTAGGGGTATTTAGTAGGGGTATTTAGTAGGGGGTATTTAGTAGGGGTATTTAGTAGGGGTATTTAGTAGGGGTATTTAGTAGTGGTATTTAGTAGGGGTATTTAGTAGTGGTATTTAGTAGGGGTATTTAGTAGGGGTATTTAGTAGTGGTATTTAGTAGGGGTATTTAGTAGTGGTATTTAGTAGGGGTATTTAGTAGGGGTATTTAGTAGTGGTATTTAGTAGGGGTATTTAGTAGGGGGTATTTAGTAGTGGTATTTAGTAGGGGTATTTAGTAGTGGTATTTAGTAGGGGTATTTAGTAGGGGTATTTAGTAGTGGTATTTAGGTATTTAGGGGTATTTAGTGGAAAAGGTAAACAGACAGACAGGTTGTTTCAGGTTGGAACCAGGCCCTACCAGCTGATCTGAGGCCTGTCTTGGTTGTACAGATTTGAGATTAATAGTCCTCTGTACAATAAAACAACTGACCTGTCTGTTAACCTGCTGACCTGTCTGTTGACCTGTAGAGAGTTTATACTAGTTTTGCTCAAGGACACTTCAGTAGGGAGGGCTGGAACAAGCTGCACTTTCATCATGTTCTATTACATGCTTTATATTATACATTATGTATTAGGATGATTGTACACAGTATTTGTGTGTACTTTTCCATGGTTAGAGTAATAATCCTTTGCTGCTCTACATCAATTAAAGAGGCTCCGCCCACTGGACCATCATGGCTGTCCAATGACAATGACAGAAACTCAAGGACGTCCTGATCAACCTCTACCAGGCCATGAAGCGTTTCCATGTGCTGTTGTAAAAACCCTCTGGAGACAGGAAGTGATGCGTTTTCGGTTAACTGGGTAGTTATGCAGTGAGTAATCTAGGATTATCACTTTACTATTCAAGTTAATAGACTGGAATAAGGCCGCTGTAAAGCAACGTCTTACTGAACGATGTTCCCATGTATCCTGCTTTGGTGGTAAACCAGAGAGCATGCTGGGACGTCTGAGTCAGTGTGAGCAGAGGAGTGTGTAGTCACTGGAAGCTAGAATCCCAGTAACTAAGAGCAAAGTACTCTCATTACTGTACTCAAGTAGATTTTATGACAAATAATACGCTTGAGTACATTGCAAGGTATTTTTTACTGGAGTAAAAGCAGCTCTACAGGAAGCTCCAAGTCCAAACTACCTGATTTCATGTTTAATTGATCTAACAGCTGGTTCAGTTGAGTTGAGACGACACTGCTACTGTACATACAGGAAAACAACACTCACGTAGCTTCATCTTTTACAGTGTGCAGACAGTTATCGCTTTTTAAATTTGCATCATTGATACATTGATTTCACAATTGTACAAAATGCATTTCTCTGAATACATGTGTCTATATACATGATCATGTACATTTTTGTAAATTTGACAAGTAAAGTGTCTCATTTGAAGTTGATACAAAAGCAGGCTGACTATTTTAACCAAGGGGCAACAAAGAAGTTCATAACATGAAGTCAATCAATAAAGCAATCAATCACAAAACAACCAATCAATAAATCCAAGGACATTATTGTCTGTCTGATTGTCGCTGCATCTGATTTTGCATCCAAAAAAGGTTTCAAGGTTTCAATCACCAAAATATCCAAATCCCACTTGAAACAGGAAGGGGTCATGTGACTCGTATTGCTGTTAGTTTAGCGAAAGTAAAGCTCAGGAAACCACTGACATACCGTCACTAACTATTTATTAACTAGTGTGACCAACCGTCTCTGAGGTTTCCTGTTTCCCTGCGAGGAATGAGGAATGGCCAGGGGTCAGAGGTCAAAGTTCACCAGACACTGATCACAATGTGGGACAGCAGTTTTATTTTTGGAGCTCCAGCGACCTGGAAACGTCTCACCATTAGCAGTGCTCACTGAAACAGTAGCATGCCTGCAGCTAGCAGCGCCTACTGATTTCAATGGAAAATGCTCACAATACTAACAAGACAGCTGATTGATGGCTGAAGGACGAACGAGACGATTCCCCCGACGGTGATGAACAGGAAGAAGACCAGAAGACTGAAGACTCAACGAGTGTCCTTCCTGACGGGGTTCAGTCCTGCGGTGTCACCTGAGATCAGCAGCGATCATTTGGCTTGACATTTCACCTGATCAACTAGTTTACTGATTATCAAAAGTGGAATTTCCTATTCTATTTTTAAAAAAATGCTGGTGGACTGTCTGCAGGGTGAGGCTGGTCTCTGATCTCCTGGACGCTCCTGTCCTCGTATCTCAGAATGAGATCAGCAACATCACAATGTAAAAGTTTATATAAAAACCACTGGTACTCTTATTTTAAATATGTGACCTGATTGTCCAAGCAGGAAAAGCTGACCGAGGAGAACGTCGTAAAAAAACAGTAGAAAGGGTTTGTTGTCCTGTGGAAACCTCATATCTCCAATCTTTTTACTTCAGCTATGATATAATGTTGTTACCATGTAGAAGCTCAGAATACGTTTTCTTTTGTGCATTTTCTGCTTTTTGACATCATGAAGCATAAACAATTCTTTAGTCAAAATGTAAAAAATGTATTTGCATTTAAGAGCTGCTACAGGTACCGGTCCCAAAGAACCACCAGATACCCATGCAGCGCTGAACCACGTAATGCGACGTCTGTAAACCCACTGGAGACTTTTTAAAAACCTGGACGCTGATGGGAAAACAACAATTCTGTTCATTCCTGAAATTTCTTTTTTTTCCCAAATCTCAGGTTTGATCCACTGGGTCTACCGTGTGGTGAGACAGGGTGCTGCAGCATCCACCGTGTGGTGAGACAGGGTGCTGCAGCATCCACCGTGTGGTGAGACAGCATCCACCGTGTGGTGAGACAGGGTGCTGCAGCATCCACCGTGTGGTGAGACAGGGTGCTGCAGCATCCACCGTGTGGTGAGACAGGGTAACTGAGCAGGTAAATAGTAAACTGTAATAGATTACTTCTTGACATGGTGTAAAACGGCCCGAGGCTGGGGGTTCAAGTTCTGGGGGGAGGAGTTGATCCTGGTGGCACAGGGTCATGATCGTGAACCCAGTTTGGTTGTGTTTGGTTGTATGGGAGGAGGTCGGGGGTCGAGCTTACTGAGCTGCTGGTTTGATTGTCCGTGGCTTCAGTGTCTGGTACTGCCAACGTGCCCCTGAGCAGAGGCCTCCTGGGCCAAATGTTCTTTTGAAGACGAGCCACAGTTAGCGAACGACGATTGGACATCACATTCACTCTGGTTCCTCCTGGTCAAAACATGAATGATGGTGATTTCTGATGATCCAATATCAGGACCAGTTCATCTCTGGAGACTCGTCTTTCAGTGTTGCAGGGTCTACCTGCTGGTTCAGAAGGCTAGCGGTAGCATTAGCATCAGACGTGGTGTTTTTAGGTAAAAAAAAAGTCCAAGTGGTTTGAGATTGGTGCAACTCTGTCTGTCTGTCTGTCTGTCTGTCTGTCTGTCTGTCTGTCTGTGGACTACAGCAATCCAAATGTTATTAGGAAAATTAGTGGCTGGCATCCCACAGAGCCAGCCATGGATTGGTCCACACACCTGCCCATCAAACTATCTCGGCGTCCTGATTGGTCAGTCAGACCAGGGTGCCGGGAGAGGGTTGGTCCGTGGTTGGATCTTTCACAGGAAGTTCCTGTTTCTGAGAAAGGAACGAGTCCTGGTAGAGAGACCTATCCATAGACCTGAGAGACAGACAGAGAGACAGACAGACAGAGAGAGGGAGAGACAGACAAAGATGGTAAAAAAGATGATGTTCAGATTCCCTCCAGTTTGGAGATAACCACCTCACCAGGCTCCGCCCCCCGATGCCTACCTGCCATGCAGCGGGTGTCCGTGGAAAGTGGCTGAATGTGGCAGCGGCGTCTGTTTCTGATGGACGTACTGATGATGCGTCTCTGTCTGATAGGCTGACTGCTGGATGACGCCATGAGTGGTCCGTCTACGCTGAAGAGCTCCTCCTCCTCCCCCACCGTCCTGACCTTTGACCTTTCCATTGACCTGGTTTTGTTGGGTGGGACCTAATGTGTTCCGCAGGTACCAGTCCCTCAGACCTGTCAATCACACCAACCACAGACAAAATTACAGCCAAGTTTAATAGTTAAAACTTTAATAAAACTATTAGAAGTTGATTTGACTCTATCACGCTAATCTTCATCCTTATCCTCCAGTTTAATAATCTAACTGGATTAACTGAAACTAAAGTGAGATCTCTGTCATCTTGCTGCATGTTCAGGTACGAGCTAGAAATATCACCTTTGATCCAAATCAAAGAACGTACTTGACCTCCACTAGATGGCGTTATGATCAGGTACAGGTGAAGAGCAGTATGGGATTAGTTTGGATCGGCTGTGGTGGCGTCCACTAGGCCGTGGTTACACCTGTCTTTTCAATGTGATCTCGATCATCCGATCACGCCAGGCTGCATGAAGTGACAGGTGTCGATGCACAGAGGTCGCTTGGTGTTGGGATCAGCCAGACCACCTTGCTTGGTGTTGGGATCAGCCAGACCACCTTGCTTGGTGTTGGGATCAGCCAGACCACCTCGCTTGGTGTTGGGATCAGCCAGACCACCTTGCTTGGTGTTGGGATCAGCCAGACCACCTCGCTTGGTGTTGGGATCAGCCAGACCACCTCGCTTGGTGTTGGGATCAGCCAGACCACCTTGCTTGGTGTTGGGATCAGCCAGACCACCTCGCTTGGTGTTGGGATCAGCCAGACCACCTCGCTTGGTGTTGGGATCAGCCAGACCACCTTGCTTGGTGTTGGGATCAGCCAGACCACCTCGCTTGGTGTTGGGATCAGCCAGACCACCTCGCTTGGTGTTGGGATCAGCCAGACCACCTTGCTTGGTGTTGGGATCAGCCAGACCACCTCGCTTGGTGTTGGGATCAGCCAGACCACCTCGCTTGGTGTTGGGAACTCTGAATAGTCTAGATGCAATCAGGCACCTCAAAACGCATCCAGCAGGGACACGTCATCAAATCACGCCCATTTCCCTCCCGTTCTGCCGCGAATTTTGTTAAGCCATGGATGACGAGAACGATTGCAGGGCCTGGACGAATACCGAAACTAAATATTTACTTGCTTTGTGGGTTGATGAAACTGTCCAGTCTCTTAACATAAAGTAAAGGAGCATAATCTCCCGCACACCAGCACCATTTTCAGGGATTGTTGTTATGGTTACTTAAATACTGCGTGGGAACCGGAAATCCGAACACATATCTGGCCAAAGAGCATTTAACTGTCAAGTGTAGACGCACCACTTGTGTGTTCCGATTACCGAGATCGCATGAAACCACAGGTGCAACCACGCCGAGGCAGCAGGACACATCTGAGCTCAGCAGTGGAAACTTCAGTCCTACTGCGTTTCATTCTGCATCTTGCTGTTTCTGCTGACCCAGTTTCGTTTCCCCTCATAAAAGTTTTATCTTATCTTGGCTGTGCAGTACAGACCAGTTGGGAAGTAGTTTAGTCCTACAGCAGCTACAGGGATGGGATTAGCTGTACTGACTTTGAGAGAGCTAGTGTTGGCAGATCCAGGTACAGTTTAGTCCTACAGTAGCTAGGAGTTTGGACTCTACCTTCCAGGGCCAGGGCTTTGTGGAGGCTCCTGGTGGCCTCCTCTAGATGTCCGTCCTGGGCTGGGGGGGGCTGGGGAGGCCGGGGGGGCAGAAGGTGGGGGTGGGGGTCCGGCTGGATGGTGGGAGGAGGGTGAGGATGAGTGGAGAGAGGAGGATTATGGGTATCGAGGTAGGGTTCGGCATGGTTCTGCTGGACTGGGAGGAATGGGCCACAGGATTTGGTTCGGGTCACCTTGACCCGGCGCTGGTCACCCGGGTGACCTCGGTAGGCAGGGGGGGCCGCGGGGAGGTGAAGGGGGAGGTGAGAGAGGTTTGGTCCCACAGGCTGGTGGGAGGGATAACCGTTGTACAGCAGAGGATGCTGCGATGGGATTGGCTGTCTGGGGTTTCCCTGGGACTGCTGTCTCTGCAGCTGCATCTTCTGCTGTTTCCCCCAGACATAGTCCAGCAGAACATCGCTGTAGCCTCCTCCTCCTCCTCTTCCTCCTCCTCCTCCTCCTCCTCCTCTTCCTCCTCCTCCTCCTCCTCCTCCTCCTCCTCCTCCTCCTCCTCCTCCTCTTCCTCCTCCTCCTCCTCCTCCTCCTCCCCTCCCTTCTCCTCTTCTTCCTGCTTCAGCATGTCCATTTATCATCATCGTCCGTCCCTCCATCGGTGTCTCAGAGCTCTTGTAGGATCCAGCAGTGTTTGCTTTTCTGCAGGGGGGCACACCGTTTACCCACAATCCCCCCTGGCCGGGGCCCCCCTCCTCCTCTGACGAAGTGGTACGGTCCAGGAGGCCATCAGAGCTGTTGCTGCGCCGTGCTGCGTTAACGTTGACCCTGCCTTCCCCCACCCTGTCGCCATGGCACCTGACCCTGCCCTCCCCCACTTTGTTGCCATTACCCCTAACCCCGCCCTCCCCTGCCCTGTCAACGTTCCCCCTGACCCCACCCTCCCCTGATGTGTCACCATTCCCCCTGACCCCACCCTCCACTCCTGTTTCGCTGGGCCCAGAGGAGGAGGAGCCATCATGAGAATGAGGAGCAGGTGGGGCATGCTGGAGGGGGTGAGGAGGAGGGTGGGAGGAGGGAAGGGGGAGGAGCTTGTGGTTTTGGAGAATATCTGGATGCTCATTCCTACAGGAGAGAAAACCAGATGGACCCTGTTACAGCAGATCACAGAACAGCTGAAACAACAGGATTTAGTTCATGTGTAGAATAAATCCCTCGTTGAAACTGAACTTCCATCAGTGAGTCACAACCAGATCTGTTCTAACTGCGATGATACATCCCATAATGCATAGCTAGCTGTGCTTTATTGGTTGCTAAGTCTTGCCAAGGACCAAGATAGCAATCTTTATTAGTTGCTATGGTAACTCCTGCAGTACCGAGGGAGCTAGTCACTAATGTTAGCTACCTGGTTAGCTACCTGGTTAGCTACTAGTAACCTAACCTACTGACAACTGGCTGAGTGGGCAGAGACACGACAGCAGATCAAACACAGAAACCTTTTCCTGACCGAATTCAAATCGCTACACTGGATCTGTAGACGCCTGATAGGCTCAAACCTCACCTGATGTGTGCTGTGATTGGTCTGTTCCGAGATAGGAGGGGCGTGGCCGGAACACTCCTGCCTTCGAGATTGGACACACTCCGAGGGAGGGAACGACTAGGACTGCAACACACACACACACACACAGACTAGCACTATTATTTTCTATTTACTTCTATGGAAATGTGTGTGTGTGTGTGTGTGTGTGTGTGTGTGTGTGTGTACCTGTTGTTGGAGCTGGCCAGTGAATTTCTCCTGGTCTTAATCTGGTAGTAAACCTCCACCGGAGAACCAACAGACACCAGCAGGGGGCGACACTGAGATGATACACTGTCATCTAAAGAGAGAGAGAGAGAGAGAGAGAGAGAGAGATTTCAATGTTGTCTTGATATTAGTGGAGGTTTAAATGTCCCTGAAGGTCGCCGGTTCAAATCCCTGAACCAACTGAGACTGACACTCCAACCACTACTGGCCAGTACAGTTCCCAGTGGAACCAGTAGCTGATGGATATTAGCATCCTGCCTACAGGTCCTGTCCACTGATTGGTCATGTCTGTCTGAGTGAGTGACAGTGTGTGTGGGTGAGTCTCCTATCAGTTTCCAGGCTCCCTCTCTGAGTAGCCCCTCCCTCTCTGAGTAGCCCCTCCCTCTCTGAGTAGCCCCTCCCTCTCTGAGACTGGAACAGTGATGAAGGTTGTACAGATAAATGTGATTTGATTTGAGACAAAGACAGGAAGTGAGAGAGAGGCTGTTATTCCTGATGAATTGTGGGTGTGTGTGTGTGTGTGTGTGTGTTTGTGTGTGTGTGTGTGTGTGTGTGTGTGTGTGTGTTACCGTTGTCATATCCTGTTGAGTCAGATGTAGAGCTGCTCTCTGACTTCACTGTATCATCTGGAAACACACACACACACACACACACACACACACCACGTCAGAATAATGAGAGGAAGAACCCTCTTCCCTAAACAATGGCTCCTCATCTACTGCCAAAGTGTGTGTGTGTGTGTGTGTGTGTGATTGTGTGTGTGTGTTTATGTGCTGAGGATGTAAAGTTTAGCAGGATAACAGGCTCACCGTCACTCACACTCAGTTCCCACGGTTACCACGGTTACCACTGTTTCACTGTTCCACTGTTCCACTGCTTATTGTTAGAAGACATTACAACACAGTAGGGAAAGTGTGTATACGTGTGTGTGTGTGTGTGTGTGTGTGTGTGTGTGTGTTACCTGTGTGACAGCCTCTGTGGACAGTCCTCTTGCCGTGGTGTGTGTGTGTGTTGTGTTCAGAGTCGGTGTGTTTCCTCAGAGCTCCGCTGAATAAAGTTTTCTTCGGCTTTGAGCGCTGAGCGTCTTCCTCCTACACACGCACACACACATGCACACGCACACGCACGCACACACACATGCACACACACGCACACACACCAGCCAGGAATTGAGCCAACACCATCACAGCACATAGAGCGGTTTCATGTAACACGTTAGCTCCTCCCTCTGACGTTAACAAGTTAGCTCCTCCCTCTGACATTGACATGTTAGCTCCTCCCTCTGACATTGACAAGTTAGCTCCTCCCTCTGACATTGACATGTTAGCTCCTCCCTCTGACATTGACAAGTTAGCTCCTCCCTCTGACATTGACATGTTAGCTCCTCCCTCTGACGTTAACAAGTTAGCTCCTCCCTCTGACGTTAACAAGTTAGCTCCTCCCTCTGACATTGACATGTTAGCTCCTCCCTCTGACATTGACAAGTTAGCTCCTCCCTCTGACGTTAACAAGTTAGCTCCTCCCTCTGATGTTGACATGTTAGCTCCTCCCTCTGATGTTGACATGTTAGCTCCTCCCTCTGACGTTAACAAGTTAGCTCCTCCCTCTGATGTTGACATGTTAGCTCCTCCCTCTGATGTTGACATGTTAGCTCCTCCCTCTAATGGTAACATATTAGCGCCTCCCTCTAACGTTAACATGTTAGCTCCTCCCTCTAATGGTAACATATTAGCGCCTCCCTCTGACATTAACACGTTAGCTCCTCCCTCTAATGGTAACATGTTAGCTCCTCCCTCTAACGTTAACATATTAGCTCCTCCCTCTAACGTTAACAAGTTAGCTCCTCCCTCTGACGTTGACAAGTTAGCGCCTCCCTCTGACGTTGACATGTTAGCTCCTCCCTCTGACATTGACAAGTTAGCCCCTCCCTCTTACGTTAACAAGTTAGCGCCTCCCTCTGACGTTAACATGTTAGCTCCTCCCTCTGACGGTAACATGTTAGCTCCTCCCTCTGACGTTAACATGTTAGCTCCTCCCTCTGACATTGACACTTTAGCTCCTCCCTCTAACGTAACATGTTAGCTCCTCCCTCTAATGGTGACATGTTAGCTCCTCCCTCTAACGTTAACATGTTAGCTCCTCCCTCTAATGGTGACATATTAGCTCCTCCCTGTGACGTTAACATGTTAGCTCCTCCCTCTAACGGTAACATGTTAGCTCCTCCCTCTGACATTGACACGTTAGCTCCTCCCTCTAATGGTAACATGTTAGCTCCTCCCTCTAACGTTAACATATTAGCTCCTCCCTCTAACGTTAACATGTTAGCTCCTCCCTCTAATGGTAACATATTAGCTCCTCCCTCTGACATTAACACGTTAGCTCCTCCCTCTAATGGTAACATATTAGCTCCTCCCTCTAACGGTAACATGTTAGCTCCTCCCTCTAATGGTAACATATTAGCTCCTCCCTCTAACGGTAACATGTTAGCTCCTCCCTCTGACATTAACATGCTATACTTATAACCTCTAATCTATAACTATAATTTATAACTGTCTCCCTCTACTGCCTGTCTCCCTCTCTCCTCCTGTCTCCTTCCTCCTGTCTCCCTCTCTACTGCCTGTCTCTCAACTCCTGTCTCCCTCTCTACTGTCTGTCTCTCTCCTCCTGTCTCCCTCTCTCCTGTCTCTCTCCTCCTGTCTCCCCCTCTACTGCCTGTCTGTCTCCTCCTGCTGGTCGCCCATGGAGGTCGATAGAGGTCAGATTATTCAGTTCATTTCCCCCAGGTGGCGCTCTACCCCACCTCACCTCTGCTTTAGACTTCCTGGTTCCTTGGCGGGATGTACCAAGTCTCCTCCTTACACAGGGGGGTTTCTCCCCCGCCTCCAGGGGGTAATCACTTGGTACCTCCCCTGTCAGCTCCTGACCAATGAAAACACACAATGAAATGGTTTTGTTATGATTCTCAACCATTAAACATTCTTGTGACTTTGTTTTGTGATTTTATCTTGTGTTGTTTTGTTGTAACATAGTTATATAAAAGAGAGCTCACTCTCAATTGTGTTCCCTGAATAAATAAATGTTTCAATTCAATTAAAAAACAATAAAGAAAAACAGAGGGGATCCATCCAGTCAGACAGACAGGCACTTTAAATCCATGATTGATCAAATCTATTTCCCGTCTGTGTAAAGCTGTGTGTCAACCAAGGGGCGCCATCTTGTTGGGCTGATCCATCATAGGGATCAAACTGATACTAATTACTAGTTTATATTCTGATGGATTACTGACTGGAGGTCAGTTTACAAATGGTGACAGTAACATTATCATTATTATTAATACTAAGATCAATCATCCTTTGGCAGCCATCTTGACTGTTAACAGTATGATTAGTTATCCATCTCATCTCTAATGATGACATCACTGACCGCCTCCTGCAGGCAGATGCGCTTTAGCTCAGCCAATCGCATGCTTAGCAGCGTCTGCAGGTTCCGCCTCCTCTCCAGCAGCTCTGACATTTGCTCCGCCCTCTGCTTCCTGTCCGGACAGCTGACAGGGTCTACACACACACACACACACACACACAGACACACACACACACACACACACACAGACACACACAGACACACACAGACACACACACACACACACACAGACACACACAGACACACACACAGACACACACACACACACACAATGAATTGTATATTCTCATAATACTATAGTATTCTATTGTTTATTCTCATAATAGCGTATCAATTCATTACAACATTGTTTATTCTCACCAGGGACTGAGATGATTTGACCTTTGACCTCCATGGCTTGTGTTTCCCATGTGACCCCACCTCCTCCCTCCTCGCTGCTCGCCTCGCACTCACCACCCCACACGCACTCACTCACCTAGAAATGACATGTCAATCAATCAATCAATCAATCAATCAATCAATCAATCAATCAATCAATCTGTACAAACAGTCGTCTGACCCTATAAAGAGCAGACAGCCTGACGTCACCTGACCAGGCCACCTGACCTTATAGAACCAGGTTCTGATCTCATGGAGGGTTCTGACCTTGTAACTGGGTTCATAGGTGCTCCAGTAGTTCACACCTGCTGCCATTCAACCCAGTCTAACGACTGACTGGTTAACTGGTTGACTGGTCCAGACTGGCTGTGTGGTTGCAGTACCCAGGCTGGCCTGAAGGGGGAGCCAGGTAACAGTCTTCACAGCTGCTGACCTGAAAGAAAAACAAGAACAGAAGAAGAGGTGAGGACGATAGACCAATCAGAAAGGTGGGTTCACTGCCACGCCACGACACCTTCACAATAAAACTACAAGTACCAGATCACCGGACC
>JAXDDW010000118.1:1195000-1290000 GCA_034670385.1 Hoplostethus mediterraneus | reverse complement strand
TACCAGCTCAGTAGAAGCTCCCAGTATCAGACTGGAGCTTTAAAGAGACAGTACACAACTGATCAATAAAGCAATATTAATAAAATCACAATCATATAATCATTATTATTGATAGGATATTATTGTGTGACACAATAATCACATCCTGGTGCAGAAACGGGGGGGGGGGGGCTGTTGTTGAGGCGACAGGTTTTGGTCTTGATGGACCACCTCCTCCTGCCAGAGGAGAGTGACTCGAAGCGTTTGTGTCCGGGTGGGATGTACATCCTACCTCCTACCTCCTACCTCCTACCTCCTACATCCTACCTCCTACCTCCTACCTCCTACCTGCAGCCTCAGGGTCCGGGAGGCGAACAGGAATCCACAAACAGGATCCTTGCGTAGGTTCCCAGTCCAGGTGTTGGAGGATGAAGTGGAGGGTCATGTTTACTGCATCGTCAACAGATTGGCTCTCTAGGCGAATTGCAGGGGGTCCAGGAGGGGTCCAGCAGGGGGGTCAGGACGGGGGTCTAGGAGGGGGTCCAGGAGAGGGTCTAGGAGGGGGTCCAGGAGGGGGTCCAGGAGGGGGTCCAGAAGGAGGTCCAGGAGGGGGTCCAGCAGGGGGTCCAGCAGGGGGTCCAGGAGGGGGTCCAGCAGGGGGTCCAGGAGGGGGTCGGGCGGGTCGGGCGGGTTGCCCCTGGCAGCCTTGGGGCTCCGCGGCGACCCACCGGGACCGGCGGACTGCTGCCGTCAAGACCCGGCCCGGGTTTCTCGTTGCCGGTGTTGTGTGCAAATAAAACAGCCTGCTGGTCATTGAACTCTCCCTGCCTGTTACCGTGCACCGGTTAACACCTTTAGCACCTTTAACACACACATTACCTAGATGATTTCATTAGGTGATAGTTAGTTAGTTAGTTAGTTAGTTAGTTTAGTCTTCTCCTAAGTTTCTGATTTTTGCTGAAGTGAAAAGGTGCAGAATGCTTTTCAGTTTTCCCATCATGCCTTGCATCTGGACTGCACTGCTTTTATTTAGTTTGAACTGAAATTAAAGGTGAAGCTGCTGGAACAACAGGCCTCGACGTTTTAACTGTCCTCTCTGACTCAACATCATCAACCTCAACCACACCTGGTGTCAGGTAGGTCTTTCCCGGGAGAAACCCTCTGGAGACAGGAAGTGATGCGTTTTACATTTGAACAGAAGAAGAACTGGGTAGTTAGCATGAGCAGCGATAGCCACCGTGTCTGAACAGACAAAGAGAAGAGCGCCACCTGTTTGATTGACAGGTGATCTCTGGGAAGAGCAGTTAGGAACACCACAGTGAGGCTGAGACTCAATAACACCAGGATCTCCAGGATCTCCAGGATCTCCAGGATCTCCAGGATCTCCAGTTGGATCTCTAACCCTGAAGAATCATTTGTTTGTTCAAATCAGAATTATATTTAATGCCATTTTAACTGACATGTCACTGTGACGACAATTATGATCTGTTCAGCTCTCACTGTTATTGGTGTTGGGCTAGGGGTGACACACACACACACACACACACACACACACACACACACACACACACACACACACACACACACACACACACACACACACACACACACAGAAGCCAAATGGACCAAATGGAATGACAAATGGTTTCCTCCTCCTCCCCCCAGTTCGTCTCCACCCTCCTTTTCCTCCCTTCTCTTCTATGCTCTTCCTTTCCTCCAGTCTTTCATCCCTCCCCTCCCCTCTCCTCCCCCTCCCCTCCTCCCCCTCCTCCCCCTCCCCTCCCCTGACATTCCAGTGTCCTGCTGAGTCGTGTTACAACATGCAGTCTGCAGCCTACAACCAGCCTTCTGTCCTCCTTCTGTCCTCCTTCTGTCCTCCCCTCCTCTCCAAAGCCTAAATATATCCTCCTCTCTCCTCTTCTTGTCCTCTGTCATCTTTTCTCCTCCTCTCTTCACAGCCTGAACCTCTCCTCTCCTTTCCTTTTTCCTCCTCTCCTCTCCTCCTCTCCTCTCCTCTATATGTTGCCCAGCAACAGAAACTGTCCACTCAGCAGGATTTGGGCGGCCTGGTGATTCCACACTGACTCTTCAGACTGCTGTCTATTTGGACCCATAATGCATTGCGTCTGTGTGTGTTTGTGTGTGTGAGCTCAGTTCAACGTCTGGTGGAGCTACAACTCAACAAGGTCAAATATTCAGGGGGGTTGTGTTATTATCACCTCTTAGGAGAGGAGAGGAGGAGAGGAGGAGAGAGGAGGAGAGGAGAGGAGAGGAGAGGAGGAGAGAGGAGGAGAGGAGGAGAGAGGAGAGGAGAGGAGGAGAGAGGAGGAGAGGAGGAGAGAGGAGAGGAGAGGAGGAGAGGAGAGGAGGAGAGAGGAGAGGAGAGGAGAGGAGGAGAGAGGAGGAGAGAGGAGAGGAGAGGAGGAGAGAGGAGAGGAGAGGAGGAGAGAGGAGGAGAGAGGAGAGGAGAGAGGAGGAGAGGAGAGGAGGAGAGAGGAGAGGAGAGGAGGAGAGAGGAGGAGAGGAGGAGAGGAGGAGAGAGGAGGAGAGGAGGAGAGAGGAGAGGAGAGGAGGAGAGAGGAGGAGAGGAGGAGAGAGGAGAGGAGAGAGAGAGGAGAGGAGAGGAGAGGAGGAGAGGAGAGGAGAGGAGGAGAGAGGAGAGGAGAGGAGAGGAGGAGAGAGAGGAGAGGAGAGAGAGGAGGAGAGGAGAGGAGGAGAGAGGAGAGGAGAGGAGGAGAGAGAGGAGGAGAGAGGAGAGGAGAGGAGGAGAGAGGAGGAGAGAGGAGAGGAGAGGAGGAGAGAGAGGAGAGGAGAGGAGGAGAGAGGAGGAGAGGAGGAGAGAGGAGAGGAGAGGAGGAGAGAGGAGGAGAGGAGAGAGAGGAGAGGAGAGGAGGAGAGGAGAGGAGGAGAGAGGAGAGGAGAGGAGAGGAGGAGAGAGGAGGAGAGAGGAGAGGAGAGGAGGAGAGAGAGGAGGAGAGAGGAGAGGAGAGAGGAGGAGAGGAGAGGAGGAGAGAGGAGAGGAGAGGAGAGGAGGAGAGAGGAGGAGAGGAGAGGAGGAGAGAGGAGGAGAGGAGGAGAGAGGAGAGGAGAGGAGGAGAGAGGAGGAGAGGAGGAGAGAGGAGAGGAGAGGAGGAGAGGAGAGGAGGAGAGAGGAGAGGAGAGGAGAGGAGGAGAGAGGAGGAGAGAGGAGAGGAGAGGAGGAGAGAGAGGAGGAGAGAGGAGAGAGGAGAGAGGAGGAGAGGAGAGGAGGAGAGAGGAGGAGCGAAGGGAGGAGAGAGAGGAGAGGAGGAGAGAGAGGAGAGGAGGAGAGAGGAGAGGAGGGAGGAGGAGGAGAGGGAGGAGAGAGGAAGGAGAGGAGAGGAAGGAGAGAGAGGAGAGACGTGGAGGTGAGGAGGGAGGAGTGAGTGAGGAGAGGAGAGGAGAGGAGAGAGCTAGCTCTGGTGTAGCAGGTGATTCAGGAGGGGAGAGAAGAGGAGAGAGAGGAGAGAGACGGAGCGACAGGGATAGGACAGAGGAGAGAGAAGAGAGGAAGAGGAAGAATGCAGCGACGAGGCAGGATAAGGAGGAGAGCGAGCGAGAGGATCGGCAGGAGAGGAGTCACAGAGGAGGACGAGAAGACTAACAGGACGAAGAACAGGACCTGTTAGAGGACTAGGGATAACTGAAGTAGAACCTGTGAGAAGGAGAGACAGGACTAACGAAAGAAAGGAGAGAGAGACAGGAGAGAAGAATAGGGGAAGTAAGGAGAGGAAGACAGGAGAACTGAACTAGGAAAGACCGAAGAAACCTGGATAACCTAGACTAGAAACCATGAGACTGAAGATAACAGGAGCAAACCGAAACAGAAACCCTGACCAGAAGACTAACCAGGACTAACTGAACAGAAACCAGACCTGAAGACGGTAAGCAGGAAGAGAAGAGAGAAAACGACAGTTGTAGTTGAAAGGGTGGAGTGTGATGAGGAGTAGGTGGAGTGGAGGGGGGTGGGGGATTGACCCCTCAGCTTCGAGTCACTTTATGTCTTTCGGACAAAAGAGATACACACCAAACACACATCATTTAAACACCAACACAACACACACACACACACACACACAACACACACACACACACCCACACTCTCACACACAATCACAACCACAAACACGAGATGACACTGACCGATACCTTAAACACACTCGTGCTCCTGATGATTGGGTGTTTCAGGGTAGTGTCGTCGTGTCTGGTGTGCGTGGACCTTGGACTACCAGCTCTAGCTTCACTAGACCATGTTATCTGATTGCGGACAGAAACAGGACACCTACCACACACACACTTTCAACACACACGACACAACCAGGACAACCGAACCAGAAACACACACAAACAACACAGACTACCCTGACCTACATAACCCTGTTCCCTGCTATCCTAATCCATGATTTTCAAGGAACCTAAACCCAGCTCCCTCAGCTGACGGAGACTAAACTACCAGGACTAACCTGAACCTAGAAACCCTGTTCACCTGAAGACTAACCAGGACTAACCTGAACCTAGAAACCCTGTTCACCTGAAGACTAACCAGGACTAACCTGAACCTAGAAACCCTGTTCACCTGAAGACTAACCAGGACTAACCTGAACCTAGAAACCCTGTTCACCAGTTTCAGGTTGAAACTGAGCCTGGTTTGGTGATGGACTCTGACTTCTTCAACTTCCTGAATTCTGAAGTGACCAACAAGGACACAGCTGAGGAAACCGATCAGGTCTTTATTCATGATCTTGGCCTCTATGGACCTTTGAACATCTAAACCCAGTGTCAGTAACCTGGTGATTGTTACTAACCAGAGTAAACTGAGATAAACCAGACAAGAATTAGGAAGTGAATAAAACCATGATATTGATGATCCCATGGACAGTTACTATCAGACAATTACACTTAGCATCAGACACAAAAACAAACTGACATCACAACCTTTTGTCAGCCATAACTAGTACTGATCTACAGGACTAGGTTACTGGTCTACAGGACTAGGATACTGATCTACAGGACTAGGTTAGCGATCCACAGGACTAGGTTACTGATCTATAGGATTAGGCTACCTATCCGCAGGACTAGATTACCGATCTACAGGACTAGGTCACGGATCCACAGGACTAGGTCACTGATCTAGAGGACTAGGTTACCGATCTATAGGACTAGGTTACAATCTACAGAGCCAGATTACTGATCTACAGGACTGGGTTACCAATCTACAGGACACGGTTACCAGTCTGCAGAATGCGGTTACTGATCCACAGGACTAGGTTACCAATCTACAGGACAAGGCTACCGATCAGCAGGACTAGATTACTGATCTGCAGGACAAGGTAACCTATCTGAAGGACAAGGTTACTGATCCACAGGACTAGGATACCAATCTACAGGACAAGGTTACTGATCCACAGGACTAGGATACCAATCTACAGGACCAGGTTACTGATGTACAGGACTAAATTAGATTACATTAGATTATAGTCATTTAGTAGATGCTTTTATTCAAAGCAATTAACATGAGTGCATTCAGATTAGACTAGGTTGCTGATCTACAAGACTAGGTTAATAGTCTAGAGGACTAGGTCCTACAGATCTACAGGACTAGGTTACCAGTCTAGAGGACTAGGTTACCTATCTGCAGGACTAGGTTACTGATCCACAGGACCAGGTTAATGATCTATAGGACCAGGTTACCGATCTACACAACCAGGTTACCGATTCCACAGGACTAGGTTACTGATTTGCTGGACCAGGTTACTGATCTACAGGACCAGGTTTCCAATCTGCAGGACAAGGTTATCAATCTACAGGACCAGGTTACCAATCTACAGGACTAGGCTACTGATCTACAGGACCAGGTTATCTACCTACAGGACTAGGCTACTGATCTACAGGACCAGGTTATCTACCTACAGGACTAGGTTGCTGATCTACAGGACCAGGTTACTGATCTACAAGACTAGGCTACTGATCTACAGGACCAGGTTACCGATCAACAGGATTGGGTTGCTGATCTACAGGACCAGGTTACCAATCTACAAGACTAGATTGCTGATCTACAGGACAAGGCTACCGATCAGCAGGACTAGATTACTGATCTGCAGGACAAGGTAACCTATCTGAAGGACAAGGTTACTGATCCACAGGACTAGGATACCAATCTACAGGACAAGGTTACTGATCCACAGGACTAGGATACCAATCTACAGGACCAGGTTACTGATGTACAGGACTAAATTAGATTACATTAGATTATAGTCATTTAGTAGATGCTTTTATTCAAAGCAATTAACATGAGTGCATTCAGATTAGACTAGGTTGCTGATCTACAAGACTAGGTTAATAGTCTAGAGGACTAGGTCCTACAGATCTACAGGACCAGGTCACCAATCTACAGGACTAGGTTACCAGTCTAGAGGACTAGGTTACCTATCTGCAGGACTAGGTTACTGATCCACAGGACCAGGTTAATGATCTATAGGACCAGGTTACCGATCTACACAACCAGGTTACCGATTCCACAGGACTAGGTTACTGATTTGCTGGACCAGGTTACTGATCTACAGGACCAGGTTTCCAATCTGCAGGACAAGGTTATCAATCTACAGGACCAGGTTACCAATCTACAGGACTAGGCTACTGATCTACAGGACCAGGTTATCTACCAACAGGACTAGGCTACTGATCTACAGGACCAGGTTATCTACCTACAGGACTAGGTTGCTGATCTACAGGACCAGGTTACTGATCTACAAGACTAGGCTACTGATCTACAGGACCAGGTTACCGATCAACAGGATTGGGTTGCTGATCTACAGGACCAGGTTACCAATCTACAAGACTAGATTGCTGATCTACAGGACCGGGTTACCGATCTACAGGACTAGGCTACTGATCTACAGGACCAGGTTACCGATCAGCAGGACTAGGTTGCCGATCTACAGGACCAGGTTACCGATCTACAGGACTAGGCTACTGATCTACAGGACCAGGTTACCGATCAACAGGACTAGGTTGCTGATCTACAGGACCAGGTTACCGATCTACAGGACTAGGCTACTGATCTACAGGACCAGGTTACCGATCAACAGGACCAGGTTGCTGATCAACAGGACCAGGTTACCGATCTACAAGACTAGGCTACTGATCTACAGGACCAGGTTACCGATCAACAGGACCAGGTTGCTGATCTACAGGACCAGGTTAACGATCTGCAGGATCCGTGTGTTGCATAAACATTGACACAATCAATTTGTTTCTGGTTTCTAGATTTAGTAACATAACATCACAAGAAACCAAACTGATCACACTTAGTTTCATTACATTATTGATAAATAGATTGGGACCAACCTCAGAACCTGAGTCATTTATTGTTCTGGTAACCATGGTAACCAGGAAATACATGTCATGGTGATGAATTCACACGTCTGAACCTGTGGCAACATGACGATGCCAAAAGCACATGGCCGCTGCTTGTACATACCACACATAACAAACACACACACACACACACACACACACACACACACACACACACTCCCTCCAGCAGCAGAGCGGTAACCTGCTGGTAACTAGTACTGTCTGGTGATACTAAACTGGTAGAAAATCACTTTTGTAAGTTTTATAACAACAGTTTTATAACAGGTTTATGACTCCTACTAGTGTATGGTCTACATCTGTGTTGTCATTTTGAGTTCTGTATGACCAACCAACTAATTAACTAATCAACCAACTAATTAAACCTCATATACAGTAATTATACACAATAATACAACATACTACAGCCCTCATTATGACTGTAGTGGCACTAGACGACAGCAGAATATAGTAGAAGTCACTAGACATCAGTATACGTCAATAGAAGACTGTAGAGGTCAGTAGATGTCAGTAGAAGACAGTCGAAGATAGTGAAAGACAATAGAAGTCAGTAGACGACAGTAGATGTCAGTGGAACGAAGTATGAAATATGAAATATTTTAGAGCCGTTTCAAAATAAACAGAAATGAGTCAAACTGTAGAAATACTTGATATCATGTTTCTACTATGTTACTACTGTGTTCTGTGTTGTTCTCCCCATGATGTTCTCCCCCTGTTCTCCCCCTGTTCTCCCGTGTTCTCCCCTGTTGTTCTCCCTGTGTGTTCTCCCCATGTTGTTCTCCCCTGTTCTCCCCCTGTTCTCCCTGTGTTCTCCCATGTTGTTCTCCCCTGTGTTCTCCCCTGTGTTCTCCCCTGTTGTTCTCCCCCTGTTCTCCCGTGTTCTCCCCTGTTGTTCTCCCTGTGTTGTTCTCCCTGTGTTCTCCCATGATGTTCTCCCCCTGTTCTCCCCGTTGTTCTCCCCCTGTTCTCCCGTGTTCTCCCCTGTTGTTCTCCCTGTGTTGTTCTCCCTGTGTTCTCCCATGTTGTTCTCCCTCTGTTCTCCCTGTTCTCCTGGTTTCCTCCCATAGTCTAAAGACATGCAGGTCCATAGGTGTGATTGTGAGTCTGTCTGTCTGGCGACCTGTCCAGAGTGTCTCCCTGCCTTCCACCCAATGCATGCTGGGATAGTTGCCAGCCCTGACCTCTGACCTCTGAAGGGAGAGAGACTGTTTCCCTGCCACATTCTTATTCGTATTAATAATGGATCCATGCTGACGATAGAAGGATTTATTAATTGATCAGCTGGTAGTAATGTGTATTGATCCTTCAGTCTCTATTAATACAAAACCCCTGCAGACTTTAACACACACAGACTCACATACACACAGACTCACGCACACACACACTCTCACACACACACACACACACACACACACACACACACACAGACTCACACACACACACACACACACACACACACACACACACACAGACTCACACACACACACACACACACACACAGACTCACACACACACACACACATACAGACACACACACACACACACACACACACACACACACACACACACACACACAGCAACAAACGGTGTTTCCTCCACATTTCACACTCTTTGTAGGAGATCTCACTCTGTTGTTTTTAGCGCGCGGGCGCACGCACGCACGCACGCACGCATGTCAACGACATTTAACTTTAACGACAGACGTCGTTAAAGTCCACGAATCAAAAAACTACAGGAATCCTATAATAAACTAGAATAGCACTATACATATATCACAGCATTTTAAACGTCATGTAATATCCTACAGGAATACTATAGTAATACCATAGAAGATGAACTACCACTAAATACCATAAATCACTGTTGACTACCAAACACAATGAGTCCCTATAGGAAGATTATAGCATTATTACAGGAGTATTGTAGTGAAGGTTGGTTACTCTGGTTTGTCTTATGTAGAAAACCTTTCTGATGTGATGATCAAAATTACAGTACACCCTAGTTTAACTAGGTATTTAACTAGGTATTTCACTAGGTATTTAACTGGGTATTTAACTAGGTATTTAACTAGGTATTTCTGTAGTAAGAAGAAATAACTTTCGCCGACAGTCAAAACTCCTGAATTCAACTTAACTGACAAAAAACACAGAAAACCATCTGAGGAGGTGAAACATCCCATAATATCCAAAATAAAACCCAGAAGGTGAAACATCCCATAATATCCAAAATAAAACCCAGAAGGTGAAACATCCCATAATATCCAGAATAAAGCAGAAATACCTGCAGGAGTTTGACGGTCCGGCCGCTCCGAGTCGCGGATCTCCGTCCGTCCACTTCCACTTCCACACGCTACTGCCCGGACGGCGCCAGCGTCAAGCCGCCGCACTTAAACACACCACTTCCGGTAGTGGATTTCAAAATAAAAATAAACACTATTGAGGTGTTGGATATATAGATCAGATTGGAGTAAAAACAGCTTCAGAAACGACCTGTTGAGCCACCATCCCATAATATTGACACTAATACTTGAATCATCAAAATTATTTTTACTGATAAAAAAATAAATATATTCAGGTGTATTCGGTATTTCAAGTCCGCTCTTTCATCAGGATATCATCAATAAAAAGCATTTTTTAAATGTCTATTTTACAACAATCAATTAATTCCATATTTAATATAACGATTTCAAATGTGAAAACATTATGTTTTTATTTTGAAGGCAAAATCTACTTGTTCCGGTCACAGCTTGAACGACTCTGGTCTTTTGACGCAGCTCTCTCTCTCTCTCAACCCCGCAGCGGATATTAAACAACATTAAACAGTTTACTTTTCATTTGACATGATCCATATCGTTTAGATAACTGTCTATAGATCACATGTGTTATTGACGGAGTCATTTTGGCCGGTTTAAAACAAAGATCCCCCCTCCCTTTGTTTGAGTTGGTACGGTCCAGTCTAGTGGCTCAAATCCAAAAGTAACAACTAAATTCACCAACTGCTGTTTCTTTCCAAATTATTATTATTGTTGTTGTTATTACACAAGTGTCATTTTAAAGTAACTGTTGTAATTTGCTCTTATTGCTCTTATCAGCTGATGTTGGTCTGTACAGTAAATGCTATGGTGATTTCTTATGTATTTTATTGTGACATTATGTCATGTGCTTTAAGAAAAAATAAAATTAAACTTTATTGATCCCTATGTGGAAACTGGGTGTTATTGGTTTTCCTGTGTTTTTTTAAACTTTTTAACTGAGCAAAAAGGTTGTAATAAACTGGTAAATTGGTAAATACCGCCACTGATCTAACATTACTAACCTGCTCAATTTGTTCTTAACTAGTTCACCATGAAAAAACATCTCTTATTTGTTCCCCTGGTACTACTGACCTGGCTGCCTGGTCTGTACTGGCTATGTTGTGAGCTTTGTTGTGCTTTTGTGTTTTTACTGTGGTCACTTTATGCTGACTTCATGTAAATCCTGTCTGTCCGTCTGTCCTGGGAAAGTTGACTTGAAATGTCATCCATAGTTCTTGAGGGATCACAGAAGGGTTTGTTCTTGCTGTCTCTGTTGTGGTTCAGAGGATACCAAACTTCCAGCCAGTAAATTTCCCCCGAAGAACCAAACATCAGCAGGACAAAGCCCCCCCGGAGGCTCGGCTGCTCACTGGGCCTTTCACATTCAAACACAGTGATAGGACGGTACTTAGCATTCACATTCAAACAGCAGCTTCATGTAGATCGCTCCACGCCAGAGATCCTTCTGGACCATCAGACCCAGTCGGGGTCCAGACACACGGTTTCAGAGAGAGAAAGTGTGTGTGTGTGTGTGTGTGTGTGTGTGTGTGTGTCTACTACTTTAAATGTCACATGTGTGGATGAGAAATAGTATCCAGGATTACCTCTCTCTCTCTCTCAGACAGAGAGGAGTTAGATTTGTGTGTTTCAGTGAAGTTCTGGTAAAACTAAACTCTTTAACAGCCTGGATAACACACACACACACACACACACACACACACACACACACACACACACACACACACACACACACACACACACACACACACACACACACACACACACACACACACACACACACAGGAGTCTCTGTGTGTACCATTTGGTTTCCCTTGGTAACGGTACATCCATGTCAGAAACTCGAACATGTTCCATCTCTCTCTGATCATGTGACATGTATGTTGTGACACCTGTCCACCATCTCCTGCTCTGCTGCCTTGCTCTCCTTGAGGTCGTTCCATTGAGGAATTTGATATTTGATATTTATTCTTGTTTAATTTTTATCTTTAGACTTTCCAAACATCTCATTTGTTTTCTGGCCGTCTGAGTACACGTCACCTTTCGCAATACATAAAACGCATCACTTCCTGTGAACTGAGAACATTTCCTGCCACTGGTTGTGCCGACCACAGGAGTCCTGCAGGGTAACGTGCAGCTTTAACTGAGCTGGTTTTCACACGCCGCCCCCTGCTGGACACAGTTCACACCACAGTTCATGACTGGCTACATTCACACTCCTTCATTTAGCTGTCGCTCTTTTCCACAGGAATCTAACTGAATTGTGAATGGGATTTGCTATGCTGCCCCCTGCTGACTGCTTTGGACACTACAACTTGAACTGGACTGGCTGGACTGGGACCTGAACTGGTCTCTCTATGACTTGACTGTTATCTGAACTGGTCTGAAGCAGAAATTCCGGGGGGGACGGGGGGGGCGGACCCCCCACCCTCGGGAAAATAAGATTTCTCCCCCCCAATATATCACTGTAAACATAACTATGTAATTTCAATAATATTAATAGTTCGCAATGAAAGCACTTGCTGATTATAGACACTTAATAGCACATTTTTAAGTTTCAAAAGATTACAACCCCCCTCCTTTTGTCTCATAATAGTTTGATCCACTGCTGAGTCTGTCGTTGGTGGGTGACCTCCAGTAAGTAGTTCAAACAAAGATATGTTAGACATTTCTTTACTTCTACCACTCAATACAATAAAACCATTTATAATCGTCGCCATTGAATTAGCTCCCAGGTCACTCTTAGCTGACGTTTGCTAGCTAGCTACAGTAACATCACCCAGTGTTTGCAGCTGTTTGAATTCGAGTCAATGAGAGAAGCTAGCAATGCAATGTAGCTGGGTACACCTGGTCCTCAGGGACCCCCACCCCTCTATATTATATGTAAAGTTACTGGAAACCTTGTGGTACTGAATACGTTCATTACATTTTTATTTCACGGACCCCTTAAACCAGGGACCCCTAGCTATAGTATAGTATTTGTTCTTTTGTTTAGTAGTTTTCAGTTTTAGTACATGACAGTCCATAGAGTTGAGACTGTGACTGGACAATAAATAAGTGAAATAATAATATTAATATTAATAAATATTTTAAAAGGATATTGCAGTAGACTGGAACATATTTAAAAAGTAAAATAAAAAGGTTGATTCAATACTGAGACGTTCTCAATGGAGATTCTTTTAGATGAGATTGCACCATGTATATTGTATTTACGAAAACTACACCCATACATAGTATAGCATTGCCTCCTACTGGGCGTTCATGGTATTGCTGGTTGTAAGGAACCAGCATAAGGAACACTGCTATAACTATTATTACTAGTAGTATTATAGTGATTCAAACACGTTGGGACAACTCTTCAGTTAACTACCTATCAGTCTATCAGTCATCTAATTGTCCTCTTGATATCAGATTGTTGTGCCTGGAACTGGTCTCTGGACACACACACACACACACACACACACACACACACACACACACACACACACACACACACACACACACACACACACACACACACACACACACACACACACACACACACACACACACACACACACACACACACACACACACACACACACACACACACACACACACACACAGCTCCTAGAACTGTCTGTGATTAATACAACACACTCTCATACACACAATGTGTTAAACCAACAGTGACAGTTTGACTGTGACTCACCAGAGCAGACTGGAGGTCAGTTGCTCTAGTGAACCTCCATCCCTCTGATGGAGCTTCCCTCATCGTAATGGTTGGAGGTGAAGGCTCTGTACTGAACACACCCTTTACCCTGATCACATTCCCATGATGCACTCTGCTCTGTTGTGTCTGGTGCTACTGCAGGGAGAGAGAGGGAGAACTTCAAACAGTTGATGTTTTGCTTTGATATGAAAGCTGGAGCTGAGCCCAGTGTGTGTGTGTGTGTGTGTGTGTGTGTGTGTGTGTGTGTGTGTGTGTGTGTGTGTGTGTTGGTTAGTGTGTGCAGTTTCATCAGTGCTATCTTTCTCAGACAGATAGTCTTAATCTGTCACAAACACTAACCAACACACACTTCTGGTGAACCTGATGAGAAAAACAACAACTTTAAGATTGACTTTATTTGCAACATCGCACACACACACAACACATGCAGGGGAAGTGGCCGCCGACACAACACACACACACAAAAACACTCAAAAAATGCCAGTCAAAAAATATGGAACGCTTCACAGATTTGCGTGTCATCCTTCCACGCTAATCTTCTCTGTATTGATCCAATTTTATGTGCTGCCGTGGCACAACTTTGCGACCACCAATCTGCAGCAGGTTCACTAAAATATTCAATATTCAATAATATTCAATATTCCTAAAGATATTCATTTGTACAATATTTTCTGAACGTGTTTCAAATGATTTACAGTAATCATATTCTGTTGTTCTGAGGTGGCGTAAAGCAGCTGATGACAAAACACATAAAATATAGAATCTATATCATAAACTCCCTAAATGACTTTTCCTTACACTAGCTGGCATTTCATTACATTATCAGTTGCTACAGGGATGAAACTGCTAAATCCACCCAGACTGAAACAGATCTAAGTCAGTAGAAATGTGATCTACTGGTGATCCTGCCCACCAGTGTCTGTGGATCTACAGAATCTAACCAAGCTGCTTTTAATATTAATGAACTAGAGATGTAGAGGCTTTCGTTTCTCTGAATGATCAGATGGCTCTTTATAGCTGAAGGAGCTTCTCAGCCTGTTCATCTCATCATAGAGGAGGTGGCATGGATCCTCCAAGATGGATCTGATTTTAGACCTCATCCTCCCCTCAGCCACCTCCTCCAGGCTGTCCAGGGTCTCTCCCACAACTGAGCCAGCTTTCTTGACCAGTTTGTTAATCCTGTTGCATCCTTTGCCTTGATGCCACCTCCCCAACATACCACATCAAAGACGAGTTCACTAGCCTTCACTGTCATGTTGAATGACATGAGCCTCCTCAGGAAGTACAGTCTGCTCTGACGCTGTCCTGTAGAGGGCAGTGTTGTCTGACCAGTCCAGTTTATGGTTGAGGTGCATCCCCAGGAACTTGTGTGACTCCACCATGTCCACCTCCTCACCCTGGAGGATGACAGGACTCTGAACTCTGAACTCTGAAATTTCACGAGAGTTGTTGCAGGAAGAGGATGGTGGAAACCTAAATCAGCGTTGGAAATGTGTGTTGGAGTATAGAAAGCGTAGTTTAGAGTATTTGTTTTTTCCCAAACATAAAAACAACAATGGTTAATTTTTGCGCATTTCTGAACTGTGCCAACAAAATGTTGAGGAAGACTTTGCGCAGCTTTCATAGAAAACCTTTGTCAGGTTTCTACCGTCCTCTTCCTGCAACAAGTGAACCCTCTCGCTATAGACTACCTTTGTCCACTGTCCATTTCAGAGTGGGACTTCTCCTTGAGCTGGACTTTAGTTTTCTGGTTAAAAAAAGTCTATTTCTGTAGCGATCCTTTCAGTAATGTTGTCAGACACACGAATAACAATCTGAGCCTGTCAGTGGCAAAATCAAGACTTTTAGTGGACGTACTTTGACCGCATTGATATGCCCTGGATTACATTGCAGCCATTGAGCCCGTTTCGCTGAGCCGATCTACCGGAGCAACTCAGAAACTTTTAGGATCTACTTAGCGGTATGATAGGCGATTTTGTGGATATAGAGGCCATGTTGAAAAATCCCAGAATTGTCCTTTAACAGTAACTAAACTAGCCTGCTGGCTAGTTAGCTAGCTAGCAGTTAGTTCAGGTGAACTAGCTGACTCTTCTCCAGCTCCAACTCAGAGTGTTTTGGAGTAGAGACTAGGGCTAAAGACAAGACAGTTTACTGAGTCACAGTAACCTACATTTGGAGACAAATCTACCTGATCACACTGATCACTTTTACTGAGAACGTTACTGGAGGATCTACAGACACACCATATAGAGATAGTCAACTTTTACTAGCTGGTTCTGATAGATTTACACATTATTAACATTAGACAACATTATCTCTGTGTGCTGAGGGATGAAGGAGGTGGGATCTACTTCCATGAAGGTTCAGTGAAGTTTAGATCTACTGGGTCATAAGTGATATACCTCATATTGTTTGGCTGATATACTGACTCAAACTGCTAACTGACTTGTGAGGTTGAGTGAGGTAGAGAAAGATAGAGGCAAAGAGAGAGAGACTCCAAATAGAGCATTAGGGGCGTGAAAGTGGTACAATAGAGATTAGAGAGGATGGAGGAATGGAGAGAGAGAGAGAGAGAGAGAGAGAGAGAGAGAGAGAGAGAGAGAGAGAGAGAGAGAGAGAGAGAGAATATAAAATCAGTTTACATTAACAGATAGTTCATCACAGCTCCATTCGCTCTCTCTCTCTCTCTCACACACACACACACACACACACACACACACACACACACACACACACACACACACACACACACACACACACACACACACACACACACACACACACACACACACACACACACACACACACACACACACACACACACACACACACACACACACACACACGGTTTATTTATGGGTTGCAGCTACTCTACTGTATTCTAATCTATGTAATATACAACAGCTCTATATAGAATATTATATAGAAACATCACAGCTCTCCTGTCTAGCTCCTCCCCCTCTCCTCAGACAGGAAAATATAGGTCAGAGAGACAGACAGGGAGAGAGAGACAGGGGGGGAGAGAGAGACAGAGAGACAGAGAGAGATTCTCCGCATGGCAACAATGTAGAAAATCCCTGACTAAAAATACTTGCATGTCATTGGCTGGGAGCTCCAACCAGGCAGCCAATAACCTTTCAACCCTGGGGCGCTGTCAGGAGACTGTGTGTGTGTGTGTGTGTGTGTGTGTGTGTGTGTGTGTGTGTGTGTGTGTGTGTGTGTGTGTGTGTGTGTGTGTGTGTGTGTGTTCCAGATGTGTCCGCTGAAGAGCAGGTCAAGTTCATAACGAGTCACGACAAGACAGACAGAAAAATACTAGAACTCTGGTTATTATAACAGACTAGTAGTCAGGTTATTATAATAGACTAGTACTGTGGTTATTTTAACATACTAGTACTCTACATTACATTACAGACATTTAGCAGATGCTTTTATCCAAAGTGACTTACAATAAGGTCATTCAACATAGGTAGAGAACTACTAGTCACCAGAAATCAGAAGAGCATTTCCTTCCTAAACAAGCAACTAAGAGCAGAACTAGTGCTGAGGTAAAAGATCAATAAGTTAGATACTTACTTTTATACTTTTATTATAACAAATGAAACAAATAAGTGAAGACAAATGATCAAGTGCTAAGAGGAAGGGTCAAGGGTAGTGTTTCTAGAAGAGGAAGAGTCAGGGTAGTGTTTCTAGAAGAGGAAGAGTCAGGGTAGTGTTTCTAGAAGAGGAAGGGTCAAGGTAGTGTTTCTAGAAGAGGAAGGGTCAAGGTAGTGTTTCCTGAAGAGGAAGGGTCAAGGTAGTGTTTCTAGAAGAGGAAGGGTCAAGGTAGTGTTTCTAGAAGAGGAAGGGTCAAGGTAGTGTTTCTAGAAGAGGAAGAGTCAAGGTAGTGTTTCTAGAAGAGGAAGGGTCAAGGTAGTGTTTCTAGAAGAGGAAGGGTCAAGGTAGTGTTTCTAGAAGAGGAAGAGTCAAGGTAGTGTTTCTAGAAGAGGAAGGGTCAAGGTAGTGTTTCCTGAAGAGGAAGGGTCAAGGTAGTGTTTCTAGAAGAGGAAGGGTCAGGGTAGTGTTTCTAGAAGAGGAAGGGTCAAGGTAGTGTTTCCTGAAGAGGAAGGGTCAAGGTAGTGTTTCTAGAAGAGGAAGGGTCAAGGTAGTGTTTCTAGAAGAGGAAGGGTCAAGGTAGTGTTTCTAGAAGAGGAAGGGTCAAGGTAGTGTTTCCTGAAGAGGAAGGGTCAAGGTAGTGTTTCTAGAAGAGGAAGGGTCAAGGTAGTGTTTCTAGAAGAGGAAGGGTCAAGGTAGTGTTTCTAGAAGAGGAAGGGTCAAGGTAGTGTTTCTAGAAGAGGTTTTCAGCCTGGTGGAAGATGGGCAGCGACAGAGAAAAGCTGTGACCGGGTAGATCGGCCCCCAGGGGCCTCTGAGCGACGGGGCAACCAGTCGCCTCGAAGCAGCAGAGAGAAGTGATTGGGTCTTTTGACCACAGCCTGGAGGTAAGAAGGAGCTGTTCCTTTCACTGCCCTATAGGCTAGCACCAGGGTCTTGAACTGGATGAGCTGCTACAGGGAGTCAGTGTAGAGAACAGAGAAGGGTAGTTGTGTGGGAGAACTTGGGAAGGTTGAACACCAGACGAACTGCAGCTTTCTGAACAAGCTCCAGAGGTCTGATGGCAGACGCCGGGGCAGCAAGGAGGGAGTTGCAGTAGTCAAGAGATGACAAGAGCCTGGATGAGCACCTGCTCCGTCTCGTCAGTGAGGAAGAGGAGAATCCTCCTGATGTTGTAGAGGAGGAATCTGCAGGAGCGTGTCACTGATGCGATGTTTGCTGAAAACAACAGTTGGTCATCCAGGATCACACCCAGATTCCTCGCAGTCCGAGTCACCACAGCATTATCAATGGTGATGGCCAGGTCTCGGTGTGGACAACCCTTCCCTGGGAGGAACACCAGCTCAGTCTTGTCCAGGTTGAGCTTCAGGTGGTGCATCGACATCCACTCTGAGATGTCTGCCAGGCTCGCAGCAATGCTGCCTCCACTTGTGTGTCAGAGGGGGGAAATGACAGGATCAGCTGGGTGTCATCTGCATAGCAGTGGTAGGAAAAGTCATGGGACCAAGAGATGTTGTGTAGAGGAAAAAAGGAGAAGACCCAGAACAGAACCTTGTAGAACCCCAGTAGTCAGCCTGCAGTTCAGACAGACCCTCTCACCGTCACCTGGTAGGAGCGACCCGTCAGGTAGGATAGAGTTATTTAGTTATTATAACATACTAGTACTCTCGTTATAATAACACTAGTACTGTGGTCATTATATGGGAGAGGCCAGGACGGTCAGATCTACTAACGCTGGGTTAGGTCGGTGGGTAAGAGAGGCTGCTGGACAGCGGAAGGTCTGGCTCTACTTGCCTGACAGCCGACAACGGGAAAGCCTCTGGCTCTGATGTCATCCTCCACCAAAGCTGTTCCTCAGCAGCAGAGGGTGCTCTGGGTCGGTCCAAGAGAGGCTAACAACTCCTTACCACCGCTGACCAAGCCGGGTCGGGGGAGACACATCAGGCAGCTGCAGCAAGGAGCTCATGGATCCATTGTTGTGTCCGTCAAGGCTCTTAAGTAATGGAGTGGCATTCCCTCTCAATCATAATCCGTCACAGATATACTGCAGGTTCAGCAGCTTCTTCTGGATTTCCCTCTTCAGTCTGAATCGGTCACTTCCTGTGTGGAGAGGATTTCCCACCAGTGACCAATCCAACACCAAGATTTAATTTGGACCAATAGGGTGAACCTACGGGACGGGAAGCTCTAATCTGCTGCAGCATCACTTCTTGGTTCAGACTGAGAAGACAACTGGAGGTTTAATCTGACTAGAGCAGATTAATATAAATATAAAGAAAGACAAAGACAGAAAGAAAGACAAGAAGAGGAGAGTATAACATATATAATCAATATCAGACGACCTCATTCTACCTCTACTGCAGCACTGCTGTCTGTCATACTAGTATTGTTGTCAATATCTTAATCAATTACTAGTTAGTCTTCCATACTCTAGTTCAGATTCTGGTTCCGACTGAAGGAACCAGAAGTACCCAGTGTGCTAAAAGATGTTCTGGTTCTTTATCAACATTGTGACTGACACATCGCCATGGTAACCACCATCACTGCAACGCCTCACTCAGCTTACATGGAGGTTGTCAGCAAGGAGTGACTTTCACTGTTGTCTCAAATCATCAAAGAAGTCAAGTAACCCACAGGCTGGCAGCAACACACACACACACACACACACACACACACACACACACACACACACACACACGTCCTAAGAAAGAACAAAATTGTAGACAGACAGATCACCAGGTCAGACAGACAGATCACCAGGTCAGACAGACCAGCAGGAGGCAGAGAACAGCACACTCACATCAATGCAGCACGTGGAGCTGGGTGGGACCGAGAGCCGTAATAATACTAATACTACTAATAAAGCAGATAAAATGATCATTCCTACTACTAATATTAATATTATTAATAATAACAATAATAATAATAATAATAATAATAACAATAATAAGGATCTGTAGCATGTTTCTGAGGTTTTCTTCACTCGGTGTTTCAACCAGCGAGTTCATCTCTGACTGTTCTGCTTTATGAATTAGAGACTCGAGACTGTTGAATGGAGCTCGGCGTGAAGACTGATACTGTTGGTGTGTGTGTGTGTGTGTGTGTGTGTGTGTGTTCACCTGCAGACCTCAGAGCTGTTCCATCCCGGCTGCTCAGCACCAATATCCAGACCAGTCGGTTGTACTGGTAAACCAGTTTAACCTGGTTAACCTGGTTAACCTGGTTAAACTGGTCCCCCATGCAGCTGATTGTCTCTCGCCGCCTTGCCGTCTCCTCGTTGTTTTTCACTTCAGGTGGAATTGATTAACCTGAGTGATTTCCGTTGATTGTCGCTTTATCCATCCGGTCTGGTCGGTAATGATCAAACGAGCTGATCGCGGCGGTTGTAAATATTCTGATTGATCATCACTGATCGATATTTTGGGTCTGACTGAACAGCTGAATTCCTCCGTTCAGTCACCTCCTCCTCCTCCTCCTCAACTCTTCAAACCCCGAAAATAAGAAACGGAATCTAACGGATCCTTCCTCCGCCTGCTGGGAATCCCCAACATCAGCACCAGGAGAGGCGCAGCCACGATGCCACCACTCTGCGGACACGCGCACACGCAGGTGTGTATTTATTTTAATTTTTTTCCCTCTTTTCATTCGTTTAGCTTTTATTATTTATTTCTATTTTAGTTCACATGCGACAATAATAATGATAAATAACAATCAGCAACACTAGCGTTAATATGCCTGTAGTTCATCTTTAATAGAATATAACATATGACACATAATATAAACTATAAAACCATATATAATATAAAATATTACATTGTCTGTATGTTGAATAGGGCAACATTCTGAATGTGAAATATATTTTTTGCAGGAATTAAAGGTGCAATAAGCGATTTGTCCTGCCACTAGAGGGCGCACTACGGCCTAACTGAACCGAGAGCTGACGCTAGCCAGTCATCTTCTTCGCTGGCCTCACCTCCCCCTCTTCTTCTCCTCTTGTGATCACTGCTGTGTCTATGAACCATCCAGTCTCTCACCAGCTGCTCTTCCTCCATCCTGGTTCTACTTCCTGTTTGTGTATTTTATTGCATTTAGGTCTTTTTATACTTTGTGCGATACCCCCCCCCCCCCCAGCTGAACTATATGAATCAACTCCACAACACACTGCCGGTGCAAAAGATGGACTAAAAACTTTTATTTTTCCAGAGTAATATTCACAAACAAATGGTTTTATTAACACCCCAAAATTCTGTTTAATGCCGATTCATTTACTTCCTGGTTAGCCGCTGCTGCTGAAACAAACCAATCAGAGGTCCATTGTTGTTGCCATGGTGACAAACATTTTCACCAACGAACCAACAGAAGTCATCAGAAGACGTTTTGGTTTAACTGTTTCAAGACCGATGACGCTCTCTCGCAAGTTTTCATATAAAAAGGCAAGGCAACCCCCCCCCCCCCCCCAAAGACAGACAGGCAGATGTAGAGCGACCTACATCTATTTTTATTAAACCCAGATTTCTTTACCCCCCCCCCCCCCATGACAATGAGCACAAAGCAAAACAAGAACAAAAGAAAGGTCAATGTACAAATATCAAACAAGTGTATTTCCTGTGGGATGAGAGAAACCCTCCATCACGTGCTGAAGATGAAGATGCTGCCCCCTGCTGGACAACCAGGACAACCAGGACTGGGTTACTGGTGACCCCCCCCCCCCCTTAGAGATTAAAGGGTCCAAACTCCAGAAAAACAAACAAACATGAAAATAACAGGAAACCTCCATCTGGATGATTGACAGCTGCAGTCACCAATAATAATCATAGTGACCAAGAGCAGAAGATGGGGGGGTGGAGCCTCACGTCGGGTCGTTAGTGGACAGGTTGTCTGTTCAATTCCCTTCCCAGGTTTCAGCCGCTCGTCTCCTGTTGGAAGGTAGGGGTGTGTGTGTGTGTGTGTTCTCTTCAGTTCAGTTCATAAAGCATCAGCAGGGAGGAGAGCGCCCCCTACTGGTCTGGTCTGGCCTTCTTTGCCCCAGCAGTTTTACTATGGAGGGAAGAAAAACGAATATTAAAGGAATATCAACCAACGCCTACGTTCCCTACGGTCCTTTAACCGGTACCGACATCCGGTTCAAATAGTATTAATAATAAACTTCTATCTATACAGCACTTTTCAAAGTGCTTAACAAAATAATGATTCTAAAAAAAAAAGTATATAGCAACAACATAAAATGTGTCAAATGGAACAAAACAAAGTAAAACATGGAAAAAGTTAAAACAATAAAACAGGAGGAATAAGCAGATAGTCTTCAGACAGAAGGTCTAATATGGAGAACAGAATGGGACCCAGAACTGAGCCTTGAGGGACACCACATGAGCAGGGCGCTGATGAGGGGGTCTGAGAAGGTTCACTTGGCAACCAGCTCAGTCCTGGACACCACCACATTTTTCAAGAGTTTTGACAGTTTTTAGCAACAGTATTGGAGAAAGGTTAGATCTGGCATCTTCAACAGCTTTCTAGTATTTTGACATCAGATCTCTAAATGTCGAAGGGGATCTGGGTGTTTCAGCTTTCTTTCTTCAGAAGTAGACAGAAAGATCTGACCCAGGGCCTCATTTATAAAGGTTGCTACGCACAAAAAAGTGGCGTTAAGGGGCGTGAAATGTGCGTACGCATATTTTACCGCAAACGTCCGGATTTATAGAAAAATTCTATGCGGTAAAATGTGCGCACATCTACGCATCCTTTCACCCATGCGTAGAGTTTACCGCAAAGTGTTTCAGACACGGGAATCAGCGACGCCCGATAGAAAGATCACAAAATAAAGCTCAGTCCTCTTAAAAACATAGTTTTATAAGTGAGCTTTCACAGGGTTTGTGGTCTGTTGTATCTGTTAAGTCACTACTTAAAACCTATTTTTATAAAAGGCATTCTCTTAACTCTTATTTTATTCATTATTTTACCAGGCGGCGCCAGGATGAAGTGAAATAAAACTTATTGATCTAACCATGCAATAGCCTCAGAAAGGCTAAACAACAACATAATGCTACTGTTCAAAATCAAAGAATACATTTATTAATCAGAGACTCACATAAGAACGAAGCACTGAGAGAATTTATGAACGAGAACGATTCTGTCAAAATCTGATAGTTGTATTTACCACCATGAAAAGTAAGCAGGCTGAGAAACCGAACTAAGTGACGTGTCTGTCTATCGATCTCCTCCGCTCCGTTTCAGTGGGCTACTATGGACGCCCCAACATACACCAATGGAAATATTTGTCTATAGGTACATAAAGCTTAAACAAAGGGGGCAAAAATACAACTGAGGGGCTAAGAATATTTTACTCTTTCATATGTAGCTCCTGATGCTCAATGTTGTGTAACTTTTAAACTGTTTTTAAATTGTTTTTATCATTTTGTTCATCATCAGTTTGTCTCCCATTTTTTATTTTGTCTTCTAAAGCACTTTGTAACTTTGTTTTGAAAAGTGCTATATAACAAAAGTTTATTTCTATTATTATTAAGGTGCCGGATTATTAGAGCTTGTGCGGTTCTCCACAATGTGGCCCAGATCCTCTACTGAGCCCAGACAGTAGCTACACCTTTACGGCCTCAACCTCACTGATGAGCCTCAACCTCACTGATGAGCCTCAACCTCACTGATGAGCCTCGACCTCACTGATGAGCCTCGATCTCGCACTCCGCAAATTTCGTCTTTCTTGCAGCAGGCGTCTCTCAGTCTTTCCCTCATTGATAGTCAACAAAGGCTCCTTAACAACGTCGCATATTCATGACCTATTTAGCATTGAACATTTATGGATGATTGTGGGACGACACTGGGAGGAGTACAGGTGTGTATTTATAAAGAGAGTACTGCGTACACGTGTGCGCCGCTCGGTTTTATACATCTGAATATTTTATTGCGTTAGTAGATTCTGAGGTTTGTGCGGACGCAATGTTTTAGGATGGAATCGACGCAAAGTTTATAAATGAGGCCCTTGGTCACCAGTAAAGCCGTGAAGCTTCTTAAAAACAAACTTCTATCATTTCACATCCTCCAGGGTGAAACCAGGAGAGGCCCCTTTAACTTCTGTATAGATATGGTAACAGGTCTTACGTATCAGGAGACGTTCCTGGTCTCTTCACTGCTGGTTTTGCTGCATCTTTACTGGTTTCTACAGACAGACAGACAGAGAGACAGACAGACGGTATTAAAATCATCAACTGGTATTGGCAGCGTTCCCAGTTCATTAACCAGAGGATCCAGTTCCTGGACCAGACACTGAGGTCCTGGAGATGGAAGGGAACCATCATGTTCTCCCCACCTGCCACCTAACCGTCTTTTAATTATCGTTATATCTTGCATCACCTTGCAGCCACCGGACCTGCGTGGCCGGGCCGTAGCCCTTCTGGTTTCGGGCTGCGATGCGGAAGATGATGGCTGGTTTGGTTGTGTAGTCGATGTGGGCGTTGGCCAGGCTGGACGACTGGACCAGGCAGGACGGGCTGGGACCGCAGAACACCCGCATGAAGGCCAGCTGGGCCGGACCAGAACCGGTCTTCTCTGACTGGCTGGACTGGATGGCCAGGTACACCGAATACTCGATGATCTTCCCAGACGTCACCGAGGGAGGCTCCCAGGTCAGCTGGGCTCCGTCTGGGTTCTGGAGGAGAGAACATCAACGGAGTAGAAATACAGTAGAGCAAACAGAGGGTATTAAAGATAACTTATCAATTACACCAGTAGAACACATTAAGTAGATATATAAACATTAAAATATATGAATTACAAGCACGTATACAGGGTGTGCACAATAACTTACTAGAAATAAAAATAATGAAACATGTTGTGAAAAAAGGAGAGGAGGAGCAAGGAGAAGAAAGCAGGTTCAGGAACCATGGATGTGATCTGTGGCCCCCCCTGGTGGCCTGGATCAACATCACACTACAGCACCAGTAAGACTGGGTTTCCATGGTAACTCAACTAGCTGATATAGAGTGGTGTAGGAATGAGTCCAGAACCAGGAAGTGAGTTAGCATTGTTGCACCTCTGGTTCCCTCGTCTCAAGGTCAATGGGTTTTTTGAATGTGTTTTTGGTTAGATGCCTTAAATAAGGTCTGTGGTGAACACAAGCTTAAGAGGTTTTCACGTTTTGTTCTACCACATAAAACACGTCAGTAAATACCCCACTGTGAATTTTGAAGCTTTTACGTGTCTTAAAAAAGGCGGTTGCTAACAAGAGGCTAAATGAGACTACAGAGGTTGTCGGGGACATTGAACGCATCACGAACACGGTAACTCATCTAGTCACTAGTCCTCCTTTACAGCCTTTAGTTGTGTTTCTACTCTTCCAAACTATTCTAACTCAAACTTTACAACTTGTAGATTCATCAGTTTATAGTATTGTTTGTGGTGGTGACGTTGAAGTCATGTGACCGTGGTGTAGTTCGTTAGCCTAGCGTTAGCTGTTTACTTCTGGTGATTGCATTTACTGCAATAATCCAAAATCCAATGTAAAAGTCCCATTGGCTTTTTGTGGAGGGAACCAGGGCGATGCTAACTTCCGGGTTGGCTACAAAAATACGTCATCCCTGCAGGACTCTATTGTGCAGAGTTAAATCTGATTAATCAAACTAGTAAACCAACATTACCTTGCTGTTGGAAATAGATTAGCTCCCCCTGCAGGCTAAACCTGTTTAAAGCTCCTACATGTAGAATATTTACCTCAATTCATCCTTCTCAAATGAATGTTGACATAGTATGACAGCGATGTAAAACACTTCCACTACAGGACACCAGGGGCTGCAAAGTAATCACATTACAATTCTGCTGATAATAATTGAAAGGCTGTAAGACCTTGCTGATCTTGATGGCGCAGGGCGCTCCAGGGAATCCAGGCAGGCAGGTTTTGAAGGCTGAAACCTCAGAAAATACCCCACGACCGCAGGTATTGATCCCTGCAACCCGGAACTTATAGGCTGTACCCGGCTGCAACTCCACCTTCCTCATCTGGCTGTAGTCTGGCATCACCCCCGAGTCATCCTGGTGAGACATAATCAATAGTCAGATCAATAATCCTCTGGCATGGCTCCAGAGGAGTCAAGTCAACTTTACTTGTATAGCCCTTCATCAGTTAGTTAGCCATCTATCTGTCTATAATCAAGTATTCTGTTCAATGGAGTTTCTACTTCCTGTCCTGACTGAGGCCCTTTGCTGACCAGCTCGGTTTAAATAAAGTTTGAGTCAAAGCACTTACATCGGCCATGTTGTCGTCGTAGGGAACGTAGTAGTGTGTGACCACCATGTTAGTAACCTTGACGATGCCGACGTCATACCACTGACTCTCCTTCTTCACCACCGGCTTTACCGCCACCGCTGGGACGCCTTGCTTCTACACAGACAGACAGACAGACAGACAGACAGACAGACAGACGGTTGAGCATTGTAATCTCCTGTCTTACTGCTACCATGTCTCGCTGCAGCGCTGTGATGTCTCACCCCGGCTGTGGTCCCGATGCCGTTAGCCACCTCGGCTAGCGTAGCGGCAGCCTGCATCTTAGCAGGGCTGGCCGACAGGGGCGGGGCCGGGCCAAACGTACTAGCCAATCGAGCCACGGCGCTCGTTACCGCTGATGACGACAACTCATGACCGTTACTCTCCGCCGCTGGGTCGTTCAGACTGTCTGCTGGAGCAAGGCCCTCTGGGAAACAGCAGGGAGGTTAACAGAACTACAGGTTATCAAACATTGTACATGTCAGGTACTGTGACCTCTGACCCTTGGCCTCCTTATTATTGGTAGTCATGTTGATCTGATTCTCTCACTTGCCCTGTGGGGGGGGGGGTCTCGATAAAGTCTCTACTTGTCTTGGTTCTGAAAAATTGGTGTCAGTGAAGCTTTGGAGAACTGGGATCAGGTGGAGTCTAGCCTTTGGTTAAATCCCAGTTTCCTATCTGGGTCAGAACCAGTGGTACCAGTAGGGATAGAGGATCCAGTGGTACCAGTAGGGATAGAGGATCCAGTGGTACCAGTAGGCAAGGAGGAACCAGTCTAACCTGTCGGCAGGGCAGTGGGTGTGTGGTTGAGTTCTGTTTGGTTCTGGTTGGCCTGGTTCTGGACCTCCTGTAGCTGCTGCTGCTGCTGGACCAGAGTTGCCAACTCTTGCTGGGTCAGAACTATAGGGATGGACTGGTCCATCGAATCTCCTTCACCTAGAAATATAAATAATAAGAAATATAGAGAACTGGATCAATAGGGTGGAATCAGACATTTAGTTGGTTCTGATAAACTGCGATTCATGACAGTTTGTTATTAGTATTAATATTTAAATGGATAATACATAGTATTAGTATAGTATTAGTGTATAGTGTTAATAATATCGCTTGACAGTAAATGTGTACTGTACATTACTGTGGAGCCTAACGTAGGCCTCATTCCAATTGGCTGTTGGCACAGGAAGTACAATGTGTTGCTTAGCAACCACCTCGTTTAGTTAGAGATCAGGAACAAAAATATCAAATATCTTCTGGTGGCTTACTGATTAGTGAAGCTGCCTGTCTTACTGTGTATATCCTGTCTGTCTGTATGAGAAAGACAGAGAGAGACAGGTGTCTGTCTTACTGAGAACAGCCTGTCTTGCTGCCTGTAGTACAGCTTGTATTGTTGCCTGCTGAGCTGCTTCCTCTGTTGCTGTGGTAACGGCCAGCTCCTCCGGGATCAAACCCGTCGCCACCATCAGGGCGGTCGCCCCGGAAACCATCTCACCACTGTCCCCCTCTGATGACATCAGCTCCTGAGGCAGGCCGCTGTCTGTGGAATCCATCTGAGAGAGAGACGGGGAGAGAGAGAGATGGTGCTGACTGCAGCATGCATGTGTACCTGTTTGTGTGTGTGTACCTGTTTGTGTGTGTGTGCCTGTTTGTGTGTGTGTACCTGTTTGTGTGTGTGTGCCTGTTTGTGTGTGTGTGCCTGTTTGTGTGTGTGTGCCTGTTTGTGTGTGTGTGCCTGTTTGTGTGTGTGTGTACCTGTTTGTGTGTGTGTGTACCTGTTTGTGTGTGTGTACCTGTTTGTGTGTGTGTGCCTGTTTGTGTGTGTGTGCCTGTTTGTGTGTGTGTGCCTGTTTGTGTGTGTACCTGTTTGTGTGTGTGTACCTGTTTGTGTGTGTGTGCCTGTTTGTGTGTGTGTGCCTGTTTGTGTGTGTGTGTACCTGTTTGTGTGTGTGTACCTGTTTGTGTGTGTGTACCTGTTTGTGTGTGTGTGCCTGTTTGTGTGTGTGTGTACCTGTTTGTGTGTGTGTGTACCTGTTTGTGTGTGTGTACCTGTTTGTGTGTGTGTGCCTGTTTGTGTGTGTGTGCCTGTTTGTGTGTGTGTGTACCTGTTTGTGTGTGTGTGTACCTGTTTGTGTGTGTGTGCCTGTTTGTGTGTGTGTGCCTGTTTGTGTGTGTGTGTACCTGTTTGTGTGTGTGTACCTGTTTGTGTGTGTGTACCTGTTTGTGTGTGTGTGCCTGTTTGTGTGTGTGTGCCTGTTTGTGTGTGTGTGTACCTGTTTGTGTGTGTGTGCCTGTTTGTGTGTGTGTGCCTGTTTGTGTGTGTGTACCTGTTTGTGTGTGTGTACCTGTTTGTGTGTGTGTACCTGTTTGTGTGTGTGTACCTGTGCGGTTTGACTGGCCTCCACATGAACCTGTAACATGGAGGCTGCTGATGACATCACAGGCTCTGATTGGCCATCTGTCTGCATAGGCTCCTCCTCATCTGGTGTCGCCATGGCGATAGCTTCAGAAGACTCCACCCTGTCGTCCCTGACCAATGAGGAGATCTCCTAGAGACACATTATGTAGTTAGTCATTTTCGGTCTGGTTTGATGAAACAACCTGATAAACTAACTAACAGTCTGATAAACTAACTACCTGACAAACTAACTAACTAGCTGATAAACTAACTAACTAGCTGATAAACTAACTAACAGTCTGATAAACTAACTACCTGACAAACTAACTAACTAGCTGATAAACTAACTAACTAGCTGATAAACTAACTAACTAGCTGATAAACTAAATAACAAATTACTACTTACTGGTATGGAGGGGCCAGGGGTGGGCGTGGCCTGTGTGACCGTGGTAACAGCTCTGCCTTGATTGACTGTGGTAGAGGAGGCGGGGTCTGAGGAGGAGGCGGGGTCTGTGGAGCTGCTGTCACCCTGCACGCCGTCGCCGCCCTGCTGGGCTGAATGGGAAAGAGACGGACGGGTCAGTTAGTATCACTGCTGCTACCATCAGTACCCTTGACATGGTGACATGGGGTCCAGTGTACTAGTATTAACAGTGCTAGTAGTTTGAGTAGTACTAGAAGTTAAAGCAGTAGTACTATGTGATCACATAGTAATGACATAGTAATGTTAATAGTATCATCGTTCCTGTGGACTAACAGTGGTAGTGTTAGTAGTAGTACCTGTAGCGGAGTTGGCGCTTCTAATTTAGCAGTACTACTACTAGTATTCGTAGTAGTACAGCAGTAACAGGATTACCTGTAGCAGTCGTAGCAGTGTTGGTGGTTCCGGTCTCGTGGGTCTCGCAGGGCGGGTTAGAGCAGACTCTCTGGGCGGTCAGGCCCGGTCCGCTCTGGGTCGGGGTGTTGGTGGTTCCGGTCTCGTGGGTTTCGCAGGGCGGGTTGGAGCAGACCTGGAACCAGCAACACTCCTGTAGTCAGACATCTTTAACCGATCATCTCACCTCACAGTAGTTTACTGTGTAGTGTTAGCTTGTATGTAAACTTGACTTTTCAAAGTTTATTCTCCATTGTATACTACACAGATACTACACAGATACTACACAGATACTACACAGAACATTAAGTGTGAACGTTATTTTTCCGGTTAGTTCGTTACGACCAACAACAGGTAGACAGAATATACAAACCTGTCTTAAGCCTCCAGCTCCGGCTGTGGTGGCGGTGTTGGTGGTTCCGGTATCGTGGGTTTCGCAGGGCGGGTTGGAACACACGGTTCCTCCGGGAAGCGAGGAGCTGTGCACGGTGCCGGTGTGGCCGGACCGGGCCGTAGTCAGGCTGGACGTGGTTCTGGTGAGGAGGGTTTCAGGTCTGGCTCTGGACACCGTAGCTGGAGGAAACTGGTTGGGCGCCGTGGCGTTGGCAGTGCTGGTACTGTGGGTTTCTGAGGGTGGGTTGGAAACCTGAGGGACGGGGGGGGGGGGGGGGGGGGACGACATCTGACTCAACAGGAAAGATCACCAACATTACAACCTCACAAGAAAACACTAACCATCTAACCAATCAGCTCACCTGTAATACGCGCCCCATGCCGGCAGATGCCACGGTAGCGGTGTTGGTGGTGCCGGTGTCGTGGGTCTCGCAGGGCGGGTTGGAGCAGACTCTCTCCAGGGTAGAGCCGATGGTTGCCGTGGCGACGGTAGCGGTGTTGGTGGTGCCGGTGTCGTGGGTCTCGCAGGGCGGGTTGGAGCAGACTCTCTCCAGGGTAGAGCCGATGGTTGCCGTGGCGACGGTAGCGGTGTTGGTGGTGCCGGTGTCGTGGATCTCGCAGGGCGGGTTGGAGCAGACTCTCTCCAGGGTAGAGCCGATGGTTGCCGTGGCGACGGTAGCGGTGTTGGTGGTGCCGGTGTCGTGGATCTCGCAGGGCGGGTTGGAGCAGACTCTCTCCAGGGTAGAGCCGATGGTTGCCGTGGCGACGGTAGCGGTGTTGGTGGTGCCGGTGTCGTGGGTCTCGCAGGGCGGGTTGGAGCAGACTCTCTCCAGGGTAGAGCCGATGGTTGCCGTGGCGACGGTAGCGGTGTTGGTGGTGCCGGTGTCGTGGATCTCGCAGGGCGGGTTGGAGCAGACTCTCTCCAGGGTAGAGCCGATGGTTGCCGTGGCGACGGTAGCGGTGTTGGTGGTGCCGGTGTCGTGGGTCTCGCAGGGCGGGTTGGAGCAGACTCTCTCCAGGGTAGAGCCGATGGTTGCCGTGGCGACGGTAGCGGTGTTGGTGGTGCCGGTGTCGTGGGTCTCGCAGGGCGGGTTGGAGCAGACCACCGTCACTGCAGGACCACAGGGTTTGGTTCCATGTTACTAGCAGAGTAGCAGTATTGAGTCTACCTGTACCCCTCAGTAGTATTAGTATTGATACTACCTGTACCCCTCAGTAGTAGTAGTATTGATTCTACCTGGACCAGCTGCAGTATCTCCTGCCCCTCCCTCGGTGGTAGTAGTAGTCGTGGTAGTATTTCCAGGCTGGTCTGAAGTAGGCGAAGCCATGATGGATACTGGCAGGTCCTGGACCAGCGGCTGGGCCTCGGCTCCACTGGGCGTGGTGATCAGGGTCACCTGAACTCAACACACACACAGGTCAAGCCAATCCGTCTCTCCTGTGTGTGTGTGGTACCTGTGTGTGTGTGTGTGTGGTACCTGTGTGTGTGTGTGTGTGTGTGTGTGTGTGCGTGGGTACCTGTGTGTGTGCGTGTGGTACCTGTGTGTGTGTGTGTGGTACCTGTGTGTGTGTGTGTGGTACCTGTGTGTGTGTGTGTGTGTGTGTGTGCGTGCGTGGTACCTGTGTGTGTGTGTGTGTGGTACCTGTGTGTGTGTGTGTGTGTGTGCGTGCGTGGTACCTGTGTGTGTGTGTGTGTGTGCGTGCGTGGTACCTGTGTGTGTGTGTGTGTGTGTGTGTGTGCGTGTGTGGTACCTGTGTGGGTGCTGTAGCAGCCGGTGTCGTGGTAACTTGGCTGGCCAGTGTAGCGATGGTTGCTGGCGTGGTGATGGGCGTTGCCAGGGAGGCATTGGCCAAAACACTTCCTGTTGCCGTCCCAAGACCGGAAACTCCTAGAGACACAGAACCGATCGGCAGGTCAGAACCTGGTCCAGGAGGAGGATCGTCCTCAGGGTTGGTTTGATGTTCAATACTCAAGTCAGACTTGGAGCCACTAACGTCATGAAGGCAGGCAGACCAGATCACCGTTTACCTGTGGCGGCCTTGACGACCAGCGTGGTGAGGGTGGGTTTGGTGCCAGGTGACACCAGTCTGACTCCGCCCATGGGGACGGTCCTGAGGATGGTACCAGGCGTACCTGGAGCGCCTTTCAGAACCACCTGGACACACACACAACACATTAATGAATCAGCAGTGTGTGTGTTTGCGTGCGTGCATGTGCGTGCGCGTGCGTTACCTGTGTCACCCCCTGCTGGCCGGTAGCAGAAGTGATCTTCGGGACAGTGGTGATGATTTTCCCTGCGGTCCCTGGAGTCATCATCTTCGTGGTCAGGATGGTGAAGGGAGTCTTACTGCTGGACACTCCTGGACAGACGGACGGAGGAGGAGCAACGACAACAACAACAATACTCTATATGAGTTGTACCTCATATAGAGACACCGTCAGTCCGCACATGCCCAGTATGTCATTTCTTTACTTCCTTCAATCAATAAATGTATAGGAAGTGTAAACAGTTGAAACAAGTGAGAGATGAGCGGAGAGACTCCCACCCGTCACCCCCTGCAGGGCGGACACAGGGATGGTCTTGATGATGGTGGTTCCAGGTTTGGAGGTCGTCGGTGAAACGCCCAGGATGGTGGACTTGGTTGCCATGGCGCTGGCCTGTGTGGTGGTGAGGATGGCCGTCTGTTTCCCATCTGCTGATGTCACCAACTTCAGTATAGTTCCAGCTGGTAGAGCGCCCTTAGTCTAGAGAGAGAGAGAGAGATTTAACTACAGGCCATTTAGCATGGTGGTGAATGAAGGGCTTTTTACATCAGAGAAGAGAGAGAGAGAGAGAGAGAGAGAGAGAGAGACAGAGAGAGAGAGAGAGAGAGAGAGAGAGAGAGAGAGAGAGAGAGAGAGAGAGAGAGAGAGAGAGAGAGAGAGAGAGAGAGAGAGAGAGAGATCAGACCTGTATGATTTGGGTGACTGGGCTGCTCCCAGTCTGACCAGTAACAGCTCCAGTATGGACTGGTTTAGTCTGGACCATGGACACCACCTTCCCCAGGTTGCCTAGGTTACCAATCTGAAACAGAGGGAGAGTGAGGTCGTCATGACAACCATCATATACATAGAAGCAACCCCCACACACACACACACACACACACACACACACACACACACACACACACACACACTCTCACCAGGGTGCCACTTCCTCCCATGTTGAGTGGACTCTTGACCAGAGTGATGGTCTTGGTGACTCCACCCATCACCGTGGTAACCACCTGGGCCTGCTGGGCAACCGTTACTGTACCGGACTTATGGACTGTGATGATTGGCCGGCTGGGGGTTCCAGGAGTGGAGACTACTGAGGCTCCGCCCACCTGAGCTGCAGCTGTCTTCAACATCCTGGTGGCTGGATTACTGACCTGCTGGAGACAGACAGGAAGTAGCAGTCAGCTGATCTGTTTCTTATTCAGGTAAAGAACCATTAGCACTGTCTGAGGTACACACACACACTACTATGTTATATATATATTCTACTGGTTCCCATAATGCAGCAGTAGGCATGTACCATGACAGGAGACGCTCCCCTCACCGACAGACTGCTGGATCCAGGACTGACCGCTACCGTTTTAACGATGGTGGCTCCCGCCGGGACGTTGAGGACGGTGGCGCTGGAGGGAGGGATCTTCTGAGTTGCTGCAGCAGCTGCTGCCAGCGCTGCCATGCCACTCATCTGAGGGCTGCTGCCCATTGGCTGAAAGGCAGACAGGAAGCAGGAAGGAAGGAAGGAAGAGTTAGCCATTTAGAAAATTGTGTGTTGGTAAAAAACACACATCCTGGTGGGCCAACCTGTGGACTAACCTGTGGGCTAACACGTAGGCTAATGTGTGGGCTAACCTGTAGGCTAATGTGTGGGCTAACCTGTGGGCTAACACGTAGGCTAATGTGTGGGCTAACCTGTAGGCTAATGTGTGGGCTAACCTGTGGGCTAACACGTAGGCTAATGTGTGGGCTAACCTGTGGACTAACCTGTGGGCTAACACGTAGGCTAATGTGTGGACTAACCTGTGGACTAACCTGTGGGCTAACACGTAGGCTAATGTGTGGACTAACCTGTGGACTAACCTGTGGGCTAACACGTAGGCTAATGTGTGGACTAACCTGTGGACTAACCTGTGGGCTAACACGTAGGCTAATGTGTGGGCTAACCTGTGGGCTAACACGTAGGCTAACCTGTGGACTAACCTGTGGACTAACCTGTGGGCCAACCTGTGGGCTAACACGTAGACTAATGTGTGGACTAACCTGTGGGCTAACCTGTTAACATGTGTTACAGAACAAACAACGTAGTCCTAAAAAATGTGGTATGACCGGTTGAATCCACAACAGTGAGAACCTGTACCCTACTGTGATCCCGCCCACCCCTAGAGGGAGGTGTACATCAGTATGTTAGCTTTAGCCATGTTAGCACAGATCCATGTAGACACTTGTATGCATGACTTGTCTGTACCGTCCCCTGGGTGGCCTGGGCCGGCACCACCATACGGACACCAGCAGGAAGCGTTGCCACGGCGACAGGGGATTTGGACGTGGCCTGTCGCACCGTGACAATGGAGGGTCCACTGGAGCCAGGAGCTGCTGCCACCTTCAGGACAGCTGGGAAATTACAGGACAAAGATTAAAACTGTATAAAAACCCAGTTATATATTCCAATTAGGGATGCACCAATAAGGTCTTCTTCTTCTTACCTGGTCCTCTTGGAGCTGCAGCCAATGGGTTGCCAGGCACTGAGGAAGTTGGGGAGGAGACTAGTGTTATGCCAGACATTGGGACGCCCTGGTTGGCTGATGCTGTGGTGACAGGGGCGGGGCTCTTTGGAGAGCTGGCTCCAGGTATGGCGGTGGAGGGGGGATTAGGGGAGGGGCTACAGCCAGGTGAGGCTGCGGCAGGCGTAGTGGGAATGTCGTATTTCTGTAGCTGCAGCAGGTAGGTGTCGGCCGTCTGAGAGGTTCCCCAGCTCACCTCCAGAGACGAGGTGTTGGCCCGGACCAACTGGACCCTGGACGGGGGGCTGGGGCGCTCTGGGGGACAGACAGGTTACATAGTAATGACCCCTCTCCAGGACCAGATATATTGACTAGAGTATTGATAGTACTGACCTGTCTCCAGGTACCAGATATACAGAGTATTGATAGTACTGACCCGTCTCCAGGTACCACAGGTCCTTGCAGCAGACCTGGTTGTTCCAGGCCTTCCGGTAGCCGTCCCGTCCGCTCCAGACGAACAGCCTGGAGTTGATGGCCACGCTGCAGTGGCCGGCTCGGGCTCTGGGGACGCTGTCCTCCACGCTGTCCATCAGCACCGTCTCCCAGCACATGGCGTCTGCACACACACAGGTCAGTGTGTGTGTACCGAGGTTCAGGCAGGTCAATGTGTATGTGTGTGTGTGTGTGTGTGTGTGTGTGTGTGTGTGTGTGTGTGTGTGTGTGTGTGTGTGTGTGTGTGTGTGTGTGTGTGTGTACCTAGGTTCAGGCAGGCCAGTGTGTTGGTACATTTCCACTCCTTCTCATGTGTTGCTACTTTAACATCATCCATCACCAGAGGAACCCAGCCTCCAAACACATACATCCTGTAGAGACAGACAGGTAGACAGACAGGTAGACAGACAGACAGACAGACAGAGTGTAATTCCAGCATCAACAGTTTAATTCAATGTGATTGTGAACATCCAGGCATGTTGGAGTCACACACATGGAAGCAGAGAGTGTGTGTGTGTGTGTGTGTGTGTGTGTGTACTTGTTGCTGATGGTGGTAGCAGAGTGCAGGCTGCGGGGGAGGGGGGCGGTTCCACTGATGGCAGGTTTACTCCACGTCAGAGAGTCTGAGGTGAAACAACAGTGACATCAGAGGCCAGTAGCCAATCAGATGGTCCCAGTAGAAACACACAGAATGGTCAGCAGGTGAGACAGGTAGGTGAGGCAGGGAGGGAGGGAAGACAGACAGACACTCAACCCGTCTCCCTGCTCCCCCTTCCTGTATATCCTCCCTCCCTGTCTGTCTGTCTCACCTATGTCGAGCATCCATAGGTCTCCCAGGCGACAGCCGCTCATGCCTCCATAGATGATGAGTCTGGACTTCCTGCTGGTCCGGTGGCTGTAGACCACGGCGGTGTGGCTCTCTCTGGGCGGGGGGGGCGGGCCCAGCGTTACCGGGGCGTCCCAGCCGGCCACACTGGAACCAGCTCTCAGCTCCAGGGTGTACAGGTCGTTCAGATACCTGAGGAGAAACACCGCGTCATCTGTCTACTTCCTGTTTCATTCAGCCAACACATCCATCCTGTTATCACATCAGTTAACCTGACTAGAGCCTCCAGGTTACGGCACATTACGGCACTGCAGTGTTGCCATACGTCGTCTCATCTGTGGACCGACCGACCGACATTGTTGCTCATGGACAAACAACGCCTCGGTTCATGGCCATTACCTATTAGACTGAGCCGACTAGCAGCGCAGCACATTAAGCTGGTTATAACCTGTGATCACATTAGCCTGGATCAGACTTCACAGCATACATTCTGCCGCTTTCCTTTTTCTTTTTTTAAAATTATTATTATTTGGATCGGGCAGTTAACTGGTGATCGGCCAATCACTGATGACCTATTCAGAACATTTATCGCCCCCCTACTACTATTAAAGTTATGATGTGGTGTATTTTCATGGATCAGACCTGGGGATGTTGTTCTTGGGGTCTTCGCTGTCATTTGCCAGCCCTCCAAACAGATAGCAGCGATTACCAATCAGAGAGAAGCTGTGTCCGAGGCGGGGGCACGGGGGCGGGCCGTTCTTAGGAGCCTTGGCCTTCAAATGCTTCCACTCCCACCGACTGGCCTGAACGTAAACAGTAAACAATAATATTATTAGGCACTTGTAATGACCTTCCCATCAACCACCCCACTACATGTGATCCTGTAACATGTGATCCTGTTAAACCCTACTACAGGTCAGCCTGTAACACCACACTACAGGTCATCCTGTAACACCACACTACAGGTCATCCTGTAACACCCCACTACAGATCAGCCTGTAACACCCCACTACATGTCATCCTGTAACACCCTACTACATGTCATCCTGTAACACCCTACTACAGGTCATCCTGTAACACTAAATGTCATCCTACTACATGTCATCCTGTAACACCCTACTACAGATCAGCCTGTAACACCCCACTACATGTCATCCTGTAACACCCTACTACATGTCATCCTGTAACACTAAATGTCATCCTACTACATGTCATCCTGTAACACCCTACTACATGTCATCCTGTAACACTAAATGTCATCCTACTACATGTCATCCTGTAACACCCCACTGCAGGTCATCCTGTAACACTAAATGTCACCCTACTACATGTCATCCTGTAACACCCCATTTCATGTCATCCTGTAACACCCAACTACAGGTCATCCTGTAACACCCAACTACAGGTCATCCTGTAACACCCCACTACATGTCATCCTGTAACATGTGATCCTGTTAAACCCTACTACAGGTCAGCCTGTAACACCCCACTACAGGTCATCCTGTAACACCCTACTACATGTCATCCTGTAACACCCCATTTCATGTCATCCTGTAACACCCAACTACAGGTCATCCTGTAACACCCAACTACAGGTCATCCTGTAACACCCCACTACATGTCATCCTGTAACACCCCACTACATGTCATCCTGTAACATGTGATCCTGTTAAACCCTACTACAGGTCAGCCTGTAACACCCCACTACAGGTCATCCTGTAACACCCTACTACATGTCATCCTGTAACACCCCATTTCATGTCATCCTGTAACACCCAACTACAGGTCATCCTGTAACACCCCACTACATGTCATCCTGTAACACCCCACTACATGTCATCCTGTAACATGTGATCCTGTTAAACCCTACTACAGGTCAGCCTGTAACACCCCACTACAGGTCATCCTGTAACACCCTACTACAGATCAGCCTGTAACACCCCACTACATGTCATCCTGTAACACCCTACTACATGTCATCCTTATACATGTCATCCTGTACCACCCTACTACAGGTCATCCTGTAACACCCTACTACATGTCATCCTGTAACACTAAATGTCATCCTGTAACACCCCACTACATGTCATCCTGTAACACCCCACTGCAGGTCATCCTGTAACACCCTACTACAGGTCATCCTGTAACACCCTACTACATGTCATCCTGTAACACCAAATGTCATCCTGTAACACCCCACTACATGTCATCCTGTAACACCCCACTGCAGGTCATCCTGTAACACCCCACTGCAGGTCATCCTGTAACACCCTACTACATGTCATCCTGTAACACCCCACTACATGTCATCCTGTAACACCCCACTGCAGGTCATCCTGTAACACCCTACTACATGTCATCCTGTAACACCCTACTAAATGTCATCCTATAACACCCCATTTCATGTCATCCTGTAACACCCAACTACAGATCATCCTGTAACACCCCACTACATGTCATCCTGTAACATGTAATCCTGTTAAACCCTACTACAGGTCACACCCTACTACATGTTATCCTGTAACACTCTACATGTCATCCTGTAACACCCTACTACAAGTCATCCTGTAACACCCTACTACAGGTCATCCTGTAACACTACATGTCATCCTGTAACACCCTACTACAGGTCATCCTGTAACACCCTATTACATGTCATCCTGTAACACCCTACTACATGTCATCCTATAACACCCCATTGCATGTCACCCTGTAACACCCAACTACAGGTCATCCTGTAACACCCTACTACAGGTTATCCTGTAACACCCAACTACAGGTCATCCTGTAACACCCCACTACATGTCATCCTGTAACACCCCACTACATGTCATCCTGTAACATGTGATCATGTTAAACCCTACTACAGGTCATCCTGTAACACCCTACTACATGTTATCCTGTAACACCCTACTACATGTCATCCTGTAACACTACATGTCATCCTGTAACACCCTACTACAGGTCATCCTGTAACACTACATGTCATCCTACTACGTCATCCTGTAACACTCTCCTACAGGTCATCCTGTAACACCCTACTACAGGTCATCCTGTAACACTACATGTCATCCTACTACATCATCCTGTAACACTCTCCTACAGGTCATCCTGTAACACTCTCCTACAGGTCATCCTGTAACACTACATGTCATCCTACTACGTCATCCTGTAACACTCTCCTACAGGTCATCCTGTAACACCCTACTACAGGTCATCCTGTAACACTACATGTCATCCTACTACATCATCCTGTAACACTCTCCTACAGGTCATCCTGTAACACTCTCCTACAGGTCATCCTGTAACACTACATGTCATCCTACTACGTCATCCTGTAACACTCTCCTACAGGTCATCCTGTAACACCCTACTACAGGTCATCCTGTAACACCCTACTACAGGTCATCCTGTAACACTACATGTCATCCTACTACATCATCCTGTAACACTCTCCTACAGGTCATCCTGTAACACCCTACTACGTCATCCTGTTGGAGGGCTGTATGTGACCTGCAGCTCGTAGAGGTCGTTGCTGTATTTGCCGTACTCCACCATGCCTCCAAACACCAGCAGCCTGGTCCCGTCACACACAAACCCGTAGGCAGCACAGCCTGGAGGGATGTCGCCTCTGACCGCCGGGATGAACCACTGGTTGGTAGCTGGAGGGACATATAATACAGCATGTTAGAGTCACCACACGTTTTCCACTCAAGACAGAAGATGGTTTCACCGTGGCTCTCAGGTAGACTAGTCTACAGGTTACCTGTACCTGACTACCTCGTCGGCTGCTACAACAGTGAGTGGCTGGTGGATTTGGGGATGAATGAGCCACTGTGGCCTGTATTTTCCTGCCCACTGCAAGTTTGACTTGGAACCATCAGAGAAGTAATCAAGACTGTAGCAGATTGTTGATGCTGCTCTAAATACTCCAGCTAAAACTGAGGGGATCCAGTGACAACTTTCTTTTGGGTGAAGACAATCAACCCTTCTAAAGCTCCCCAAAAACAAACCATACACATCAGCATGACTGTCTTCCACTAAAAGACAATGTGTCATAATATAAATAAAGGATTAATGTAACCAGCAACATGAAGAACTGAGTTGATCAAGCCCTGCCCTTGTTGCTCTAGAGCAGTAGGGGTTTTGGGGTGACCAGTAGGATGTAAACACTGTGCCGTGATGTTTCGGTGTCAATCAATAGGTGGATTATCAAGCAGAGCAACGGCTCAATACCACTCACTCACTGTTCCAAGATCAATGTCAAAGCATCATGGGTATTGTAGGAGCCACATCTGTTTATTTGTCTGTCTGTTCATGGGTTACGTCAGGTCTCCACGGGTGGCAGTATAGAGTTTCTCTATAAGCACAGGTGCAGGTAATCAGGTGAGACTGGGGTGGAAGATCATGCGGTTTTTACCGCTCGCCTGGCTCACGCATGTCACCTCTTTTGTTTTCCAGCAGTATCACGTCGTCACGTTATCAGTCACCTTTTTTGCATCAATATAGTCATGTTTTGTTTGTGAACCTTTTGGTCATTAAACGGGAACATCACCCAAACGTGGATGAACGTATGGACATTTGTTTTAAGAGCGCGTCAAAACAGTCTCCCACACCCAGCACGAGTGACTACAGGAGGGCAGGATAGTCGCTATACAAGTAAAAACCCGATCTCATCTGGAGACTTGGAGCTTCTTGGACAACATCTTGGCACGCAGCAATTCCATCATCGTTACCCCGAAAGGAAGGAAGGGTTTATGGGCACCGATTAACACCTGGGAGGTCCGGTTAGTACACTCACCTGTACAGATGCGTGTATTGCTCGTTTGGAACAGCATTGCGCTGATACGGCAATCGGCCGCTTTGATGTTGATGTCTCTCATTCAAGACTTTATTCATTGTGATGACTTGTGAATTCATGGAAACTGAAGGAAAGAGATAATCGTTCAACTCGTTGTGTGACTGTGATTGTGTCGTATGGATAAAGGTGCGCACGCTGCGCGCATGCAGGCCTCCAACATAGCGCAGCACCCTGTTGAAGCGTCTTCTCTTTAAAGCGTCAGTACGCTCCTGTTGAAAATGAATGAAATGCAATGTGTTAATGCTGAAACCGGTTCAACTGTGAGAAGTGATGTCTCGGAGAAAAGAACAAGGAAACCTACTCTTAAAGGAATCATGTTTGTGATTGAACGGCTCCAAAAGGAAAGGAGAGATCATTTTGCACAGGCAAGCAAATTAAAGACAAAAATCAAAACTCTCTTGGCGTCTAAGGAAAATGTCTCTGCTGTTCAACATAATCTAAAAAGGTTCAAACAACTATGTCAAAAGGCCTCTGAGCTTCATAACACATTGTTCACTCAATTTTCTCTCCCAGAGGAGGTCCAGAGAGAGCAGGAAACATGGTTTCAGTCCAAAAGGTCTAACAATGATGTGTTTGTTGAAGAAATATCAACATGGTTGAATGAGAATGGAATCTCCCACGATGATGATGGTGATGTTGATGAAAATGATGAAAATGATGGTGATGTTGATGAAAATGATGATGATGTTGATAAAAATGCAAAGTCTGAGTGTCAAGATGATATTAATCCTGAGGACAGTGTGTCTAATGTGCCAAGTAAACGGTCAAGCAGGAGAAGCCATTCTAGATCAGCCATGTCTAGTACTTCATCTGCACGCTTAAAGGCAAAGGCTGAGAAAGCAGCTTTAATGGAGAAAGCTGTTGCTCTGCAAAGGAGGCACGAACTTGAGGCACAAGAGGAGAAACTCAGACAGGAAAGTGACAAACTGAGGAAAATTAAGGAGCAGCTGGACATTGATGCACAAATAGCTGCTGCTGCTGCAAGACAGTGATGTTGGAGGAAAGTCCAGTTCAAATGGAATGAACTCTTATGTGAGCAAAGGACTTAAAGAGCAAAAACTGGAATTCAATCCAAATGCAAATGAATTTGTGCCAAAAGGAAAAATCCTGGCTTTGGATCAAGGCTCAACAGCACCACCTGTCTTATCTAAGCAAGATGTGCGACCAAAAGTGAATGTGCAAACACAACCACAGGACCAAATCCAAAATGGAGCCTCAATAGGAATGGGTAACACACTCAGGTCACAGTTGCAACCAAACACTGAAATGTTCCATACAACTACATTAAAGCACCAACCTCAAAATGTTCTCACAGCCTCTACTGCTGTACCCCTCAGGTCAGTAGCTGCACAGGAGCAACAACTGCCCAGGTTTCAAAATGGATATTCACCACTGCAAAATACAGCTGAGCATGATGTAATTTGTGGAATTATGCATAAGCAAAATGAAATCACCACCATGCTTGTTCAACAGCAAATGTCAGCTACCTTGCCACAAAGAGAAATAACAATTTTTGATGGTGATCCATTGCAATGTACTTCATTTATTAGGACTTTTGAACATTGTGTTGAAGAGAGGACCAGCAGTTATCAAGACTGTTTGTATTTTCTGGAGCAATACACCAGGGGGCAGCCCAGAGAACTGGTGAGAAGTTGTCTTCATATGACACCACAACAAGGTTATCAAAGAGCAAAAAGTCTTTTGAAAGAACACTTTGGTAATGAACACAAGATAGCAACAGCCTACATGGACAAGGTATTTGCATGGCCTGTTGTTAAGGCAGAGGATGTTCAGGCACTGAATGAATTTGCTCTGTTCCTCAGAGGATGTTGCAATGCTATGACCGAGATACACTACATGGAGGAGTTGAATATCCCATCAAACATGAGGAATGTCATTATGAAGTGGCCATACAAACTAAGGGAAAGATGGAGGTCTACAGCCTGTGACATTCAAGAACGACGAGGTTACAGAGCCACATTTCCTGATATGGTGAACTTTCTGGAGAATCAAGTTAAGATCTTGTCTCATCCACTCTTTGGTGATATTTCAGATCCACGTCCAAGCACATTAACAAAGCCTGTTAGCAGGAGCAAGCCGCTAACCAGGAGCAACATCAAAGGAAGCAGCTTTGCAACAACCATTGCAGCTACCAACCGCACTGAACCTCCTAAGCCCACAGTGTACAAGATGCAAAGGCAGCCCATAACATCAAAAGAGCTGACATCAGAAGCCTGTCTTTATTGTGAAGAGCCACATCTATTATCCAAATGTCCAAAACTGAAGAAAATTTCTCAAAGGGAGAAAATCGAGTTCCTGAGAGGTAAAGGAATCTGTTTTGGATGTTTGAAGGCTGGCCACATGAGCAAGGAATGCAGAAGTCGTCTGTCATGTGATGAATGCAATCTAAAGCACCCAACTATTCTGCATATCCACAATAAAGACAAAGGCATTAAACCTCAAGAAACACCAGTGAGCAGTGCACTTGTCTCTCTACAAGCAGGTGGTTGTACTGGGGCCGGAGACCAAGACTGTACTCTTTCCATCATCCCAGTACAGTTGAAGTCTGTGAAAGGAGATAAGGTGCTGCAGACATATGCCTTCTTAGACCCTGGAAGTACAGCAACTTTTTGTACCACCAGTTGCATGAAGAAGTTGAATCTACAGGGCACAAAGACTCACATTATGTTGCGCACCATGGGCCAAGAAAAGGTGGTTGAAAGCCAAATTTTTACAGGACTGGAGGTGTCAAGGCTGGACAGTAACCAATTTGTGGAGCTCCCAGAGACATTCACACAAGAAACAATTCCTGTGTCAAAGAACAACATCCCAACTCAGCGAGATATTGAAAGATGGGAATATCTGAAGGAGATTAGGATCCCAGAACTGGACGCTGATGTTGAAATCTTGATTGGGACTAATGCATCAAAACTCATGGAGCCTTGGGAAGTAATCAACAGCAAAGGCGATGGACCTTACGCCGTGAAGACCCTATTGGGGTGGGTCATCAACGGACCTTTGAGGGGCAACAATGGTTGTCAGAGAAGCTGCTCGACCATATATGCCAATAAGATATCCATCGTCAGACTGGAGGAGCTGTTGGTCTCTCAGTATAACCAGGACTTCAGTGAGAAAATAATGGAGGAAAAGCGGGCGATGTCAAGGGAGGATCTGAGATTTATGGAGATCATGGAGAAGTCCACTTGCATGCAGGAAGGTCATTATTGCATGGACTTGCCCTTTAAGGTGGATGACATCACCATGCCGAACAACAGGTGCATAGTTGAACAACGCATTCAAAGTCTCAAGAGGAAGTTTGAAAGGAATAAGATCTATCGGGAGGAGTACACAGCGTTTCTCACTGAGATGATTGACAGTGGATATGCAGAGGTGATTCCTCTAGACCAGCTGGAAAGTAAAGATGGCAGAGTGTGGTATCTCCCTCATCACGGAGTCTATCACCCAAAGAAGAAAACCTTGAGAGTGGTCTTTGATTGTGGAGCAGGATTTAGAGGAACCTCTTTAAACTGTCAGCTTTTGCAAGGTCCTGACCTCACAAATTCTCTCTTGGGTGTCTTAGCAAGATTCAGACAGGAAAACATTGCTCTGATGACTGATGTCCAAGCTATGTTCCACCAGGTGAGGGTGTCAGAGAAACATGTGAATTTTCTTCGCTTCCTCTGGTGGCCGAAAGGAGACATGTCACAGAGTCCAGTGGAACACAGAATGAGAGTGCACCTCTTTGGAGCAGTTTCATCACCAAGTTGTGCTAACTATGCTTTGAGGAGGGCTGCAACGGACAATAAGGATGACTTCGAAGTGGAGGTAACTGACACCATTTACTACAACTTTTACGTGGATGATTGTTTAAAATCCCTGCCCACAGAAGAGGATGCACTGCAGTTGGTTGCCGATCTTGCTGACATATGTGCAAAGGGAGGACTTCAGCTGGTAAAGTGGACCAGCAACAGTCGAAAGGTGTTGTCATCTATTCCAGAGGCAAAGCGGTCCAAAACAATCAGGCAGCTGCACTTGGAGCAGGACAACTTGCCAGTGGAGACAGCGCTTGGGTTGAGTTGGTGTGCTGAGAGTGACACTTTCACATTCAAGCCTGCAGTGGAAAAGAGACCACATACCAGAAGAGGTATTCTTTCAATCGTCAGTTCCATCTATGACCCACTGGGATTTTTGTCACCACTCACCTTGCTGCCAAAGATGCTGTTGCAAGAAATGTGTCGGAAAAACATGTCATGGGATGATCCTGTACCCCCCACATTCTCGCAGCAATGGACAGAATGGCTGATGGACCTGGAGAAGGTGGTGGAGTTTAAGGTGGATCGCTGCATCAAGCCAAAAGATTTTGGAGAATACATACATGCACAGTTGCATCACTTTGCAGATGCTAGCGACCATGGTTATGGCACAGTGTCCTACCTGAGATTGGAGAACCAAGATAAAGGGATACATCTTGCATTCATGTTGGGCAAAGCTAGAGTTGCACCATTAAAACAAACAACAATTCCTCGCCTTGAACTTACTGCTGCTGTGCTTGCAGTTAAAGTTGACAACATGCTCAGGAAAGAACTGTCATTACAGTTGGAGGAGTCCTGCTTCTGGACCGACAGTCAGACTGTGCTGAAGTACATCAATAATGAGACCAAAAGATTTCACACCTTCGTGGCAAATAGAGTGGCCTCTATAAGGGAAGCAACAAATGTGGTTCAGTGGAGGTATGTCAGCTCAAAGAGCAATCCTGCTGATGAAGCGTCCAGAGGTCTGTCTGTGGATAACTTTCTGGCATGTAAAAGGTGGATCGAGGGTCCAGACTTTCTTCGAAAGCCAGAAGTGGACTGGCCACAATCTTTTGCTCCACAGCCCATATCCAAGCTCTTCTTGCTTCAAGAAGCAGTGTAAAGGTCATGACCTGACATTGAGTCACACATGTTGGAGGATCTTGACTCAGAAGAAAGAGGACAGAAGATTAGATTGTTTTGTGACTCCCTTTTTACATTGATGTAATTGTTCTATCATCACAATTAGGGGCCGGTGTGTAGGAGCCACATCTGTTTATTTGTCTGTCTGTTCATGGGTTACGTCAGGTCTCCACGGGTGGCAGTATAGAGTTTCTCTATAAGCACAGGTGCAGGTAATCAGGTGAGACTGGGGTGGAAGATCATGCGGTTTTTACCGCTCGCCTGGCTCACGCATGTCACCTCTTTTGTTTTCCAGCAGTATCACGTCGTCACGTTATCAGTCACCTTTTTTGCATCAATATAGTCATGTTTTGTTTGTGAACCTTTTGATCATTAAACGGGAACATCACCCAAACGTGGATGAACGTATGGACCAGGCCTGGCCAACCCGCGGCTCCCGAGCCGTATGCGGCTCTTTGCCTGGTTTCATGCGGCTCTTACGTTCATATCGAAGTTTGTGTTTGTGTTTTTTTTTAATGTGTATGTGTATGCGTGTTCGCTTCGCTTGAGTTCAATACGGTATTAAAAGCCAGCGGGCAAGTCACCAGCGCCGCCCTGAATAAGCAAACAGACAGATATGCAACACTGGTTGAAAACCTGCACGAAAGCTTTGTGACCCGGTTCCGTGATCTACAACTGAAAAGGCCACAGATTACGTTCCTCGTCGACCCATTTAATGCGGAGACGGACTGTTTGAAAGCCCCGCTAGTCACAGATGAGGCTGCGGCTGGAGATGATCGATCTTTGTGAGGAGGACCAACTGAAACCTGCTTTAAGGGAAGGGACCATTGAGTTCTGGAAAAGTGTGCCAATGGGAAAATACCCCAATGTAAAACGGGCTGCGTTTAAGATACTGTCAATGTTTGGGTCAACATACGTCTGCGAGTCTGTGTTTTCTACCCTGAAACACGTGAAATCAAAGCATCGATCTGTTCTGACTGACACACGTGAAAGAATTGCTTCGAGTGGCAACAACGGAATACAAGCCAGATTTGAATAGGATTGTTCAAGGCAAGGAATGCCAGAAGTCCCACTAAGCAACATGCATAGTAAGAGAAAAACGCTATTGTAAATTATTATATTTTTGTTTGTGGACTTGGTTGAACTGAGAGTTTGTGTGTGAGACAGTGCACACAATGTTCATTGTTGAAAATGACTGGCCTGTGGTCTTAGTACTGTAGGAGTCAATTTCTGTCATTATCATGTTGGTGTGTGACATTTACAGTAAATCTGGCTGAGCAGAGGTCTGTGTGTGTGTGAGAGAGAGAGAGAGTGTGTGAGAGGAAGGGATGGGGGGATGTTCATGTGTGCCCATGTGTATGATGTGGCTCTTTGCAGTAACACAGTAAAAAAATGTGGCTCTTAGTCTCTGACTGGTTGGCCACCCCTGGTATGGACATTTGTTTTAAGAGCGCGTCAAAACAGTCTCCCACACCCAGCACGAGTGACTACAGGAGGGCAGGATAGTCGCTATAGGTATATTTGTATAGACCAACAACAATTCGGTGACTCATCACAAATCACCACATACACAATTCAGACATCGATACCTAAAGCCAGACAACATATAGCCTAGAGTCTAGCCTACATAACATATAGACAACATATAGGCTAGACACACACGTGTTCTAAAGCTGTGGTCCTCAAAGTGACTTCCACTCACTAGGGGGCACAATAGGAGAATGTATATGGACAGCTGTATCGATCAGAGTTTTTACTGTCTTCACTGTTACCTGCCAACCTACAGACGGTTATACAGGCTGTCCACAGTCGGTACTTTTCTACTTTTCAATGCTCATCTCAGGGAACAAACGGTCAGTGCACAGGAGAAAGTTAAATGTTCCACTCGATGTTTAATTATATGACTTGTTGAATATCTAGACTCCTAGCAGACGGTAACATCCCAAGTTCAATACTGGAGAAATAAAGTGAACGACTTTGTGATGTGTTTGCAAGCTACAGCTGAGTGAGGTTAGTCTGTGGTGTGACAGAGGGTGGTGGTTTCACCGTGCTTCCAGACGTCATACACTCTGCATAACTCTATCAACACAAGTCTTCTCACTCGGGACCCCTTGGCAACTGTTCTTACTAAATGGGGGTCCATGGTATGATGAGGATCCATCTGGTGAAAACTTGAAAGAGTTTGCAAAGACATATTTGAAAGCACACAATCTACTGTTTAGTATTTCTGCAGTAAAACAAATATCTTTTTTATTTTACTAATGTTTAATGTTATTTTATTCCTGCTGAATCCATCGCACCTGCTGCTACAGGGGGCGTGGCTGTGTGACGTCCGCAATGTTTTTAGTAAAACGCGCCATTTCTCTTTGTATTTCTGCCAGAGCCGCTCTGCTAGCTCACATGTTAGCATGCTAACTAGCACACAGAGCAGCAGCCTCGTTAGCGTTAATTTGATCTATAGCTAACCAGCTAACAGTTAAGCTTCCCAAACCACTGAGCCGTTTAATAATAACTATCCTCAACCGAACATTAATGCAACTTCCTTGCGCATCTGTTCTGGACAAGATCCAACTTAAACTACTTCAGCTGGCTGGTTGTAGAATAGGACGGCTAGTTTTAGTAACGTTAGCGAGGCGATATCCGTTAGCTTACAGTATCCAGCTACATGAGCAGGTATGCTAAGTGTTCCCTATGCTGTCTCGCTACCACTGATTAGCACCGTGTTGCTGATTCAATGTCCGGAATAATGCACACCAGCAAAGACATAACTACCTGTGTTGTAAACGTGGAGCTCGTCCACAATCCCTTCGTTTCCTCCACCGAACACAACCATCAGCTCCTTGATGGCTACCGCTCGGTGTCCGTGTCGGGGCCGGGGAACCGGTCCGGTCCAGCCCTGCACCCGCTTCCACCGCGGCTGGAGCACCGCGGGGCCCGGCGGGTCAGAGGCCATGATGTTGAGTCCGTTGTTTAAATTGCTCTTTGGAGGAGAAAATCCAAGTTAAATCTATAATATTTGTGTCAACTGAGTTCTAGTTTTGAATGATGGTTTTCGGTTGGCTAGATTACTGCCGGTAGCAGTACTGGGCTAGTATTCAACCCTGCTCTGACAACAAGGCTAACTAGCCAGCTAGCAGAAAACCTAGCTAGCTAGTTAGCTAAGGGGATTACAACTGTTTCCTGTGTGCAGGGATCAGCCGTCAAAACCTGCCGTGCCTGGTTTTCAGTAGTATTGTTTGTCCTTTCGAGGAGCCAAAACAAACGTCTCTCCTTGTGTCTTTCATCGCTTTAAGAGTTTAGCAAGACGCCTCAGGTAGCCATCCAAATAACTGCAGCAGAAAATCTATGGGAGCCGCCATTTTAGCCGCTACGTTATGAAGAAAAGATGGGAAATGCCGGCAAGTCAGACAAACTTAGATCCAGTTTCATAAATGCACGTTGAACTATTAATAACTGCACTTGTACGGCTACTCCATGAATTACACTGAAAAAACACGAGTTGGATAGTTGACATTTGTGGCTAAATAGCCACAGAAGCGGATCGGTGCGCTGCTATGGGAGCCGCCATCTTGCTGTTAGCAGCCACAAGACTTTAACTTAAACTTCTGGATGGAAATGGCATCATATGCGGCCAGCGCTAACCTGGTTTACCAACCCCTTATCAATGTCAAGCCGTAAATAGTTCTTTAAAATTGACCATGCAGTATATACATCTATTTACAAAGTATATATTGTGTCGACAGCTTGGTAAACAAGAAGCTCATTGGCTAGCCGCATATAAGCAGATAGCAAGCAGACACCACAGGTCATTGCAAAAAGCAAACCTTTGTTTCCCCCAAAATGTTTCTTCAATGCAGTCCGGTTATTTATGTTCAGTGCACTTTGATGTGTTACTCTGTGGTGGCAAAATATGATGCATTTCTCTTCTGGCTGTTGTCATTGTGACAAATGCAACTGATGTTAGTTGTTGGCTAGCTCTTCCAGGCGCAAATGCTAACCAGGTAGCTATCGACTTTAGCTTGCTTACTAGCAGGATGTAGCTTGAAGCTAAGCTGTATACTGGAACTTGACTGTTTTAAGTTATTTACATGGGCGTAGAAGTCAACTTAGATTTCCCCGCGCTCCATACTCCCACACTTACCAATTTACAACGAGCCTCTTTTAAAATGTTCTGACATCAGTTAGCTAGCCACTCAAAATAGATTACTGTAACGTTAGCATTTAGGCTGGCAAACGTTTTTAACGCCGTTAGCAAGTTAACCGGCTAGATAGGGAAATGCAAAGCTAACTTAGCTTTTTACTTTGTCAGGACGGCAACCTACGTCATCAACGTTGTAGATTAAACGAAACACCGGGGTCAAAATGCTGCTTTATTAAGGTTTTATAATAACGAAAACCTATCGGAATAGTTAAGTTAGTTAGCATTAGCGAGGCTTGCTAACATTTGTTCCATTCCCTCAAGAAAAATGGCGGCGCCGTACCGTTAGCTGTCACAAAGTAAAAAACGAATGACGCTTGATCCTTTATACAATACTCACTCGTTAATAGATGTAAATTATATTAAAACTCGAAACAGTTAAGAGGCAACAGCCGGAATGGTTGTAGCTTAAAAAACAATAACTACATCTTCTCATGCCGCCAAGGAAGACGCCATTTTCTCGCCAACTTCATTGCCGACCAGACTGAGGATAGTCGGACATCAGGCGGTAGACAGCCCCTAGCGGACAGACGGAGAAAGACAGGCTGGGTACAGCATGGCAGTACCAGAACCTACCACCAGGGGGCATTCTGTAACCACACTCGTGGACTCTACCACCTAAATAGCCCTATAGACTGGACAGTTGCATCCCAGATCTCCCAGCAAGATCAACTAAACAAAGCAATAGATTGTTTAAATAAGCAATTATTAGCATCATGTACACATTTCTGTCATTTCTGTGGAAACTTTAGTAATAAACGAGCTCATTGTGTATGGTTAGTAATGTCCTTAAATCAGTTTGATTGTATTAGAAGAGACAGAAGTGATAACTGGCTCTCTTGTGCTTCCTTTATAGGGAGGAGTTCAGGGTCTGGAGCTGGGTCACAGCAGGTTGTCGGGTTGCTGATCTGGTAAAGGAAATGACTTTTTTGCTGGTGACCCTGGAACAGCCTGGAGGACTTCAGTTTGGAGCAAGCAGGGCGCGCAGCATTTTAAAAACTGGATTTTAATACTCTATACACAAAGGCAATGAAAAGTCATACAATTTGTCATCAGTTAATATCAACATTATTACACGGAAATTAATAAATATAGCAACAGCCAACATGTTGAGCACCAATACCTGTTTCTATTCATTTAACACTTAGTGACTAATTGTGAGTAATAATGCAAGTACCTTCCTGTAAATCTGCATTGGCATGCTTGTTTGTGAAAAGAGCAAATCTGAATGATTCAGAGTTTAAAAAACTGATTCATGTTTGTAAGTTTGACATTCACTCACCGGCCACTTTATACCTGTAAAAGTACCTAGTCCTGCTCCTCCAATCAGCCAATCACATGGCTGCATCTCAACATATAAACCCTGCAGACGTGGTGAAGCGGTTTAGTTTCTTGTTGATCTAAGAGACTTTGACCGTGGTGTGGTTGTTGGTTCAGCATCTCAGAACCAGCTGAACCCTCCTGGGGATTTCACCACTACAGTCTCTGTGGTGGAGGACCAGAAACACCTTGTTGATCAGAGGTCAGAGGTCAGAGGAGGATGGGCAGACTGGGTCAAGATGCTCCAGTAGCATCTTTACAACAGTGGTGAGCAGAAGGGAGCTTGGTGGATCCATGATGGAGGATTCAGGCTGTTGGAGGCAGAAGGTCCTACCTACTAGAGAGGGTACCTAATAAAGTGACCGGTGAGTGGATATATGTTAAAGATTGGATATACAATGTGATGAATGTGGAAGCCTGTGGATATTTAGTGTAGACGAGAAATACAATGCCGGTGATCTACAGCAAACTGCCAACATCAAGGAGATGCTCAGCTACTCCGTCATTCACCATCAATAAGCCATCACATTACATCAGTGGTACCACTGGTGAGAGAGGCTACCAGTCTCTCCACCACAGTCTCACTGGTTTACATCATTACACCAGGTACAACCAGTAATATGATGTACTGATGGTAACATGACACAAGGAGCTCCCTTCTTTCACAGTACTGAGTAGTACTATGACAGTCAGTTGTTGGGTTGAGCAGGAAAGTAATCCAACTCATCACTCTCCTCTGGTCCTCTGATCGCCACAGAACCTCCGTCTGCATCTGACGGAGAAAAGAGAGAAGAGATGAGATGAGAAGAGAAGAGAAAAGATGAGATGAGCTGTAAAGTGAACTGAGATGAGAGATTACACAAGATTTATCTTTTTTAACCTTTGGTTAATGGTATAGACCAGAGGTACTCTACAAGGTCGGGGGTCATAAATCACCGTCCATCACCGAGAGATCCAGTCGTTCAGTCTGGTGACTTGAATCAGGGAGGAATGGGACAACTGACGCCTTGAACCCGGAACATGTCCTGCATTAGCAATTACCAATAACGTTTGCAGGTCCCTGACTGACTGACATCTCGTTGTCATAGCAACGACATTACGCCTTGTGTAATTGTTGTTGTGAATGATTGACCAAACTCGAAGTCTTCCATCTGAAGAATGATGTTACATTGATGCTGATACATTATAAACACACTTCTCAGGTTAATCAGTGTAAATAAAAACATCCCCAAGTTTCTATTCAACACTGTTGCTAAACTAACACAGAGTCCCTCCCCCTCTGATAGTTTTCTGTTTTCTCCAAATGATTTCATGTGCTTTTTTAGTCAGAAAATCACACTGATCAGAGATGAGATCACCAGTACTCTCTACTGGTGGTGCCGTCGCACCCCTGAGAAGTCCACTTGGTGTTTCCTGGGCTGAATCTCTTTTCTCACAGTTTGAGTTAGTTTCCTTAGACTCTCTCACCAAGCTAACTCTGTCTTGGAAACCCACGACCTGGATGCTAGACCCTCTGCCTGCTAAACTGCTTAAAGAAGTTTTTCCTATCCTAGGACCCTCCATTCTCTATATGATCAATCAGTCGCTCTCCACTGTGCCCTCCGCCTTTAAAGCGGCCGTGATCAAGCCACTACTGAAAAAAACAAACCCAAGTACTTCAGAACTACAGACCAATCTCAAATCTGCCGTTCCTCTCCAAAATACTTGAACGAACTGTAGCCAGTCAACTTACAGATTTCTTGTCAAAAAACAACATTGATCCTTTTCAATCTGGCTTTAGATCTTTCCACTCCAAACTGCACTCATAAGAGTGGTCAATGATCTGTTAGCTATCAACTCCAACTCAACCTCAACACTATTGCTACTTGACCTGAGTGCAGCCTTCGACACAATTGATCATACGATACTCTTGAACCGTCTTGAACATTATATTGGTATCCGGGGATCAGCCCTTTCCTGGTTCAGGTCTTACCTACTTGATAGATCACATCGTGTCTTTTACAACAACATGACCTCAGAGTCTTGCAATATGGACTTAAACGAATCACCAACAGCCTAGGTCAATTATCCACCTATCTTAAGCCTCACGCCAGTGATTTTTGACTCTGCTTTCAAATTCGACAAACAGGTAAATGCAGTGGTAAAATCCAGTTTCTTTCAGCTACGGACCATCAAAAAAATAAAACCCTTCCTCTCACTCAGTGATCTGGAAAAAGTCATCCATGCATTAATTTCCTCTCGACTTGACTACTGTAATTCCCTCTATACTGGGATCAGCCGGTCGTCCATATCCCGCCTCCAGCTGGTCCAAAATGCTGTGGCCAGGCTTCTTCTGGCTTCTACTCACCAGCGTTTGAATCTTCCTAATGGTTTTGAGCTGCTTGTATATAGTGTATATGTATGTATATCTACTGATCTTTGTATGCCCGTTTTATCGTAATTTTAATTTGTTAAATAAAATAGCAAATAGTTATATACAACAATATACAACAACAAATAGTTGTATAGCACTTTGGTCAACTTTGTTGTTTTTAAATGTGCTTTATAAATAAACCTGACTTGACTTGACACACTGTCAGTGTGTGTTGTGTGTACTTACAGAGGTCATCAGATGACAGCAGCTCGGCGGTTTGAATCCGACCTTCCTCATACAGAGTGTTCTTCACCAGGAAACGCTGCTTATGGGGATTCATCTGGACTGGACCGACAGATGGATAGACAGACAAGTAAATAGACAGACAGGTACTGATGGTATGATGGTATGTATGGACAGAAACATGTAAAATTATGTCAATCAGTCGTTAACCTCCAGACCAGTCCTAATCCCAGTCCCACACAGACCAGTCCTCATCCTGGTTCCATACAGATGAGTCCTACTTCCAATCCTAATCCCAGTTCAGAGATGGATCCCACTCAGATTAAGAATCTGTCTGCTCTGATGTATCTACCTGAGGGCCCTGGGGAGGAGGACCGTAGTGACCCTGCAGGAGAGGGGCCTTCTGGGATACCGTGAGGCCCTGGGTAGTTTCCTTGGAAGGCTCCTGGAGTACCGTACACCACCTGATGTAACCCTGAGTAGGTACCAGCACTGCATCCAGGAATGGGCCCCTGGTAGGTTCCTTGGCTGGTTCCTTGGTTGGTCCCTTTATTCATTCCTTGAATATCACAGGCCTCCTGGTAGTTCCCTTGGTAGGTCCCTGCAGTAGACCCAGTCTGGGGCCCAGGATGCTTCAGAGCACCTGCTCTGGTTTGCTCCCTAGTGTCTAGCCCCGGTAGAACGCCATGGTGAGATTTACTGTGGGTCCCTGCTGATCCTTCTGGGGACCCTCTGAGGCCCTCAGTACAAACTCCTCCATGAAAGGGTACACTACTCTGGGACCCTAACCTACTGGGCTGGGGAAGAAAGTTACACTGGTTTCCACTAGGAACAGTGGGAGGGCTGTACTGAGACCCCATAGGCTGGGAAAGAGAGCTGAATTGATTTTCAGTAAGCCCACTGGGACGGTCTCTGTGTTGGTGTCTGGTAGATGGAGATGAAGATGAAGACCTATTATGGTTCCCATTAGGGTGACTGGGATATCTATACTGGTTCCCAGTAGGTCCAGGGATCTGGGAGGGAGCATTGTACTGGGAAAAGCCCTGACTCTCATCGCTTTCACATGGACCAGCAAATGATGAAGAGGAGGAAGGAGGAGTGGGGAGGGAGGATGAGGAGAGAGAAGGATGAGAGGAGGATGAGGGGAAAGAGGAGGAGGACTGGAGTGGAAGAGATGTGAGGGAGGAGGAGGTGGAGGAAGAGGAGGAGTGGGGTTGGTAGGTGTCTTCCAGAGGTCTCAGTCTGGACATTTCCTGGGACAGAGCTCCAATACTGGACTCCAGGGACTCTGGGGGTCTGGGGAATGACTGGGCGGGGTGATGAAGATGAGGTGGGAGAGAGGTGGTGCCACAGCAGCTGTTAGTTTTCTTCAAAATGTTGTGGAGTTTGTCAAACACCTACAAGGAGAAAATTAGCCATGATGAAGAAATGAAACTCCTGTGGGCCCAGACATGATCCCTGGGGGACACATAAAGCACTTTGTAACCAACCTATTTGTTACAGGCATTTTATACAGACATTTGACTTTTAATTATTTTATTTATTTATTCAGTTTATTAATTAAAAAATAGAAGCACCAAAAACCAGCACAGCACATCTATTCTTTCTGAATACCACAAGAGAATTGTGTGAAATACCACAGCTAGAAATGAGAAGACGCTTAGTTTGTGATGTAGCTTATAGCGGTGAAATTAGCAGTGTAGTTTGATAGCGGTGAAATTAGCAGTGTAGTTTGATAGCGGTGAAATTAGCAGTGTAGTTTGATAGCGGTGTAGTTTGATAGCGGTGTGGTTTGATAGCGGTGTGGTTTGATAGCGGTGTAGTTTGATAGCGGTGTAGTTTGATAGCGGTGTAGTTTGATAGCGGTGTAGTTTGATAGCGGTGTAGTTTGATAGCGGTGTGGTTTGATAGCGGTGTAGTTTGATAGCGGTGTAGTTTGATAGCGGTGTGGTTTGATAGCGGTGTGGTTTGATAGCGGTGTGGTTTGATAGCGGTGTAGTTTGATAGCGGTGTGGTTTGATAGCGGTGTGGTTTGATAGCGGTGTAGTTTGATAGCGGTGTAGTTTGATAGCGGTGTGGTTTGATAGCGGTGTAGTTTGATAGCGGTGTGGTTTGATAGCGGTGTGGTTTGATAGCGGTGTAGGTTTGATAGCGGTGTAGTTTGATAGCGGTGTAGTTTGATAGCGGTGTAGTTTGATAGCGGTGTAGTTTGATAGTGGTGTGGTTTGATAGTGGTGTAGTTTGATAGTGGTGTGGTTTGATAGCGGTGTGGTTTGATAGTGGTGTAGTTTGATAGTGGTGTAGTTTGATAGTGGTGTGGTTTGATAGCGGTGTAGTTTGATAGTGGTGTGGTTTGATAGCGGTGTAGTTTGATAGTGGTGTAGTTTGATAGCGGTGTAGTTTGATAGTGGTGTAGTTTGATAGTGGTGTAGTTTGATAGCGGTGTAGTTTGATAGTGGTGTAGTTTGATAGTGGTGTGGTTTGATAGCGGTGTAGTTTGATAGTGGTGTGGTTTGATAGCGGTGTGGTTTGATAGCGGTGTAGTTTGATAGCGGTGTGGTTTGATAGCGGTGTAGTTTGATAGTGGTGTAGTTTGATAGCGGTGTGGTTTGATAGCGGTGTAGTTTGATAGCGGTGTAGTTTGATAGCGGTGTAGTTTGATAGTGTAGTTTGATAGCGGTGTAGTTTGATAGTGGTGTGGTTTGATAGCGGTGTAGTTTGATAGTGGTGTGGTTTGATAGCGGTGTAGTTTGATAGTGTAGTTTGATAGCGTGTAGTTTGATAGCGGTGTAGTTTGATAGTGGTGTGGTTTGATAGTAACCGCTATAGAGGAGTGATGTGATAAAACACAGAAAGATGAAAACGAATCAGTGTAGAAGATAAAACATCTCACCTCAAAACAAAACAACCAGAATATAAATCACAAGATGGTCGAACACACACACACACACACACACACACACACACACACAGACACAGACACAGACACAGACACAGACACAGACACAGACACAGACACAGACACAGACACACACACACACACACACACACACCGCAGTCATGGGTGGTCTCTTCTTCCTCCGCTTGTCCAGACATCTGCAGGCCAGAGCAGCCATGTCCAGACAGCCAGCATGCTCTGCAGCGCCCCCTAGCAGCAGCAACAGACCGCCATCAGACCCAACACAGGACAACTACTGATTAAACAAGACTAGGGGTGAATCCCAATTCTCCCCTTGGCCCTTCCCCTCCGTTTTGTGCGTTCAGGTGAAGGGGGAGGGTCGTCCCAATACTCTTGTGATGGAGGGCAGGTGAAGGTCGAGGACTACATGATCCTCCAGACGGAGATTTCTCAGGGGCACACTACAAACCGAGGGCTAGGAGAAATCTCCCAGAATGCCCTGCGAATCAACTGGAAGATCATGGGGACGCTACACTACCATCAAAGTGATCACAAATGTAGTATTTTCTTCATTAATAAAGATTTTTAAAATATTCTAACCGTGGTATTATCTTAGTTTAATGTCGTTTCAATGTATTATAGACCGTTTCTTTATAACAAGTGTAACAAAAAAAACGCTAATATGCCGATGTCTCTACTTCGTTAATTAGTTACGTTACAACATTGTTTTAGGCTGATTTGTGCATGACAGTTCTGCATTTTTACATATTTACATGTCGCATTTCCCCCTTTGCTGGTATATGATGAAATATAACTAAAGTCCATCAGTGAAGTTGCTGCACTTGTTCCGGCTCCTCTAATATCAGTGCAGACTGGCAGGGTAACGTTAGGAGCGGCTTGCTAGACTACAGAGCACCGCTAACGCTATTCTGTCATGAAGTGGACTGGTAATGAAGCAGTGGTCTTTTTATTTGATGACTTGTTTGATCGATTAGTAACGTGAAAAGTATAAGTTGTGAACGAATCGCGAGCGTCCATGTTTTTCTATCTCCATCAGATGAATGTTACTGTGATAAAACCATTGTTGCCATAGTAATCTCCGATAACTAACTCGTCCCGTCTGCTTATGTAAACGTCATCGATGACGTATCAGCGTCTTGAAGGGTTGTCCCATTTCTTAGGGAGAGATTTCAACCACGACCCCTTGTGACTCGGTTGCGAGGGCCAAGCCGAAGCCGTAGGGGTGAAAATGAGAATTGAGATTGGCCCTAGGTGTCTTTGGTGATGGTCGGGCTGTTCTGGCCACACCCACTTCAAAATGTTAAACAGGTAATAGGTTAAACTGCGTGAGGTACGGTGCTGAGAAATACATGCCACTGATAACGACATTAAAATGGTTTTCTAGCCATCAACATGCAACCAAGACCCCCCCCCCCCACGGCGGTTCACCTCCCCGTAGAACTGACCTGGGTTCTGCTCAGGGTTGGTCAGGTTGTGGTCCAGGTGGTTCTTACAGAGCAGAGCAGCAGAGGAACTGGACTGACTGGTTTTACTGGTTGTGCTGGCAGCGTCCTCCAGCACCAAGTCTTTCTGAAGGGATGGAGAGCCGAGAACGTCACTGGTGTCGTTTCCATCCATCGTGATTATTTCATTAATTATCACAAAATTAATATCACATGACTCAACACATCTGTTGAGTAAATAATGCTGTAGAGACGTTTGGTCTGTAAAGTATCTGTTCACCACAACCTCCAGAAAGACATCATGGTTGTATGAGCCTACTACATTAGCATCTCATACATGTTGTTTCTAACATGTAGAAGTCTCCGTGGTTGTATGAGTCGGTACATCAGATTATCACCAACTTCTTGAAAAACTTTCCATTTGTCTTCCTGACTGATGATGGAAACACTTCACTCATATTTATGTTTTCGTTGCTGTAAAATGTGCTTGGTGGTTTGCTGGAAATGAGGCAGCTAGGTTAGTGGAGATCTAGCTGGTTGATCAGTCACTCCCTGTAACCAGGACTAACCAACAGTCTGGTTGATGGGTCGTAGGTAACATGGATTTGTTTCTTTCTTCCAGAAGGAAACGGGTATAAAACCAGGCTGGTAAATATTAGTCTAGTAAGTTGGTCTCGACTCCAGGTAACCAACCTGAGTATTCATCTAGTTGACTGGTTCCAGTGTCTGGTCACCAGGACGGTGACTGAGGAAGAACCAGTCAGTGTGTGTGTGTGTGCTCACCAGGTATGTGGCTCTAGACTGCCCGTCTATCTCCAGGGCTCTGCGACCAGTCAGCACCTCCAACAACACCTGAACACACGAACACACACACATACACACACGAACACACACACACGCACGCACACACACACTGTTATGTGAAATTCTTCAGTCAATAATTCAAAACTTGATGACTTTCTCCTCAAAAACAGAAGTATTTTATAATCTGACTCCTTGTGATGGCTCCGCCCCTACGCCCCCCACAGGTTACTGTTGGTGATGCCACAAACACTGTTAAGTTCTTATTTAGCTCCAGTTTTTCAATCAGTGAGGGATCAATAAATTCAAATTGTATCAGGACATCCTCCAGGAGAATATCAGGTCCTGATGTGGAGCTTAACAGAGGTTGGGTCATGCAGCAGGACAATGACCCCAAACACAAAAGAAATCTACAACAGAACGGCTTCAACAGGAACATTCAGAGAATGTTGTGGCAAGCCGTTCAGGACATCCCATAATATCAATGGACTGAAACAGCTCTGTAAGGAGGAATGGTCCAAATACCTCCTAACTGTTGAGCAGGTCTGATCACAACTACAGGAAACGTTTGGTTGAGGTTCTTGCTGCTAAAGGAGGTTCCACTAGGTACTAAATGTAAAGGAGGTTCCACTGGGAACTAAAGCTAAAGGAGGTTCCACTGGGAACTAAAGCTAAAGGAGGTTCCACTGGGAACTAAAGCTAAAGGAGGTTCCACTAGGTACTAAATGTAAAGGAGGTTCCACTGGGAACTAAAGCTAAAGGAGGTTCCACTGGGAACTAAAGCTAAAGGAGGTTCCACTTGGAACTAAAGCTAAAGGAGGTTCCACTGGGAACTAAAGCTAAAGGAGGTTCCACTGGGAACTAAAGCTAAAGGAGGTTCCACTGGGGACTAAAGCTAAAGGAGGTTCCACTGGGAACTAAAGCTAAAGGAGGTTCCACTGGGGACTAAATCTCATGGTTCACATACTTTACAATCCAAACTGTTAACTTTTGAACAATATGTTTAATAAAAACATGTAAAAGTACATTTTCTGTGTGTTATTTGTTAAATCACAATGTGTTCTACTGTTAATGAAGATCTGATGTTTCCCATCAGCTCCTGCTGCATCTCACCACTCCGAAGCTGTAGACATCGACGGCGGTTCCCAACTCTCCGTTCTTGACGTATTCGTCCGGCAGGTATGCCAGCGTTCCTCTCACGGTGGCCGTCTTCCCTACCGACGCCGTCTGACTGGCCGACCGGCCGGCCGGCCGACGGCCTAACCGAGCCAGACCGAAATCGCCCAGCTTCGCAACCAGAAACCGATCCAACAGGATGTTCGAACTGGACAGAGAAGTTACGTATCACTATAAATGGAAATGTGAGCCAATGCCAACGTGGCGATGTGCGAGCCGTTCGGCCCCGAGGGGCTTGAGGTTCATCAGCAGGTCTTCACCAACGGTAACAAGGAATCAGCTCTAGTTATTATCACACTAGGAAGGGAAAGAATCAAGCTGTTTATTTTGATGCCCTAGCGCTAAGGAAAACACTGAGGACCAGAACCAGGTCTCAGGTCCTGAAGAACTGAACCTCATTCATTTCCTCACAGCCTTTACTTCAAGGCTTCTAAGTCATATAATAATACCATACAAAATACTAATAATATTCTCAGTACCTCTTGATGTCTCCGTGGATCAGAGGACTGTGTTCATGAGGAGGGAAGTGGAGGAACTGCAGACCTCTGGAAGCTCCTTCTACTGCACTGAGCCTCTGTGGCCAGGAGAGGGCGCCACCGGACTAGACACAAATACAGTCACTGTTACTGGGTGGGTAGTACTGGTACTGGGTACTACTGATACTGGTACTAGGTAGTATTGGTACTGGGTGGGTAGTATTGGTACTGCTGATACTGGGTAGTATTGGTACTGGGTGGGTAGTACTGGTACTACTGATATTGGTACTGCGTAGTATTGGTACTGGGTGAGTAGTACTGGGTGAGTAGTACTGGATGGGTAGTACTGATACTACTGATATTGGTACGGGGTAGTATTGGTACTGAATGGGTAGTACTGGTACTACTGATACTGGTACTGGATAGTATTGGTCCTGGGTGAGTAGTACTGGTACTACTGATACTGGTACTGGGTGGGTAGTACTGGTACTACTGATATTGGTACTGGGTAGTATTGGTACTGGGTGGGAAGTACTGGTACTACTGATACTGGTACTGGGTAGTATTTGTACTGGTAGTATTGGTACTGGGTGGGTAGTACTGGTACTACTGATACTGGTACTGGGTAGTATTTGTACTGGTAGTATTGGTACTGGGTGGGTAGTACTGGTACTACTGATACTGGTACTGGGTGGGTAGTATTGGTACTACTGATATTGGTATTTGGTAGTATTGGTACTGGGTGGGTAGTACTGGTACTACTGATACTGGTACTGGGTAGTATTTGTACTGGTAGTATTGGTACTGGGTGGGTAGTACTGGTACTACTGATACTGGTACTGGGTGGGTAGTATTGGTACTACTGATATTGGTATTTGGTAGTATTGGTACTGGGTGGGTAGTACTGGTACTACTGATATTGGTACTGAAACATCCTTTGTCTCTCTTGATGTTTCATTTGTATTTTGTTACAGTGTGTGTGTGTGTTGCAGTGTGTGTGTGTATGTGTTACTGTGTGTGTGTATGTGTTACAGTGTGTGTGTGTGTTGCAGTGTGTGTGTTACAGTGTGTGTGTGTATGTGTTACTGTGTGTGTGTGTGTGTGTGCTACAGTGTGTGTGTGTTGCAGTGTGTGTGTGTTAGTGTGTGTTACAGTGTGTGTGCGCGTTACAGTGTGTGTGTGTGTGTGTGTGTGTGTTGCAGTGTGTGTGTGTGCGTTACAGTGTGTGTGTGTGTGTGTTGCAGTGTGTTAGTGTGTGCGTGTGTGCGCGTTACAGTGTGTGTGTGTGTTGCAGTGTGTGTGCGTGTGTGCGCGTTACAGTGTGTGTGTGTGTTGCAGTGTGTGTGTGTGTGCGCGTTACAGTGTGTGTGTGTGTGTGTGTGTTGCAGTGTGTGTTAGTGTGTGCGTGTGTGTGTTACAGTGTGTGTATTACAGTGTGTGTGTGTGTGTGTGTTACAGCGTGCGTGTTACAGTGTTTGTTACAGTGTGTGTGTGTTACAGTGTGTGTGTGTGTGTATGTGTTACAGTGTGTGTGTGTGTTGCAGTGTGTGTTACAGTGTGTGTGTGTTGCAGTGTGTGTGTGTATGTGTTACTGTGTGTGTGTGTGTGTATGTGTTACAGTGTGAGTGTGTGTGTTGCAGTGTGTGTGTTACAGTGTGTGTGTGTGTATGTGTTACTGTGTGTGTGTGTGCTACAGTGTGTGTGTGTTGCAGTGTGTGTGTGTGTGTTAGTGTGTGTTACAGTGTGTGTGCGCGTTACAGTGTGTGTGTGTGTGTGTTGCAGTGTGTGTGTGTGCGTTACAGTGTGTGTGTGTTGCAGTGTGTTAGTGTGTGCGTGTGTGCGCGTTACAGTGTGTGTGTGTGTTGCAGTGTGTGTGTGTGTGTGCGCGTTACAGTGTGTGTGTGTGTGTGTGTGTTGCAGTGTGTGTTAGTGTGTGCGTGTGTGTGTTACAGTGTGTGTGTTACAGTGTGTGTTACAGTGTGTGTGTTACAGTGTTTGTTACAGTGTGTGTGTGCGTGCGTGTTACAGTGTTTGTTACAGTGTGTGTGTGTTACAGTGTGTGTGTGTGTGTGTGTGTGTTACAGTGTGTGTGTGTGTGTTACAGTGTGTGTGTGTGTGTTACAGTGTGTGTGTGTTACAGTGTGTGTGTGTGTGTGTTACAGTGTGTGTGTGTGTGTGTGTGTTACAGTGTGTGTGTGTGTTACAGTGTGTGTGTGTGTTACAGTGTGTGTGTGTGTTACAGTGTGTGTGTGTGTGTGTTACAGTGTGTGTGTGTGTGTGTGTGTTACAGTGTGTGTGTGTGTTACAGTGTGTGTGTGTGTTACAGTGTGTGTGTGTGTGTTACAGTGTGTGTGTGTGTGTTACAGTGTGTGTGTGTGTGTGTGTTACAGTGTGTGTGTGTGTGTGTGTGTGTGTGTTACAGTGTGTGTGTGTGTGTGTTACAGTGTGTGTGTGTGTGTGTGTTACAGTGTGTGTGTGTGTGTGTTACAGTGTGTGTGTGTGTGTGTGTGTGTGTGTTACAGTGTGCAGCTGGTCCTCCAGTGATCGGTTGTCCATGTAGTTGTAGATCAGACAGAAAGATTCTCCAACACTGAAACCCAACAAGTCCACGATGTTAGGATGTCTGAACCTGGAGGAGTGGAGGAGACAAAGAGGAGGAGGAGGAGAGGGGAGGGGAGGAGGAGGAGAGGGGAGAGAGGGAGGAGGGAGGGGGGGGAGGAGGAGGAGGAGGAGGAGGAGAGGACAGGGGAGGGGAGGAGGAGGAGAGGGGAGAGAGGGAGGAGGAGGGGGGGGAGGGGGGAGGAGGAGGGAGGGGGGGGAGGGGGGAGGAGGAGGAGGAGAGGACAGGGGAGGGGAGGAGGAGGAGAGGGGAGAGAGGGAGGGGGGGAGGAGGAGAGGGGAGGGAGGGGGGGGGAGGGGGAGGAGGAGGAGGAGAGGACAGGGGAGAGAGGGAGGAGGGAGGGGGGGGGAGGAGGAAAAGGAGGAGGAGGAGAGGGGAGAGAGGGAGGAGGGAGGAGGGGGGGGAGGAGGAGGAGGAGGAGGAGGAGAGGACAGGGGAGGGGAGGAGGAGGAGAGAGGGAGGAGGGAGGGGGGGGAGGAGAGAGGGAGGAGGGAGGGGGGGAGGAGGAGGAGGAGGAGAGGACAGGGGAGGGGAGGAGGAGGAGAGGGGAGAGAGGGAGGAGGGAGGGGGGGAGGAGGAGGAGAGGGGAGAGAGGGAGGAGGGAGGGGGGGGAGGAGGAGGAGAGTTTGAGAGCGATGCAGCAGAAAAGCAGGAAGTCAGATCAGATCTAAAGGTTTTCATTGGTCACTCAGTTCAAAGCTCAAATACAATTACTAACTAAATACTAGAACATGTTAGTCAGCGTCTGGTTAGTTAGTCTAGTCTAAACCAGCAGTTGGCTAAACCAGTGATGTGGCTGGTTAGTCTGGTTACTGGTGGTTAGTAAGGTCCAGACTTCCTCAACTTTACTCAATGACTGGATCTGGAAAAATCCACTTTCCAGATCTGGAAAGTGAGCAGGCGGACAGACAGGTAGTCAGCTAGTTAGTTAGTTAGCAAATTATTAGTTAGTTAGTTAGTTAGTAGGTCTTGGTGACTTACTTTGAGAGTTTCTCCACCTCTGTCTTGAAGCTCTCCTTCACCAGACTCCAGTCTAACGGAGAGTCCTGACATCAACACAGACACTCTGTTACACGTCTGTTGTCCTGGTGTGTCAGTAGCTACTGTACTACTATGTTAGTCTGTAGAGGTCTGTTGTCCTGGTGTGTCAGTAGCTACTGTACTACTATGTTAGTCTGTAGAGGTCTGTTGTCCTGGTGTGTCAGTAGCTACTGTACTACTATGTTAGTCTGGTAGGTCTGTTGTCCTGGTGTGTCAGTAGCTACTGTACTACTATGTTAGTCTGGTAGAGGTCTGTTGTCCTGGTGTGTCAGTAGCTACTGTACTACTATGTTAGTTGAGGTGTGAGTTTCTATTAGATCAGTCTTTGATGATCTCTCTGATCAAGCTCAACAGTATATTGTTATATTATAGTATTATATATTATAGTAACAGTATATTATTATATTATAGTATTATATATTATAGTAACAGTATATTATTATATTATAGTATTATATATTATAGTAACAGTATATTGTTATATTATAGTATTATATATTATAGTAACAGTATATTATTATATTATAGTATTATATATTATAGTAACAGTATATTATTATATTATAGTATTATATATTATAGTAACAGTATATTGTTATATTATAGTATTATATATTATAGTAACAGTATATTGTTATATTATAGTATTATATATTATAGTAACAGTATATTATTATATTATAGTATTATATATTATAGTAACAGTATATTATTATATTATAGTAACAGTATATTGTTATATTATAGTATTATATATTATAGTAACAGTATATTATTATATTATAGTATTATATATTATAGTAACAGTATATTGTTATATTATAGTATTATATATTATAGTAACAGTATATTATTATATTATAGTATTATATATTATAGTAACAGTATATTATTATATTATAGTATTATATATTATAGTAACAGTATATTGTTATATTATAGTATTATATATTATAGTAACAGTATATTGTTATATTATAGTATTATATATTATAGTAACAGTATATTATTATATTATAGTATTATATATTATAGTAACAGTATATTATTATATTATAGTAACAGTATATTGTTATATTATAGTATTATATATTATAGTAACAGTATATTATTATATTATAGTATTATATATTATAGTAACAGTATATTGTTATATTATAGTATTATATATTATAGCAACAGTATATAATTATATTATAGTAACAGTATATTATTATATTATAGTATTATATATTATAGTAACAGTATATAATTATATTATAGTATTATATATTATAGCAACAGTATATAATTATATTATAGTATTATATATTATAGCAACAGTATATAATTATATTATAGTATTATATATTATAGCAACAGTATATAATATATTATAGTATTATATATTATAGTAACAGTATATAATTATATTATAGTATTATATATTATAGCAACAGTATATAATTATATTATAGTATTATATATTATAGCAACAGTATATAATATATTATAGTATTATATATTATAGTAACAGTATATAATTAGATTATAGTATTATATATTATAGTAACAGTATATAATTATATTATAGTATTATATATTATAGTAACAGTATATAATTATATTATAGTATTATATATTATAGTAACAGTATATAATTATATTATAGTATTATATATTATAGTAACAGTATATAATTATATTATAGTATTATATATTATAGCAACAGTATATAATTATATTATAGTATTATATATTATAGCAACAGTATATAATTATATTATAGTATTATATATTATAGTAACAGTATAGTATTATATATTATAGTAACAGTATATTCGTCACTAGGATACTCACTGATATTCTTAATCCTGGTATCTACACAGTAAACATTCCTGTCTTCAGAAAATAGAAAACCATTGTACAATCCAGTCGTGTCGATAATTAATCGAGACATTTTTAATTCCCATGATGCCTTAGGAGGCAGTTTACCACATACAGACATAAAGACATACATGATGCCTCATCGTTGTGCTTCCTGTTCCTCACATCTCTAATGTCTTTTATATTCAGTAACTATGGTAACCAGGTCACAGGACTGGTTAGTTAACTGGTTAGTTCTGCTAGAATGCACTGAATAAATGGAACAGACTGAAGTTAGAGTTTGTCCTGCTCAGTGGTTTTAGCGTGATGTGTTTTCACCCCTGGAAGCTTCCTGAACTCTACTGAACTCTTTTTGTTCTCGGGTCTGAACAAGATTTGGATCTGAGGGAAACAAGGTGATGAAAAGAATAAAGATAAAACCATTCGAACCTGTTTGAGTCTCTTGACGGCGTACGTGGTTTTCCTCATGGAGGCTCTGTAGACGTTTCCAAACCCCCCCCTCTCCCACCTGCAGGGCGGAGCAGAAACCCTCAGTCCCAGCATGCACCTCTTCATACGACCAGCTCATTACACCACTGGAAACCACTGGAGAATCGGTGTCTGGAGACTGAGGGGGGGGGTCCTGGTTTCTAGACTGCAGGCCGGAGGGGGGGGGTCCTGGTTTGGGGAGGGCTCTGGCTCCGCCTCCTGCTGCTGAACACAAAACACTCATTTACGTATAACAGTTAATAACTAGTGGTAATAACATACGTATGACAGTTAATAACTAGTGGTAATAACATACGTATGACAGTTAATAACTAGTGGTAATAACATACGTATGACAGTTAATAACTAGTGGTAATAACATACGTATAACAGTTAATAACTAGTGGTAATAACATACGTATGACAGTTAATAACTAGTGGTAATAACATACGTATAACAGTTAATAACTAGTGGTAATAACATACGTATAACAGTTAATAACTAGTGGTAATAACATACGTATAACAGTTAATAACTAGTGGTAATAACATACGTATAACAGTTAATAACTAGTGGTAATAACATACGTATAACAGTTAATAACTAGTGGTAATAACATACGTATAACAGTTAATAACTAGTGGTAATAACATACGTATGACAGTTAATAACTAGTGGTAATAACATACGTATAACAGTTAATAACTAGTGGTAATAACATACGTATAACAGTTAATAACTAGTGGTAATAACATACGTATAACAGTTAATAGGCCATCAGTAACAGCAGGGGGTCAGATGATGGAACTATTTAGGTCCATTGATTATTCATCCATGTTTCTCTTATTTTTATTAGTAATATTCTTTTAGGAAATGTTATTGAAATGTTAATATTCAACCGAAGCTGCAGTCGGTTTCAACTAGTTTCTTTTTATTGTTTCCAGGTCAGAGGTCAAATGTTTCCTCCCGTACTGGTCTTGTGTCATACTGACTGGGATCTGGTTTGATCCAGTGGATCAAACGTCAGCCTTTTATTTTAAAACAATCTGTAATTAAAAAAATATATACACTTGCCAAAATATACACACTATATAAATATATACTATATAAAACATCATATAAACTATATAAAGAGAGAACTAGAACAACAGGGTACATCAAACATATGGACTGACAGAGAGGCACTACTGCACAAGTCTAATGGGAGATGAAGTCCACCTAGTGTGTGTGTGTGTGTGTGTGTGTGTGTGTGTGTGTGTGTGTGTGTGTGTGTTCATGGCCTTTGTCGATCTCTCCAAAGCTTTCGACACTGTCCAGAGAGAACTCCTATGGGAAGTCCTTCTCAAGTTTGTTAACATCCTCCGCCAATTTCATGATGGAATGACTGCTCGGGTGACAATAGGAGGACAAGAGTCTTCCTCCTTCCCCGTACATACAGGGGTGAGGCAGGGGTGAGGCAGGGGTGAGGCAGGGGTGAGGCAGGGGTGCGTACTAGCACCAGTGCTTTTGAACATCTTTCTGCTATGTGTCACCCAGCTTCTCCACAAGGAGATTGAGGACAGCAGCGGCGTGGCAGTGGACTGCCGTCTAGATGGCAACCTTTTTAACATAAGGAGGCTCCAGGCAACTACCAAACTGCAAAGGGAGAGAGTCATTGAGCTACAGTATGCAGATGACTGTGCTCTTGTATCTCATAGCCCACAAGATCTCCAGTCTGTTCTTACTGCTGCGGTGAGAGCGTACAGCAGGATGGGACTGACTGTAAACACCATCAAAACAAAGGTCGTCTGCCAATGGAGTACCAACATCCCATCTACACCACCTACCTTCACTGTTGCTGGTGAACAACTGTCTGTTGTTCCATCTTTCAAATACCTGGGGAGCATCCTCTCTGAAGACAACACCATTGACAGTGAGGTCCAAAACAGGATCAAGCAGGCATCAGCTGCTTTTGGGAGACTCCGGCGTCGGGTCTTCCAGAATAAAAATCTTCATCTCCACACAAAGGTCTCTGTCTATCAAGCCATCTGCATCACCACCCTCCTCTACTGCTGCGAATCCTGGGTGACTTACAGTCGCCACATCAGGGCCCTGGAGCAGTTCCACATACGCTGCCTCCAGCGCATCCTGGGAATCACCTGGCATGATCGTGTGCCTCATTCTGAAATACTCTCTAAGACCAACTGTAGGAGTATTGAGGCAACTATAACCCAGCACCAGCTACGATGGCTGGGCCATGTAGTAAGAATGCCCCCACATCGGCTGCCTCGCAGGGTGTTATATGGCCAACTACATCATGGTCGACGCTCTGCTGGAGGGCAAAAGAAACGCTACAAAGACCAGCTGAAGAACGCGCTGAAGAAGTGCAGAATCAGACCTGAGGCTCTGGAGGATGCTGCTGCTGACCGTAACACCTGGCGTCAGCAATGCCTGGACGGGACCCGTGTGATGGAGGAGGACAGGACAGCCGGGAGACAGGAGAGGAGACTCAGGAGGAACACACCTGCAGCCTCTGCTGCCACTACCACAACCTATACATGTCCTACCTGCAGTAGGACGTGTGGATCCAGGATAGGACTACACAGCCATCAAAGGACTCACCGTTAGAAGTGGACGTCATCATCGGACTTCGATGGACAACCGCAAGCAAGCAGTGTGTGTGTGTGTGTGTGTGTGTGTGTGTGTGTGTGTGTGTGTGTTCTTACCAGCTGTGCTCAGTGTGCTGATGGGCAGTGTGTGTGGGGCCATGGTGGGTTTGGGAGGAGGGTCAAACTGAGAGTCAGGAGGAAGAGCGACTGATTGAGGAGGAAGAGGAGGAGGAGAGGCCGAAGGCTTCGTATCAGGCCTCCCTGTGGAGAGAGAGAGAGAGAGAGAGATGAACTAACCTAACCTAAACTAACCTAACATACGGAGTGACACTCGGTGTTGGCGTGGTAGTGTAGAGGGGCATCTGTCACTGGTTAGTTAAAGGTTAAAGGTCAGAGGTGAACTCACAGCCCAGGATGACATCTCTGGCTCTCAGCAGCTGGAGTCGCTCTAATAGGTCAACCAGCTCCCCCACCCGCCCATTCCTGCTCCCCCATTGGTTCATCACCCAGTCGGTCCGCCTCTCCCTCTTCTCAGCCAATCGCACAGAAGTCTGGTCACTCAGAACCTCCGAGGCTAAGAGAGAGAGAAGAGGAGGAGAGGGATTAGTAATACACCATATAATACACAAGTAATACTGTTAACTAGTGATGGCGAAATGAAGCTTCCTGAAGCGTTGAAGCTTTCCAGCCAATTGGGTTGAAAATAGGTTCATTCATTTGACGCTTCAGTGCACACTAGTGCGCCCCCTGCTGGTCAGGAGAATACAGCAGGCAGTCTACTGTAGATGTGGCTGTGATGTGTGTAGTAGTTGTGCCAGTGAATGAAACTACTGATGTGAATAATGACAATAAAGACATGAACACATATCTATCAGCGTTGAGACCAAATATAAAACCATAGTCGACTTCATATATCCAAACGACTCACAGGGGTGACAGGTGACCATGAGGGGATTGAACCCACGACCCTGTGACTGAGTTACATGCTGTAATACGACTGCATCAGTAACGCTGCTGCGCTGCTCGTCTAAGTGTCTGGAGTGGTGATCACGTTGATCAATGAGTTATTTATCTTCCTGTTTCTGATCGTGTCCGCCCCGAATCCATTCCTGAAGCACTCCGTGGATGAGGCTACAACGTCATCGATGACGTAATGACGTTAAAATGATACAAGCCTCGATACAGAGGTTCAAGTTAAAGTGCCCTGCGGTATGAAGCGTAACATCACTATTGTTAACTCTGGTTAAATAATAACTAATACTAACTAACAGTTAATTATCAACCACTTAACCGGACAGACAGGGAGGTACTAGCATACAGGGACTCCCCACTCTCAGGCTAACGTTAGCCGTTAGCTGGCTAGTTAACAGATAAACCGGTTTACTCACCAAACCGGGTCCAGTCCGAGTCCGACAGCTCGTCCATGACCTGGGTGAAGCGCCACAGCACGGCGGCGGGAACAGTGTACAGATACTGGCTCCGGAAGTCCCACCCCGACATGATTCACCGTTAGAAAACACTTGACTGAAGTTAGCTTGGTCCTGCTAATCACGGACTTCCACTAAACTTTACCGGTTTAGCTACCTGGAGCTAACTAGCTAACATGTCCAACCGTCTGACAGACACATAAAACAGTTTCTACCTTCACACCTGATAGACAGCCTGGAACATTAAACATGACAACAAATCACAACTTTATAGTTGTCATCCTCCGGGTTATCCACCAACAGGGTTGATTTTTTTTTAAAAGCAGTTTCCGGTCCTTGGCTATCAAAATAAAAGCCTGATAAGAAGACACCCAGGATTATCTGAGACGCCAGTGGTCAATACACTGGAGAGACTCGCGCTGAGACGCGGCGTTTAGGGGCGGAGAGCCTGTAGTATGCCAAAACTCAGAATTGTGTAGTTTATTACTATTACTACTAGTTTATTACTACGCTTTTTTGGCATCCCATGTAAATAACTAGTATTATCGTTTATATTTTCACTCTTTCCCACTGTTAGTTGTCATGGATTTTAGTTTTCAATAAATGAACAGTTGCATGCTGGGTTTCTCCTCTTCGTCGCCCTGTGGAGTTACTGAATAGCAACAAGAGATGTTTTCTTCAAACCAAGTGACATAATCCAGAAATATTAACTGAGCGTTTTCTTGTATAGAAACATTTCCTTTCTTTTCTACCTGTAATATTTAGGTTGGATTAAATCTGAATATCAATGAGAGGTCAGAAATGCAAATTTATTGCAACTCAGCAGAAATTAGGTTTTAAAAGCTGATTTATAGTGTACAAAAGATGTATGCTATCGGACCCTATATTAACCATCAGAGACAGCTGCTGGATCTTTTTCCAGCAGCATTACATTATGGTTAAAAGTTTTGAATAGTTTGTCAAGAGACGATTAAAAGACCAGACCAGACCAAAATCCAGGATTTGTTGGATTATTGCAGAAATGACATCACTGTCTGGATTCACTTGTTCCCAAAACAGTGGCTGTGTGGATTTGACCACATAGTGGAGGCGTGACCGATTTCAAAGCATTTGGTTCGGATCCCAAAGACCAGACGAGACAACTCTGACACACCAGTGGACCAAACGTTATTCATCGTTATTGACCACCAATTTGAAACGGAAAAGAAAGTCAGGATGTTAAATATTGTTATTGTTATCTGGTGTTTTACACGGTGGTGGTCTGCGTGGTTCAGAGCTGCAGTGTTGACCGCCAGTCTTTTTTTATTGGTGAATCATAATAAATCGGTTCACTAGTGTCGGACGACCTGAAACAATCGAGTCAGTTAGAGTCGGTCTTTAAAAGACAAAGACCTTTTAAAGTGATTAACTCTCCTCTCTGATCTCTGGACCTCAACATCATCAACCTCTACCATCATGAAGCTTCTCCATCTGCTGTTCTACACCCGGTGTCAGGTAGGTCTTTCCTGGGAGAAACCCTCTGGAGACAGGAAGTGATGCGTGTTACGTTTCAACAGAAGAACTGGGCACGTTCAATCTGAAAATGGTGTGCACTGTTTTGCTACGGTTTCCAGGTTGAACGTCATGTTTCCTCGAAACGGTGTGAAACGGTTTGAGGTCCGTTTTCTCTGGTTTGGTGGGTGATGTCAGAGGTGTTACCCAATCAGCAGCGTGTATATAAACGTTTTATCGGGGCTGAACGCACCCCTGGGTAGTTAGCATGAGCAGCAATAGCCACCATGGCTGAACAGACAAAGAAAAGAGCGCCACCTACAGGAACTCAAACTCCATCAGGGAAAAAGAGCCAGATGAATCAGAGGAAGGTTCGCGTCTCCGATGAAAAACAAGATGAGCAGCGATGCAGAGGTTGGTGGTTTATCAGCCCAGTCTACATTGAATAACTTGATGTTCGTCAGAGATGACACTGAAAGGGCTGGCTCCTCTTTAACAGTGATGCACTTTTCAAAATAAAGGTTGCTTACCTTCATTTTCAGAATAAAGGTTGCTTACCTTTATTTTGAAAGGGCCATTTAAGCCCATTCACACCAGGAAGTGCTGGTCTGAGTGTTTTCTTCTAGCGTCTAGTTGCTTCCTTCCCTGATCTGACGGGAAACAAATCTGTGTGTGTGTGAGGCTGAAATCTAGTGGTGTTGTCCTTACATTGACACACACACACACACACACACACACACACACACACAGTGTTTTTATCAAACATTATATTCTATGATTTACAATAAATGATGTAAAATACATTTCCTGTCTTCTATAGACCCCGTTTCAGTTAGTAAACATGATGACGTTTTTTTTGTGGGCGGAGCTTAGCTGGAGGCAGAACCGGATTACTGGAACAAGTTAACATGAACCAACGGGACCAGACTGGCCGACCCGACGATCTGACAGGACCACCTGCTGTGGACATTTACACCTGATAGAGAAACCAAGCGTGTATAGTAGAGAAACTGAGGGCGTATACATCTTTAGATGCCTATAACTATGTCCTGAATGGTCATGTACAAGACTTAAAACACAAAGATTTACCAGTTTTGTGTCGTGCGCTCCGAACACACACACACACCTGACACACACAACGTTACAACTAAAAGTCAGCTAATGCGCTAAGAGAGTTACGAGAGAAATCACCAACGTTATTCCTCCTAGTTTCCTAGTTTGTGATGAGGTGGGCATGACAACTCTTTAGACACATATCCTGCAAACACGAGCATTTTTGATGACCGCCTCAGTCCGATCCTTTCGTTTTATCGCGTTTAACCATAGTTGTCTTTGATTTTTTTTACTGGCAGTGGCAGCTGGTATACGATAACATTTCCAGTTGGAGCCTCTCCTTCGATTCTGGCATCAACAACACAGCAAGATGCCTCTAACTCTGCTGCTCTGAGGTGGTGATGCAAACAATGTTGCTTTGTTTTGCCTCCAGCTAACACCGGGACGTCATTGTGACGATCGTGACGTCATCGTGACGTCATCGTGACGTAGGCGCTAAAAGGGTCTATAGACGGATGTAAAACCTGACCAAATCTATTTTAGTAGCAACAAAGAAGGAAAAGTAGAAACGTTCCTGCTGATCGGACTCTACTGTAGATTCTAATCCATATTGCTCATCCACATCATGTAAAGCTGCTGAACCCTCAATGTGGTCTTTGACCTCCTGAATGCACAGAGTCATTCTACTGGTAGAACCCTTGTTTTATTCTACTGGTTTCTACTCTGCTCGGCGGGTTGAGCAAGGCACTAACGCTGCAGGTTGGATTCTCGTGTGTCGCTCCAGCGGCATTCTGGGAAACAGAAACAGGAGGAAAGAAGCCGACACTCAGCTCTGATATCATATATGTGTTTACTAGGATGTCTGTTACATTGGGCAAAATCAAACAGATACAATACTAGAAAAGTTGACACAAACAAACTAGCTAATTAGCTTTTTCAGTCGTCAGGAAGGCAGAGGGTTCGAACTACCAACTACCAGCGAGCGTCACTCCGTCCCACCGTCCAACTCCATGGAAAGATACAGAAACAAAGAAACCCACATGACAACCTCAGGAAGGATAATATTCTGGTTACAGAGCAAATGACAGACCGTTTAGGCAACATATTTCATAAAGTGCAGATCAATAATTCATATTTATGGTTTATCAAACTGTCTGGGACTGACGTGCACATATTCTCTCGTAAAAAAGTCACGTGGTTTGGAAGTAATAAGGCATTCTACCGACCAATCAGTTGTGGTTATGTTGAAGCTCGTAACAAACATTAATTAACAAATGTGTCATTTATCAAAGTGCGAAAACAAAGAGAATCACAAGGTCCTGGGACGTATTATTGCCTGGTAAGACCCCCCACACACACCTTCAATACGCTGGACGAAGGTCCGAACAGAAGCAGGCCTGTCCAGCGGAGGAACCCTCGTCATGTTGCTCTATCGGTTGTCTAGGAAACACTCAAAGCGACGGGCGAAAAAACACCAATAAAAAATGACAACGACCACGGTAGAGAAACTGGAGAACTTTGACTTCAAGGCACGAGACTATGTTCATTAATCCATCACCAGTTCCATTCATGAACCTTCTTGTTCTTGTAGTTTCATGTCTGAACTGGCATTCAATAAATAAGGTGAATGGAGTTTGTCCTACTCTACACACATCATGCAACGGTGTGAACAAACCTGTCCGTCAGCAGGCTGGCGGGGGGCTGACTTCCTGTCCCTGGCGGCGTAGGAGAACCTGGTCACTCCCAGAAGTCTGTCCACACGCTGTGGTGAAACCATGTGATGACCCGACGCCACTGGAAGGAGAGCGTCCTCCATGTTGGCCCGCCCACTTTCCGAACGGTGGCGCATCGTGAAATCAGCGGCAAGCGGACGAAGAGAAGTGGCTTCACGACCGGAAGCAGGTCAAAGACGTTCTGGTGAAATGAACAGAGGAAGGTTGGCGGCGGCCGACCGGCCCTTTGGAAGAACTACAGTACGAAAAACCTCCCGACCACCATTTAGTTATTCCTCCTTGTGAAATACCTTCGTTCAGTTCTTCCTTTCTGAAGAAAATGAGTTTTCAGAGATCCGTGTTTTGAGATTCGTCTTGTGGTTCCAACATGACATCTTCAACACGTGTATCAAGACATGTTGGGAACATCAAACTAACATGGAAGTGTTCTAGCAGGCCGGGCTTCCCCGAGCCACCGATAAAACGACATCATCTTTATTCCTTTGTAATCCAATCTGGAAAAGCATCACTAGGAATGTCTCCGCCCCATTGAAAGAGTTGGGGAGCAATAAATTCAAGTTGGGGGCCATTTTGGAAGTAGGGGGGTCAGGGGTCATGTAAAAGGGGTCGGCATCCCCTTGTTGAAACAAACAATCTCATCTGTCCTGCTAGGAGGTGATGTTACATCACAGGTCGGCCTTTTCTCCAGGCACTTCCTTCAAAACGTCAAAATGTCACTTCAGTGTTGGAAACGTTTTAAGGTGGAGAGACGATGAGGCGTTACATCTCAGGTCCACCTTAAAATATTAACTACAGCCGGGAGTCGGATAAACTCAGCGGTGACCAGAGGAACCAGCGCTGGTCCGTCTGGCTGTTGATTGGTTGTTTTAGTCAAAGGCCACTTCAGTCTGTCAGACATGATGATGATGAAGAAGATGAAGATGTCCCCGTCCGTCCAGGCTGGCCCGGCGCCATCCTCTACCACCCGCCATACGTTCACACTGTCACTCACCTCCCACAGAGCAGAGCGACCAGGAAGCTCAGACGCTCAACAAGCTGGTCGCCAATCAGACTTCACAGTTCCTTGTTTCCCTCCTGAAGTGATTCACTAGTTCTGCCTGCCAAGTATCAGATGGAGGAAAAGTTGATTCCAGCCATTCAAAGCTTGCCAGTTCTCTACAACCTTTAGATGAAAGGCGACAGGAATAACCATCTCAAAAGGAGCTTGGAGAACGGTTGGCCAGCTCCTTCATAACATCTGGTTTTACACCATGTCCTAGCTGTAGACCAGTCTGAGCCTCTGGCCCCGCCCACAACCAAGATGACCGCAGTGTGGACCCACAATAAGTGTTGGCTGTAATATGGAGAATGCCTCCATAATGTCACCATGGTAACAACATCCTAATGATCAGGAGCAGGACTGTGGCACCAACATGGCTGCCACATAATCCACAATGGTCAAACCCTGTCTATCTACGGCTCAGGTATAAGCATTATGGGTATGACAGCTCCCAGGACAGACTGATAGACAGACAGGCAGACATGGATCAATATAAGTGCATGAGCTAACAGCAGCGACTGAGCGTGCCCAGACCGGTAACAAGGCTAACACTAAATGACCAACACTGAGGTCAGAGGTCAAAAATATTCACTTCCTGTCTGGATCAATTTTGTTCTGGTTTAAAATTTCAGGTGAACCTGCTGAACCGAGCCGTAAAGGCCTGTGGTTGAACTGGTCAGCTCCCAGTGGAACCACTAGGACACTAACCCTGGGAGCTGACCAGTACAACCAGTCAACGTTCAGAGGTTCAGACTGGTGAGTCTGGATGATAACTGGTCGGTCTCGTCCTCTGGTGACCCTGCAGCTCCTCCTCCTCTGCACCAGAAGACCTGATGGCAGCAGAGCCTGGTGTACTGTGGTGGAGGAGATAGAGGAGATACTGCTGTTCCCTCGGAGCTGGGTCCAGATCAGTCATCAGTAATTAAGAGGTTAAATCCCCCAGAAACGTCCTTGAGCAAGGCACTGAACCCTTATAAGCTGTGTCTGGCCCTGACATCTGACCTCCCTGTGGAGGGCGGAGCAAATGGAACTCCATCCAATCAGAAAGCAGGAACATTGAGCAGTACCTCCCTGTTTATGGTTTGTTGTGGAGACGTTAGGAAGCCCTTCCAGAGCGACGGCCTCTACGGCCAGACCTCTTTAACCGTTAGCCCCTACCCTGTGTGAGGGCTGGGGGGGCAGAGAGGAGGAAAAGTGCATTCTGGGTCACTGGGTCATTTTTAAGTCTTTGTAGTACCAGATCATCAGATCCACTGAGGTTTCTGGGTAAACTAGACCAGACCAACCAAGCCTACCCTCCTACAGAGAACTCGCCCAGGTTCAGACTCGTCCTCCACTGGGCCGGCAGGTCGCTGTCCTACAGCTGAACCTCACCGGTCTACAGGCCACAGACCTGGTTCAGACCTGGTTCAGACCTGGTTCAGACTAGCTCCAGAGTGTTTTCTCTATAAAGCATCTGGAGAAGAAACACAACAGATTGTTCCTTACCGACCAACCAGCAAGCAAACAAACTATATGAGCTTATAAAATATAGAAAGTCTATAAATTACTTTGAGACAAAAACCAACATGGAGGAGGTTCGGCTGCTGGTCCCAGGTCAGCCCTGTCACCGTTTCATGTCAACCTGGTCACTAGAGCCGGTCTGAAGTCAGTCCTGACTGATCACTAAGCTTCACTATGGCCTCGGTGGGAACGTCCTGAACACAGTGGGACTGGTAGGAACAACACAACCTGTATTATTACACCTCGTACGTCATGTTGGATCATCTCACTGTTATTCTGCAGAGCAACACAGACAGGCCAATCAGCTGTGTGTACCAGAAATAACACACACACACACACACACACACACACACACACACACACACACACACACACACACACACACACACACACACACACACACACACACACACACACACACCAACAGATGGTTACAGGTTTAAGATAATGATGAGTTAAAAGAATAATACATACTATTATATATTACGGTAGAAAAGGTCACTACCACATTTCTGTAACTGTGGCATGCAAGAGTACACTGTTCACACTCCAACACCGACTACACCAACACCAGCTACGTCTCCGCTGCAGGGCCAAGCCGGGCCAAACAGGGCCAAGCCGGGCCAAACAGGGCCAAGCCGGGCCAAACAGGGCCAAGCCAGGTAACAGCTAATGGACACTGGATTAGAAACACAATGTCAAGACCTCTTCAATTCAATTCTTCTGTTTTCATGTTCCTGTTTTTATCTGGACTGACCGCCGGGTGGCTGATTGACAGCTGCAACACCCGCGGTGAAACGTTTCCAACAGACAGGAAACCGACTGTGGACGCCGGCCGGCGTTCCTCTGGCCGAGTGAACGGACGTCACTGTGTCCTATCAAAATGCAGTTCTAGTTTCTCTTGTAACTCCTAAAAAACATGACTTTTAGAGAAAAGGTGTTCTACAACAGTTAATAAAACCTTTGACAAAAGGTTTGACAACAGTCATTTATATATTTGTACTAAATTTCAATTGCCATCTCCATGGCAACCAGAGGCAAAACGACAATAAAGATGGTGAAATCATGAGTTGGACCTGGTTAGCTCGCCTGGCCCTGAAGTGGAAACCAGGCCAGTGTTTCTGTTTCTGGAAGTGCTTGTGCGTGAGAGCAGAGGCTACAGTTCAACCTGCCACTAGTCAGACGACTAGTCAGTCAACTAGTCAGACAACCACAGATCAGGGGTCAACAGATGCATTCAGCTGGAAACAAAAATAAAACAGAATAAGTAGTTTTGTCTACAGCAACAGTGTATTGGCGTTTCCACTGAATTCCAACCAGAGTAAAAGCAGAATATTCATCCTCAATATTAGCAACTATGAAGTCACCACACATCACTACTACGTCTAGGAACACAACATGGCTTGACTGACATGGTGGCTTCTGGCAAGACGCACAATATTATAGGCACTAAACTCTGGAACATGCAATATGGTGGCTGGTTACTGCGGGTTGGTTGGTTATTGTTTGTGCCGGGTCACATGAGTCCTGTCTGAACCAGTCTGTTGAAGAGAGGGACGTTTTGAAACCAGGAACCTGCCAGGATGTAGGACAGCATGCTAACAGGGGGCCGAGGAGACTGGCAGAGCCATACATAGACAGAGTTCGTCCAGGTTGTACTGTGGTCATGGACAACCATGGAGCAGGACCGCGGAGCCAACATGGCTGACAATAAAAACTACCAAGGCCAAACTCTGTGTATCTACTGCTCTGGTTAAAGGCCTACACGTTATCAGAAAGACAGGCAGGCAGTTGATTGGACGAACTGGGAGTGCAAACTGTTCCAGACATTCTACATGAAGACAATTCTCACAACAAAAAAGGACTGAATTGTCTACACATTCATTAAGACTGAAAACTAAAATAAAGCTACTTTAAAGTTTGCCTTTGGAAAACAGACTTTACCAAAACTAGCAGACTCAATGCAGACCAGTACAGAAGAATTGTAACCTGCTGAATCTGTATGACCACATCTGGAAGAACAGTTGGACACATTTGAAATACTTGGAGAAATCACGAGGAGCGCTCTGTTATCTGATGTGACAACTGACGTGTCCATTTGAGGCTGTTTAAGTGTCTGGTAAGACGAATCAAGCACATCTCAACTTGTTGTTCAAATATTTCAAGCAATATTCAGATATTTTAGAAAGTCTACTCAGGACCAGGTCTGTTCAGGTTTGATATAAATACTATGTCAGTTTAGCTACCAGTAGGGGGCAGTCTGAAGGAGGACGGGAACAAAGGACTAAATCCACCTCCCCTTTGTTTCTTATGGGTTTTATGGAAAATGGGAAAAAAAACTACATCTGAGGTTTAACCTACAGACATCTCCCCACATCACCTCTCAAGCTTTAAGTAAGGGACCGTCAGTCAATAGAAGGGTTTAAGTAAGGGACATCAATAAAAGGACTAAGTAAGGGGCCGTCAATCAATAATAATAAGTTTAAAGCTGTATAACAGACAAAACAATAAACTATCAAAATATGAAAAAAAAAAAAAAACAGGTTATATTCCGGAAGCAACGTTTCGTTCAGAGTAATGTGTTGTTAAGCGTTGTTTTTTAGTTCCAAACTACTGCCCACCCCATGGAGACTAGCGGGACACAACAGCTGCCTTTTGATTATATATACACACACACTTTTTATCGATTTTTCCTTTCCGTTTGTTTTTCCTAGAAAAAGACACCTTCTGTTTCTGTTTCCTCTCTGGTTGTCCCTCAGCACCAGGTTGGTTCATGAAGCCGAAACCTTACAGAGTCTCCAGATAGTCACACTGAACAGAAGCTGGAACAGTCCTACCAGCTCTATGTGACACTATCGTTCTATCTGAAAACAGTGTAGAACATTACACCTCCATGAACACCCCGGTCAAACTCCTCCACTTGGTGCCGACTCAGTCAGTCTACTGATTTTTCAGCCTGTCAATCAGCCGGACTAGGCAATCAGCTGACTCTTTCGCTGACAGCAGTCCGGGACTCGACGGTTTCCTCTCGGCTGGGCCGGGGCACGGCAGACTGGGGGACAATGTCTCTGAGCTCCCTGCCCTCACCTGCCGCCTCCGCCTCTGCCCGGAGCCTCGGCCGGCCCTCCATCCCAACCCCCACCCCGGGCCCTGGACCTAGCCCGGGCCCGGCTCCTCCTGGAGGTCCAGGGACCATGGGTGTGGTGCTGAGAGCTCTGGAGGTGCTGTTTGACCCTCTTCCTCCTCCTAACATCTCTCTACTGTCTGATGCCGTTGGCACCTCCCCCCTTCCCTCCCCCCTGACACCCTCCCGGCTCCCCTCCCTGTCTGGCAGCAGGCTCCCTCGGCTGGGCCGCGAAGTGCTGAGATCCTGGGGCTGTTCACTCTGATTCTGCTGGGTTGGGGACAGAGCCAGGCTGGTTCTGGCTGGGCTAGGAGAAGCTTGTTGGGGCTGGGGGTGCTGTACATGGGGCCTGGAGAGCTGGGGGTGGGGCTGGGCCTGGGGGCAAGGTTGGGGGTGAGCCCGCTGAAAGTGTGGTTGGGACTCGGATTGGGGTACGCTGGACTGGGGAAGAGGCTGCCTGGGTTGTGGCCTGTACTGAGTCTGGGGTTGTTGTTGTGATGGGTGTCTGGGTTGGGGTTGGGCTGGGTGCCTGGATTGTTGCTGAGGTTGGGCTGGGTGCCTGGGCTGGGTTTGGGGTTGAGATTGGGATAAGTGCCTGGGCTGGGGTTGGGGTTGAAAGAGTTGCCTGGGCTGGGGCTGGCGTTGGGCAACGGGAGAGGATTGGGTTTGGTGCGGTGGGTGCCTTGCCTGGGGAGTCTGGTGTGGCTGAAGGTGTGGGGAGGGTGGGGAATGGGGGTATGACTGAGGTGAAGCCTGCTGGGACCGGAGCTGGGCTCTGTGCTGGGCTGGGGGTTGGAGCGACTGAGACTGGGTTCTCTGGGATGGAGCCTGGGGCTGACTATGGGTCTGAGGCTGCAGGTGTTGGGGTCGTGGTTGGGGCTGTGGCTGGGGTAGTAGGTGCCTGGTAGGGGAGGGCTGGGGCGCTGGGTATCGAGGCTGAGCCTGGGGCTGACTGGGAAACTGGGACTGGGGATGTTGGGGACGTTGTTGGGGCTGCAGTAGGGAGCGTGGTTGGGGCAAAGGATGCCGAGGTTCAGGCAGGGGTTGAGAGGGAGCCTGAGACTGAAGCGAAGCCTGTGACGGGGGTCTGGGTGAAGCTTGCTGGGGCTGCTGTGGCTGTTGTTGGATGGTGGGCTGGGGGATACTCTGGGGGTCGACCTCAGGCCTGGGTTGGGTGGAGGATGCTGGATGACTAGATGCTGGAGGAGGAGGAAGAGGCTGATCTGATGAGGAGGAAGAGGACTGTTGGTGGCGATGATGGTGATGGTGGTGATGGTGATGGTGGTGGTGTTTGTGTGGTGCACGTTCCTTCCTCTTGTGGCTTTTTGACGGGTTGATGCTACTACTACTGCTACTGCCTCCTCCTTCTCCTCCTTCTCCTTCTGCCTTGGCACCTCCTTCTGCTCCTCCTTCTCCTCCTCTGGTCCCTACATCTCCTGCTGAAATCCCAGGCTTCTCCTTGTGCTTCCTCCCTTTATGCGGCTTGTGTACATGCAATTGGCTCTCATCTGAACCAGGAAGCTGCTTCTGTGATTGTGATTGGCTCTGCTCAGAGGGGGCAGGGTGAGGCTCTGCAGTTGGCACTCCTCCCCCCATACCTCCTTCCCCAACCCTCCCTCCAGTCTCAGTCGTTGTAGCCACTGGCGTCTGAATGCTCTCCCTCTCTTCCACCGTCTCTCTGGTTTTGCGTTTTTTGATTGGCAGGGCTGTTTCCTGGACGACAGGTTTGGTGGAAGATTCCTTCACTGCTCTCCGCTTGGCCTCGGCAGCCAAGATGGCGGCTGCAGCATAGCTTCCTGCTGATGTGCTCCCAGAAGCTCCAGTTGCTGAGGAGGACGCTGCTGTGGCAACTGATGATGTAACTGATGCAGAGGCCGGTTTCCTGCCACGTTTCTTGGGGGCAGTCTGTGGGGGGGCAGGAAGTTCCTGCTCTGACTTCCTCTTCCTGCCAGGACGGGACTTGGTGGACACCAGCGCTGGAGACACTGCCTGCAGGGGGGTTACCAGAATGACCAGTAACATTAGCATCAACATTAACTAGAATAAGATCAACATTATTACTATGACTATTATCATTATCAAGATTCTGTTTCATTATCATTAATATTAATAATATTTGATCACAAAGCAGCAGGTCACCTCGTCACCAGGCACTCCCCTGCGAGCACCACTTCCAGGCCTGGCTCCAGGAGAGGATCTAGTATTCCTGCTAGATCTAGTTGTCACAGGGTTCTTTTTGAATCGCTAGTCGTGAGCCCCTTGCTTGAGACCAGACTAGTCTCCCTATATTTTCCAGGGTCACTGGGGCATCTCTCCACCACAACAAGGTTGCAAATCCAGGAGGGTCACAGTGCCTTCACTTTGTATGGGTCCAGTACAGAAACAAGTCAACAGAGTAGGGCAGGAGCATGTAATCTCTCTGGGAGGAAGGAGCCAGAGCTGATTCATGAGGTTGAGAAATATCAATTAGATATAGTTGGACTCACCTTCATGCACAGTGTCTGCTCTGAGAACCAAGCTCCTTGATGGGGGGGACATCTCTCCTACTGTTGAAACCAGAGACCAGAGCTCTGGTCTCCCTTGTTTGAGTGCCTTGCTTAAGGGATCACACTGCTCAGCCTTCAGGGGCTGGAGAGGAGTTTCTGGCCCATGGTTGAGCCTCTGGTTGTGGAGGAATAATGCAGATTTCATCGTGACCATGGATCAGATTGAGAGTTTTATATGAATTCTTGGCATCAAGTCAAATTCATTCAAGACAGGCATCCAATTCTGACAAGAAAATGCCTTCTCTCCTCTTTTGTTCATAACATTCAAGGACAGGATATCAATGCACAGCCAAGGTCTGGAGAGTGTCCAGCTGAGTGGATATCAGCAGTTTGCAGCTGTTAGCTTGCTTTATTATTGCGATGGAAACATTCAGAAGTAACTGTGCCTTGTACCTTTTCTCATGATGACATATAAGTACTGTAGGATCTATGCGTATTTGCTAAATGCTGTAGGAAGCATCTGTATGTTATACAATGGAGCACTCACTGTGGGAAGCTTGCTTATGTACAGAAGTGCTATCCTACAGTTTATATCATGCTTCCTTCTGTTATATATGTATGTCCTGTATGTATATGCACTTTGGGCTCCATGGAAAAAGTGGCCACCCATACCTTGGAATTGCTGAGGTGAACTTCTCCCATGCTGCATGAAATACAGAATTGATTCATGGCATCTATACTGACTAATTCTTCTGAGACTCAGCGACTCTCTTTCAGATAGACGAATTTCCCCGACAAGATGATGTTGTCTTTTGGCCTCATCAGACTGTGATCTCTGATGTCCAATGGAGTAGTTTGCAGCTGACATGGCATGGGATGAGGGTGAACACTGTCCCAAGTACATCTCAGGGTGTCTTCACCAATGCAGGTGAAAGGGAAATGGTGAGATTGAACAGCTGCAGTAATGTGAGTTTTGTATTGTGACTGCATGGATACAAGCAGTAGAAATGATGTTTCTTCTCAAGGTGACAGGATGAGGAGCTTGGTGATCTGGAAGGACCTGTCAAGTCAATGCTCCTCCACATTGAGAGGAGTCAGCTGAGGAGGTTCAGGCTCCTGGTAAAGATGCCCCCTGGTCACCTCCCAGCATGCCTGGGAGGAAGAGCTGGAGAACACCTGGGATGCTCTGCTTGTCCTGTTGCCACCGCGACCCTGACCCAGGTAAGTAACTAGAAAATGTATATGTGGATGACTGACAGACAGACAGACAGACAGACAGACAGACAGACAGACAGACAGACAGACAGACAGACAGACAGACAGACAGACAGACAGACAGACCCTACCGTTGAGGCAGTAGAGGTGGAGCCGGCAGTGGACATCTTGACCAGCAGTTTGCCCGGGGTTTTCTCAACCACACGCTTCATGGCCACGCCCTCTGTAGCCTGGCGCAGCTTCCCACTGCCTAAACAAACACAAACATAAACCAACACAAACAGTCACTGGGTTTATTTCATTGAGGTTTAATTCCCCCTTCCCTTATTTTGCAGTCTGTAAAGGTCAACCAAGGACTTAGAGGAAAATTCCACTCTCGGATCCTCTTCGTGTTAGATCTCATCAATCTGTGGTGTTCATTATTATTGACTTATTTTGTGATAAACCCACTGTCCTTCAACCTGCCTCATCGACTTCTACTTCAGTTAGTGAATACCTGCATTTCCCAGAATGCTTTTCAATAACCCCCCATTCAGCCATTGGCTTTATGTGACAGTGATAAGAGGAAGAAGAGAGCACGACATTCCAGACAAGAAAAAGGGAGCGTCACCCCCCTTACTCAAAACCCAACATGTCTTGTGGTTGCACTGCATTCTGGTCTATCTCGGCTACTGCACTGCATTCTGGTCTATCTCGGCTACTGCACTGCATTCTGGTCTATCTCGGCTACTGCACTGCATCCTGGTCTATCTCGGCTACTACACTGCATTCTGGTCTATCTCGGCTACTGCACTGCATCCTGGTCTATCTTCTACTGCATTGCATTCTGGTCTATCCTGGCTACTGCATTGCATTCTGGTCTAGCTTCTACTGCATTGCATTCTGGTCTATCCTGGCTACTGCATTGCATTCTGGTCTAGCTTCTACTGCATTGCATTCTGGTCTATCTCCTGTTGGTCTCTCTCTCCTCTGATGGATTTCTCCTGTATGATTGTTGATCGTCGGTCTAGAAAGAAGCCCTTGCTCTTTGATTCTGATTGGCCGACACCAAAACCTGACGGTTACTGTTGATGGTTTAGATCATGAAACATTTTCTGGTATCAGACTGGAAACATCTCAACGTGACGTCACGTCTCTACGATTGGACAACTAAATGGACCAAGAATGCAAGGAACATCGCCAATACTTTAAGTCTCCTGTCATCCTTTAAAAAGTAGCATCATATGCTTTAATGTTGTTGTGGATTTCAACTCATATTGTGCCTGTATACCTTTGGGTCTCCCACGGCCTCGCCCCGATGGTTTGACCACCTTGGGCTTCTTGGGGGGGCGTTTCTCGCGGCGGGAGGGGCTTCCACGTCCAGTGACGGTGAAGTCAAAGTCGTTGGGGTCGGTGGTCGTGTCGCCAACCTTCTGGAAGTAGGCAATGAGTTCCACCTTGGAGCGAAATGCCTTTCCCTCCGAACTGAACAAAAAAAAACACAACAAACCATTATTAGTAATAACAGTAATATTATAATAGTAATAATAATATTATATCTGGTGTTAACATTTCTTTGTGTAATGTTGCTCCACTTTAGAACAACAGACCTCCTCTGAAGTGAGCGAACAAGCAATCAAGACACTATGGATCCACATCTGTCCTGTTGAGCATGGTCATTAACATGGGGATGCCAAATGGTGTCGGTCAGGGGTGTCAAACCATGTGCCATGGAGGGCCGAGAGTATGCAGGTTTTCATTCCAACCCAAGAATACAGCAGGTGATTTCACTGATTAACACACCTTCAACCAGAGAGGAGGGACTAACCAGTGAAATCACCTGGTGTAGTGTTCGGTTGGAATGAAAACCTGCATACTCTCGGCCCTCCGTGGCACACGGTTCGACATCCCTGGTGTAGGTGATAGCAACCCAGAATAGCGTTACAAAGCACTTTAAAGCAGATAAAACACAACGGGCCAAACCACTGAGGCAGAGAGAGAATATCTCAAACTTTTGACTGACTGGTTCGTAAGAAGAGACAACATCCAAGATACAACAAGATAAAAATACTGGCCAAGTGGGCCGGTCGGTCAGACAGACAGACAGACAGACAGACAGACAGACAGACAGACAGACAGACAGACAGACAGACAGACAGACAGAGCCGCAGCAGCGACTCTGTTAATCAATCACATTGATCATGTCTTCAGTGTAGGACAGTAACTATATTATTAACATGAGTAGAAATGTAACTAGTAACCGACCAGTAACCGACTCAGAGCTCTCATCTGATACTAGTAGAAGAAACAACTGGTTTCCATGTGTCTGACTGAGTGATAATAATAATATTAATAACAATAATAATAATAATAATGATAATAAATGTTATTTGTGTAGCACTTTTAGTTTGAGTTTAAACTGCAAACAATCAAATACAATTTTTAAAATAAAATATAACAAGTAAAGCGAGAAGGAAACACAAGATCCAAGTATAAGACAAGACATCACCACACATCAGTATCAGTATTGAATCAGCTGTAGGAGGGGATCATGGGAGTGGGCGTGGCTAACTTGATTAGGTAGACGTCAAATTTCCCCGCCGAGCGTCCGGACTTCCTCTGCTTCAGTTTGCGGGTCCAGCCTTCGGGCAGCGACGGGTCGTCGTACAGCGGCCCGCGGTCCCGGATAATGGAGCGCCGTTGCCTTGGCGACCCGCCCGACTCGCCACCCGCCGATGGGTCCGACCCCGGCTCCGACCCGGGCTCTGAGGGGCCTGCAGCCTGCTCCGACACCTGCAAGTGCAAAATCACAGGAAAATAGCTTTTTGTTTCCCCAACAAAAACATATAATGATGAAATAAAAATTAGATTAAATATCACATTATTTTTAAAGTCATAATCATGAAATAAAATGTTATATTTTATCCTAATGCATTTAGCTTTTATTGGTATGAGGTCTGTCAATATGACATCTAAACCCTAACCACGACCTTTAACCTCTGTTCCTGCTGCGTTGTGTCACGCTACATGAAGCGATGCTCTCAGGACCAAACAAGTCTTGGACCGCTAACCGCTAACCGCTAACCGCTAGCCCCTAGCAACACAACCAGTGCATTAACGTGCACATTATTTTTCTGTTGATGAATTGGTGCATATAAACGTCATGTGGTTTACAATAATTAGGTGTATGACTGGTCAAACTGAGCAACCTGCAGGAATGATGCATCTCACCACTGCATTGTGATATTTTCAAAATTACATTCACTGGCCCAAGGGGGGCGCTAAGTACAGGTGTAGCCAGTATCTCCCACACCACATATCCAGCTATCCTTGTTACAACTTCACCTCCATGATCGGCAATAAATAGCATACTGGATTTTCCACCATTTTCTACAGAAACAGTTTTCATTAATTCACTGGCTGGCCGGAGGGGCAGAGTATCAGATCAGAGTATTCAACATGTATTTTCATTGTCATATAACAGGACTGAACTTTGACCTTTTTCACATTTGTATAACTTGCTCCTGACTGGCCCAGAGGGCGACTGCATCATTCAGGAGGGCGACATGTTAACTGGAGAGGAAGAGGAGCTACAAGCTGGCAGGAGTTCATCTTTGATCAAGGCATTGACCTGTTGCTGGGTGACCTCTGACCTCTGCTGTGAAAGCTGGACATGTCTGTGTCTCAGGGAGGTCAGTAATCATGTGACCACCAGGTGGCGGTTGGCTCTACCTGTCCTTACCTGTGTCTGTGGCTCCGCCTCCGTCTCTGGCTGCAGCCTGGCAGCAGGGGGCGTGGCCGAGGCTGTGGCGCCTCCCCCCCGGCCAGCATGGCGACGCTCCCTGCGGGTCTTCTTGGTCTTACTGTGGGACCTGTCTCTCTCTCTGGAGGGGGGCTGGGGGTCGACAGGTCCCTCCTCACCCTGATCCTCCCCTCTGGGACAACAGACATCATTATTCATATTAATATACAGCAGAACAGGACCAGACACAGCAACATCCATATTCACACAGTGATCTACTCTCATTCTACGTTGTGTCCACCGGGTCGATTTGGAGGGAAATCTGCTGGATTGCTTTACGGCACCAAACAGGAAGAGGGCGCTGTTCTTCACCTAACAGGAAGAGGGCGCTGTTCTTCACCTAACAGGAAGAGGGCGCTGTTCTTCACCTAACAGGAAGAGGGCGCTGTTCTTCACCTAACAGGAAGAGGGCGCTGTTCTTCACCAAACAGGAAGAGGGCGCTGTTCTTCACCTAACAGGAAGAGGGCGCTGTTCTTCACCTAACAGGAAGAGGGCGCTGTTCTTCACCTAACAGGAAGAGGGCGCTGTTCTTCACCTAACAGGAAGAGGGCGCTGTTCTTCACCAAACAGGAAGAGGGCGCTGTTCTTCACCTAACAGGAAGAGGGCGCTGTTCTTCACCAAACAGGAAGAGGGCGCTGTTCTTCCAGCGCTAACGGAGATAAAGATAAAGAGTTTCTGGAGACGGCAGATGGAGGAAGGAGAGAAAGGAAGATGGAGAAATCACTTCAACATGTTGATCCTCTTCAGGAAAGACAAAGACGCCAGGAAGCAACGGGGCTTATGGGAAATGTAGTAGTGGAGAAACACTAGTAACAATACTACTGGTGAGATAGAGGCTACCAGTCGTCTCCATGGTCTCACTGGTTTACAATCATTATACCAGGGATCAATATTAGAAAAGAACATTGTGTGTTTGCTTAAGCTTTCTAATTAATTCTACTTCATTTCAACTTTTTCAAGCTAATGTGTTAAGAAGTAGTAGTAGAAAATCTCTAATTAACACTAATTAACATTAATTAACACTAGTTAACACTAACTAACAGACTATCATTCACATCCAGCCTGAAAACAACGATATACCTCTAACAGACTGTCTGTCTGTCTGTCTGTCTGTCTCTCTGTGTCTCTCTCTCTCTCTCTCTCATATATGATCCATTTCCTAGATCACCAACATTAGCAATAGCAAGGAGGTCAGAGGTCAAAGCACCCTGCCAATAGATGGAAGAAGTATTCCTGTGACTGAATGATGATGATGATGATGATGATGATGATGAAGGGATGAAGGTAGGGGTCAGGAGGAAGACCAGGCAGGAGGGGATCTGAACTTGAATCAGGCCTTTACTCCAGTTCCATGGCGTTGCATCACATGACCCCATGACCCCATGATGCTAACCCTAACCCAGAGCTGCTGGGAAAAACCTCCAACCCTTAAACCTCTAAATATCACAACGAACCGTGAGGACCTTCACAACTCTACAAACATTACTTGCAAAACTATTTTGTACTGCTGTAAAACACCAAAGAAGAAGAAGAATCAAACACATCTGGAAAGCGAGATCGAAATGGCGGCGCAAAGTAGCGGGAACGCCACACGAAGACGCCAAGTCTTTAATTCAAATAGTTATAAGATTGTATAACAGTGAGACTTACTTTTTACTTCTCTACTCTACTCATATCGGCAGTTGGTAAAATGTGTTTGATTGACGGATAATCCAGCTAATGATATCGTTCCTTTTCATCTAGTGGGGGAGACTGAGCTGATTGGTCAACACAGAAAAAGGTTGACCCATTTTACGAGTCCAAGTTGACTCGCTGCAACATTACTGCCAAACAGAAAAAGTTGTGCACTCGTAGTTTAAGCGAGTTGTAAAATGATGTGCAGTTGGAAAAACCAACTGTGCACAAGTAAAAAGAGTTTTACGGTACAACTCTTTTACCAGTACAAAAAAGTTCACAACTTTTGTTTTACAAGTACAAACTTAATGGCATTAAAATAAGCCCATAGATTCAAAGCCACAACCATCGAGCTGACAGGGGTCACGACCTCTTGGATGTCCCGGTCCCATAAATTGTCTCTGATGTTTTTGTGTGTTTGGTTTCATATTCTCAGACTTGATACCTGAAAGTGGATCTGGAAGTAAAATGTTTTAACGAGTAATGACGAATCCACCCGTCCACAATACTACAGTGCGACAGTACTACACTCCCCGCGGATTAGAGGCATCACTGTTACCATGGAAACGTTACCCGCAGTTGGTAGCTGGTTATATCGGTGGTTTAACTGTCAGACGTGATGAACGTCATTATAAATCAATAATCAATATTATATCTGATATTATTTAATATCAGTATTAAAAATGAGGGAAAGGAATCAATGACATCACTTGCAATGTATGGGATGTGTAGTTCATTCACCTTAAAAACAGTAACTGGAAATGGACATGAAAGGGAACCAGGAGGCGGGACTTATCGACTATACAGCTGAACGGTATGAAAACTCCCAGACACAGTGGACGGGTCACTTCCTGTCTGAAGAATCCTGACCTCCTGATTGGGTCTAATGTTGGTGATGATTCTACTGTTGACCTCAGAGGGGAGGAAAACAAAAAACACTGAAATAGTTTGAATGCAGTAAATCTCCCAGCGTAGTTTGATCCTGTTCACCTCAGAGAAACGACTGAGGCTCGACTAGCATCACACATGCACACGCGCACGTGCACACACACACACACACACACACACACACACACACACACACACACACACACGCCCCCACCCTCTGGTGTTACTATTGCTCAGTCTGCACATTTATTCTCCTATTGAAATAAAACACACAGCATGGCTACCAGTTTGGTGAGATGTGGTTCATCATGAGGACCAAATAACAACTAGTCAGTCACCACTAAACTATCATATTGACTAATAACAACTAGTCAGTCCCTACGACTACTAAACTATCGTATTGACTAATAACAACTAGTCAGTCACTACTCTAGTCAGTCACTACTAAACTATCATATTGACTAATAACTAGTCAGTCACCACTAAACTATCATATTGACTAATAACAGCTAGTCAGTCACTACTCTAGTCAGTCACTACTAAACTATCGTATTGACTAATAACAACTAGTCAGTCACTACTAAACTATCGTATTGACTAATAACAACTAGTCAGTCCCTACTCTAGTCAGTCACTACTAAACTATCATATTGACTAATAACAACTAGTCAGTCACTACTAAACTATCGTATTGACTAATAACAACTAGTCAGTCCCTACTCTAGTCAGTCACTACTAAACTATCATATTGACTAATAACAACTAGTCAGTCACTACTCTAGTCAGTCACTACTAAACTATCATATTGACTAATAACTAGTCAGTCACTTTAGTGGTGACTGACTAGTTGTTAACTATCATATTGACTAATAACAGCTAGTCAGTCACTACTAAACTATCGTATTGACTAATAACTAGTCAGTCACTACTAAACTATCATATTGACTAATAACAACTAGTCAGTCACTACTAAACTATCGTATTGACTAATAACAACTAGTCAGTCCCTACGACTACTAAACTATCATATTGAGTAACAACTATATTGACTAATAACAACTAGTCAGTCACTACTAAACTATCGTATTGACTAATAACTAGTCAGTCCCTACGACTACTAAACTATCGTATTGACTAATAACAACTAGTCAGTCCCTACGACTACTAAACTATCGTATTGACTAATAACAACTAGTCAGTCCCTACGACTACTAAACTATCGTATTGACTAATAACAACTAGTCAGTCCCTACTAAACTATCGTATTGACTAATAACAACTAGTCAGTCCCTACGACTACTAAACTATCATATTGAGTAACAACTATATTGACTAATAACAACTAGTCAGTCACTACTAAACTATCGTATTGACTAATAACAACTAGTCAGTCCCTACGACTACTAAACTATCGTATTGACTAATAACAACTAGTCAGTCCCTACGACTACTAAACTATCGTATTGACTAATAACAACTAGTCAGTCCCTACGACTACTAAACTATCGTATTGACTAATAACAACTAGTCAGTCCCTACGACTACTAAACTATCGTATTGACTAATAACAACTAGTCAGTCCCTACGACTACTAAACTATCGTATTGACTAACCCCTCAGTGGTTTGCTAGGTGTGCTGCTGAATGTCACATATACCAGTTGATGCATGTTAACACAGTAGCAGGTAGAGAACAGAAACCCAGCAGGCCACAGAACAGGAAGTGTGTTTGACTAGAAGGAGGACGAAGCTAAAACTGGGCCAAGTCTTCTCTTCACACCCAGCAGCTCTACAGCAGGAGGGCCATCCTGAAACAGGCGCTCAGGTTCAATCCCAGCCAGCGTTCTTGAGCAAGGCACTAAACCTGCTCACACTGTCAGATGCATGAAATGGAAATTTAGTTCAGCTGTTCTTCAAACACCTGACAGAAAGGAAGACCTTTCACGTGCTGAGACAAACACGCCTTTCTAAAACACCATCTCACACCTCGTCATATGGGATTACATGTGGAAACATGCCTGGCACAGGGGCACAGGGGCACAGGACCTGAGTGGTTAATTGGCTAGCTAAGTAGCAGCCCTGTTTGCTAGCTGAGGGGGTCTAAGGGGGAGGATACGGGCAAAATAATGAGGTGTCTGGGGCAGTGAAAACAACATGGGGCATTTAACCGTGGGTAAAAACCCCGCTGGCACTCATGAAACCCCACTTCCCAGGTAGTTTGTTCAGATTCAAACACACATAAACACACTGTTTGGCTAATGAGCTAGCTGTGTAGCACCTCTGTTAGCTAGCTGTAGGGGGTCTGGCGGGGGGGGGGGGGGGGGGTGTGCGGGCAAAATAACGAGGGAGGCGGGTATAAAAAACAACCCCGGGATATTTTCCAGTCGGCAAAACCACACCGACATCAACCCCGACTTCTCAGGGAGTTTGTAAAAATCCAAAACACACAGAAAAGCCACCCTGGCTAGCTAGCTATCTGCCCCTGCTACAACACAACCAGCTAAAGTAAAGACTTAGCAGTAACTTGGTGACGTATTCCCTCTAACCCCGCTCTGCTGAGACAGACGGGGATAAAAATCAACGCACTTTTACTTTAATAAACACACAACAGAAAAGCTGAGCAGCCTTCTGGGCCAGCGACCATGACGCTGAAACGGAGGATAAAATGTAAAATCCTACTTACAGTCTCTCCTCTCCGCTCTCCACGGCGGCCATTTTTATTTAAATAAATAATTTTATATAAAAAAAACACCCTCCAAACATCTCTGCTCCCTCCAGCACCCCGCCCCCTCCGACTCCATTTCCAACGCCGTCAGTAGCAAGGTACCGCGAGATCTGCCGAAATCTGAGTTCAGCATAACGCAGGGCGGTGTAGTATCGCGAGAACTGGTCAGACCGTTAAGAGGCGTTTTTGAAATTGGAAGTTTCAAGACATTTCTGAATCTAAAATAATAAATAGAAAACCAATTACGACAGCTAAGATTTTTGGTTTGGGCAACACCTGGGCATAATATTATGCTGACACGTTATATGTTCTTGTTTTTATTCATCTTTGTAAATGTTTCTCTTGTCCCAAACTAAAGGGTGCCCCAAAAGTAGTTTTTTTCTTGTTGCGCACACAAGTTGTCAGGATGGATGAGTGGTGGAGGGAAAATGGAGGCGTGGGTTTCAATCCCATCACCATCACATAAGTAGTTTGTTGCTCATTTCCCTAAGATTCCAGATTTTTCGGACAGCTGTAAAAAAGCAAATATTTCATTTGTAAACACTTGGCAGATACCTCTTTATGAATGTATGATACTCTAAATGTTTATTTGTTTGTTTCTCACCTTAATAAATGAGAGAAAAATAAAAAATTTCATACGATGTACGACTGTCCCCGTTCTCACTCCAATTTAGAGGTTGGAAAATTCCCAGTGCCAAGGTGACATGAATACACCATTAGAAAACCACAGGATCTCGCGATAACTGGGGGATTTGTCGCTGTCAGGCTGTACAAGAATAGGATCTGTGTGTGAGTGAGTGTGTGTGTTTCTATAACCCTTGGTTAACTTGTGTATCCTTATTTTTATTAATCTCTGTCTGTCGCTCTGTCTCTCTCTCTCTGTCTGTCTGTCTGTCTCTCTCGCTCTGTCTCTCTTAATAGTTTAATAAAACTATCAATAAAATGTTGTGTTAATAATTAATTCATTGATAATTCAATGTAATTATTAGTTATTGGTTTCAAAGAAAGTAAAAGTTCCTTTTTCTAATTTCTTACCAGCCGATTGTTTAGTGAGATATTTTCAACTTCACGTCTAAGTGTGTGCACATTAACAGCCCTGCGGAGGCGCAAATTAAGCGCACCTTTCGTGACCTCACCGTGACCCCTGATCCAGGTGAAAAGGTCAGGCTGTGATTGGTTGGAATCCGCCCACCTGGATGACAGACAGCAGACTGAGATGAGCGTTTACCTGGCCGCGCTGCTCTGCCTTTCCGCCGCCGCCGTCCTCACCGCGGACAGTCTGACGGGTCCTACCGGGGAGTCTGACGTAGCAGACAGAGGGAGAGCGGAGCTGCGGCGCGTGCGAAACCTCGCGACCCAACCTGGCTACGGGGAGTGCTGGTCTCGTGCCCTAGAACACCTGGACATGCGCTGCCGGGACATGACGTCAGAGAGCCAGAGCAGGATAGCGCTGAGGTTCACACACTGTCACCTGCACAGGTAACACACACATGCACGCACACACGCGCTGTTTTTCTGAACGTATTAATTAAATAATTCTGGATTTTAACTTTTACTGTGAG
>JAXDDW010000118.1:1177500-1192500 GCA_034670385.1 Hoplostethus mediterraneus | reverse complement strand
AAATGAACATGAATCTCTTTAACAGAGAGACTCCAACGTGTGTGTGTGTGTGTGTGTGTGTGTGTGTGTGTGTGTGTGTGTGTGTGTGTGTGTGTGTGTGTGTGTGTGTGTGTGTGTGTGTGTGTGTGTGTGTGTGTGTGTGTGTGTGTGTGTGTGTGTGTGTGTGTGTGTGTGTGTGTGTGTGTGTGTGTGTGTGTGTGTGTGTGTGTGTGTGTGTGTAGGTTGATATTATTTGGTCTGGTCTGTGTGAATGTCTACCTGGAGAGGATGATCTACCACTCTGTCCTGAACTCTGACACCCCTGAACACAAACACATGGTCAGTATATTATTATTATTATTATCTTACTGTTGTTGGTATCCTGATATTAGTTTCTGTGTCCTCATGTCTCTCTGGTGCTAGAGGCTTTGCTCTGTTTGTTGAGGTGGTTATAATGGATCTGTGTCTCTCAGTCAGGTCAGTTTTTATCTGTCTATGCAGATGACATCACTTTATTGGTTAGAGATGGACTACAGAATCCTCACATTTATCAGAAAGCTTCATCTGCTAAACTTAAACTTACACCCCCCCCCTCCCCCTAAAAGGGGGAGTCAGACGGATCTTAGTTTACCTGTTCAGAGCTCTGGGTTGCTAGAGATGCTGAACCTTTAAATGATCCATTTGGATCATTTAAATGTTCAAACTGGTGGTTGGAATTAGACTGGAAGACTACTGTCGTTTATCTCTCTGACCCTGGGTCAGTTTTGGCAGGCAGTAAAACACTATATAACCAGTGTGAAGGTCAAGAACCTGACGGCCTTCCAAGACACCAGGAGAGCAGAGACCTGCAGGGTTCAGGTGGAGCTGCTGCACTAGATGCACCAGGGGGTTTGCAGTGGAGGATAGTTGATGGTGTTTCTGGCCCGGGGGGAGCCAGGGATGAACCTGAACCTGTTGTACACGTGGGACCCAGTGATCATGTTCAGGGGGATCGTCTCCGATCAGACCCAGTGATCATGTTCAGGGGGATCGTCTCCGATCAGACCCAGTGATCATGTTCAGGGGGATCGTCTCCGATCAGACCCAGTGATCATGTTCAGGGGATCGTCTCCGATCAGACCCAGTGATCATGTTCAGGGGGATCGTCTCCGATCAGACCCAGTGATCATGTTCAGGGGGATCGTCTCCGATCAGACCCAGTGATCATGTTCAGGGGGATCGTCTCCGATCAGACCCAGTGATCATGTTCAGGGGGATCGTCTCCGATCAGACCCAGTGATCATGTTCAGGGGGATCGTCTCCGATCAGACCCAGTGATCATGTTCAGGGGGATCGTCTCCGATCAGACCCAGTGATCATGTTCAGGGGATCGTCTCCGATCAGACCCAGTGATCATGTTCAGGGGGATCGTCTCCGATCAGACCCAGTGATCATGTTCAGGGGGATCGTCTCCGATCAGACCCAGTGATCATGTCGTTTTGGTTCTTTTGTTTTCTTCACGTTTTGATGATGGCTGTACTTAACTTAACTTACTGTGATTTCCAAATGAACGTATGAAATATTTTTTGTAAACTTCAAACTTGATGTAAAGCTGCATTATGTAACGTTTTAATGTCAAACTACATTATCAGAGTAGAACAGAAGACAGCTTCAGGTCTGTCTGTCTGTCTGTCTGTCTGTCTGTCTGTCTCTCTCTCTCTCTCTCTGCAGGAGCTGGTGAGTGTGTATGTGTGTGTGTTGCGACGTGTCATGCTGTGTGTGTGTGTGTGTGTTGTGGTGTGTGTGTGTGTTCGATACAGAGACCCGGTCCAGCAGAGTCTGGAGGTTCTGCTGCAGCTCAGAGAGATCCAGCACAGCCTGCAGCTCGCCCTGCAGCACGCAGGTGTGTGTGTGTGTGTGTGTGTGTGTGTGTGTGTGTGTGTGTGTGTGTGTGTGTGTGTGTGTGTGTGTGTGTGTGTGTGTGTGTGTGTGTGTGTGTGTGTGTGTGTGTGTGTGTGTGTGTGTGTGTGTGTGTGTGTGTGTGTGTGTGTGTGTGTGTGTTGGCGGATCCCACAGATTCAGAAAAAGTTGTGAGTGAAGTTTTTATTGTCGTTTTCCGACCGCATGAACTATCCAGGAATTTAGTACTATTGGTTCCGGGGGAACTCGCCCTGAAAAGGTTCCTCTGGGATGGTTCCTGGACCCCAAATGGTTCCTGCTAGTGTGGTAGTACTTTTGGGGGACCAGGAACCATTGGAGTGGAGTTGCAGTACTGAACAACACTAATTGGTCAATACAAACCACGCAAACATCAAGTCTGGCAACCACCATAAACTCCGGTTAATATCCTGTTATACCAAAGCTGTGTTTGAGCAAACTGGTCTGCCGGTCCACTGGTCTGCCGGTCCACTGATCTGCCGGTCCACTGGTCTGCCGGTCTACTGGTCTGCCGGTCCACTGGTCTGCCGGTCTACTGATCTGCCGGTCCACTGGTCTGCCGGTCTACTGATCTGCCGGTCCACTGGTCTGCCGGTCTACTGGTCTGCCGGTCCACTGGTCTGCCGGTCTACTGATCTGCCGGTCCACTGGTCTGCCGGTCTACTGATCTGCCGGTCCACTGGTCTGCCGGTCTACTGGTCTGCCGGTCCACTGGTCTGCCGGTCTACTGGTCTGCCGGTCCACTGGTCTGCCGGTCTACTGGTCTGCCGGTCTACTGGTCTGTCTCATCATGTGCCTCAGTGTGTTTACTGCTGGTAAACACACTGAGGAGCTGAGTGAACTCCGGTGAGACAGAGAACATAACGTCTCTCTGCCTGTCTCTCTGTCTCTCTGCCTGTCTCTCTGTCTCTCTGCCTGTCTCTCTGTCTCTCTGCCTGTCTCTCTGCCTGTCTCTCTGTCTCTCTGCCTGTCTCTCTGTCTCTCTGCCTGTCTCTCTGCCTGTCTCTCTGCCTGTCTCTCTGTCTCTCTGCCTGTCTCTCTGCCTGTCTCTCTGCCTGTCTCTCTGTCTCTCTGCCTGTCTCTCTGTCTCTCTGCCTGTCTCTCTGCCTGTCTCTCTGTCTCTCTGCCTGTCTCTCTGCCTGTCTCTCTGCCTGTCTCTCTGTCTCTCTGTCTCTCTGCCTGTCTCTCTGCCTGTCTCTCTGCCTGTCTCTCTGCCTGTCTGTCTCTCTCTCATCCAGAGGAGTTGGGGGAACGACAGAGGAGTGCAGGAACCTCCCAGATGGAGCGATGCAGGAGGAGGGAGGAGAAACCGGTATGTAACAGATTCTGAGATCAATACCATTGTTTATTTATTGTGTATTTTTTTTTTGAGCTGGGTTCAATTTTGTGTTTGTTACCATCAGTACATAAACATCATATTGATATTGATATTGATATTGTAAACCAGTGAGACCATGGAGACGACTGGTAGCCTCTATCTCACCAGTGGTGTTGTTACTTGTGTTTATCCACATTAAGACTACATTTCCCATCAGCCCTGTTGCCTCCTGTCCCCCCTCCCCCTCCCTGGCGTCTTTGTCTTTGGAGGCTGGTAGAGGTTTATTGATGGAAATGAAACGCTGAGGAAGTTCAGGAAGTGGATTTTCTTCCAAATTCAACCAATGAAAACCTTTAGTCATGAAACGGTCACCATGACAACCTGTTGATCAGTAAGTGAGCCTGGATGGGTATCGAACTACCAACTCCTGTCTTCCTAGAGAAGGGAGGAGGAGTCAGGAGAGGAGGACGACAGAACGTTAATCTGGCCCTCCATGGTCGCCACAGACAGCTCAGTCCTGTCTCACCACTCACACAGCGGTCAGTACCTGTCTCACCACACAGTGGTTAGTCAGTACCTGTTTGTCTAGCTGTGCAGTGAATATACTGTGTGTGTGTGTGTGTGTGTGTGTGTGTGTGTGTGTGTGTGTGTGTGTGTGTGTGTGTGTGTGTGTGTGTGTGTGTGTGTGTGTGTGTGTGTGTGTGTGTGTGTGTGTGTGTGTGTGTGTGTGTGTGTGTGTGTGTGTGTGTGTGTGTGTGTGTGTGTGTGTGTGTGTCAGGTTGGAATAACGACGTGTTCTCAGCAGCTGTCAACACCTCAGCAACTGAACGTACCCTGCTGCACACAGATACCCACAACACCCTGCTGCACACAGATACCCACAACACCCTGCTGCACACAGATACCCACAACACCCTGCTGCCCAGTCCCAGTACCCAGAATGCCACTGTGAGGCCTCGTCGGTCCTCTTCCTCCCCACTGGTCTACAGTATACTGGTGGGCGACAAACAGGTGTGTGTGTGTGTGTGTGTGTGTGTGTGTGTGTGTGTGTGTGTGTGTTATCCTCCACATCTCTGACCTCTGCTGTTTGTCCTTCATTTATAATCATCTTCATCATCATCATCCTCGCCACCTTCATGATGGTTCTCAGCCTCGTTACAGTCTGAGGAGTAGAAGATCCCTGAAGATCACAGACTGAGTCTGTCTGTCTTTCCTAACTTTTTATATTTCATAATTCAAATAAAACATGTTTTTATCATTCAGTCTGTTTGTATTTTAGATGTTGATTAAATAAATGACGTGATCAGGTTCGCTGATGATGACGAGTTATTCACATCACTTCCGTCTTCTTCTTCTTTCACATTACATCCACACAGAGGGGTCAGAGGTCGGGAACACAGAGGGGTCAGAGGTCAGGGCCAACCAGAAACAGGGTTGAAGTAGAGGGTTGCAGTGTGTGTCATCAGCCTCCTGATTGTCTGGAGACACAATGCTGCCACCTGGTGGAGCTGTCGGTCACTGTCCAGTAGATGAAACTTTTAGAGTAGAGGGTGGTTGTTGGTTTTCATCAGTTCACCTTAATAGAAACAAGACTCATCATCACATTACATTAGATGTGCCTTTATTGATCCCTGTAGGGGAACTGGGTCACTGCAGCAGCAGACACAACAACACCACAGATGAAGTAGAAATTAATGAACGTATGAAAAGAATTATGACGGTGTGCAAAATAGCAGCAGCAGTAGAATTTACTGAGGCGAATATGTCATATAAAAAATATCAACATATGTCAGATATATAACAAATGAGACGTTACAACTGCAGAACATATGCAGGATGTCCAGATTTGACTCAACGCTTGAGAAACTTCCTTCCTTAAGGTCGTGGTGGCTTTGACCTTTTGACCTCCCTACAACTATAAACCCTCCCCTCCTTTCTTAGCTGTTTCTCTGGTCACAGGCCATAGTCCTGACCTTTGACCTCCTTACTGTTTGTGTCTTGTAATGTTCCAGGAATTTAACTTGATTCTACTGTTGCATTTATTCCGAGGGTCTAAATGACTAGAATATAAAAATGTAATGCTCTTGTTTCTTGTTTGTCTTCTCCCCTGTAAAAAAAGGAAAAAAAAACCTCCAGGAATTTTCTCAACTGTTTGACTTTTGCTTCAAATTTCAGCCTCAAAAAACGAGAGAAAATGAGAAACAGACCAAGGAGGAAGAGGGGGAGGGATGGAGGGAGGAGGAAGAGGGGGAGGGATGGAGGGAGGAGGAAGAGAGGGAGCGCTAAAGGAATGGTTTCAGATGTCTGAATGCACACAGGAGGAGGAGTTGTCCTCTGAGTGCAGCTCAGATTAGTTTTCACACAAAGACTGAATCACCAGAGAAGAAACCAACAAGGGAATAAAGAGGAAAAATCAAAAGCTGCACAGGAAATCAGACAGAGGATGTTAACTGGTGGACACGGGGATTTGGATGCAGCAGGAAAAACGCAGGAACTACAAAGTTTGGAGAAGTTGGATGAAGGAGAAGAAAGCTGAGTTTGCATATTTTGGATTAACGTTTCTTTAGGAGGAAGAAAGGAAGAGGAGGAGGAGAAGAGCAACGTGAAGGAGGAGAGGCTTCACTCCAGACAGAAAAGGCTTGTTTCGTTTTTACACTCAGAGCAGCTGATTACATTTCTATCAGTTTTGATTTTCCATGTTGTTATGCCCATGCTGACCTCTGACCTGTTTTACCAACAATGCACTTCAGCAAACTGTCATTCAAACAAGAGACATATTCTCTGAATATCCCACCAGAATCCAGGTATTGACCCAGTTAGATTCCCAGGCTCTGTGGCCTTTTGACTGAAGACTTAATCTTGAATGGTCAAATGAGCCGATCAGACTGGAGTCGCTTTTTAAAGGTTCGTTTCTGATCTTTGTAGATATTTTACGAGAGAGAGAGAGAGAGAGAGAGAGAGAGAGAGAGAGAGAGAGAGAGAGAGAGAGAGAGAGAGAGAGAGAGAGAGAGAGAGAGAGAGAGAGAGAGAGAGAGAGAGAGAGAGAGAGAGAGAGAGAGAGAGAGAGAGAGAGAGAGAGAGAGAGAGAGAGAGAGAGAGAGAGAGAGAGAGAGAGAGAGGATGGGGAGGGAGGATGACAGAGCAGATTTCACCTCCATGCTTTGTGGATGTGTTCTCTCTGTTCTCTGATCCTCTGAGGATTTACATCAGAATATAAACCCTCCGTATGGGTACAGACTAGCGGGTACAGACTGACCTCTGTACGGGTACAGACTAGTGGGTACAGACTAGTGGGTACAGACAGATGGTACAGACTAGCGGGTACAGACAGATGGGTACATACTAGCGGGTACAGACAATGGGTACAGACTAGCGGGTACAGACAGATGGGTACAGACTAGTGGGTACAGACTAGCGGGTACAGACTGACCTCTGTACAGGTACAGACTAGTGGATACAGACAGATGGGTACAGACTAGTGGGTACAGACAGATGGGTACAGACTAGTGGGTACAGACTAGCAGGTACAGACAGATGGGTACAGACTAGTGGGTACAGACAGATGGTACAGACTAGCGGGTACAGACAGATGGGTACATACTAGCGGGTACAGACTAGTGGGTACAGACTAGCGGGTACAGACAGATGGGTACAGACTAGTGGGTACAGACTAGCGGGTACAGACTAGTGGGTACAGACTGGCGGTTACAGACTGACCTCTGTATGGGTACAGACTAGCAGGTACAGACTAGTGGGTACAGACAGATGGGTACAGACTGGCGGGTACAGACTGACCTCCATACGGGTACACACTGAGGGGTACAAACTAGTGGGTACAGACCGGCTGGTACAGACTACGGGGTACAGACCGGCGGGTAAAGACCGGCGGGTACAGACCGATGGGTACAGACTAGGGGGTACAGACCGACAGCTACAGACCGAAGGGTACAGACTAGGGGGTACAGACCGGCGGGTACAGACTGATGGGTACAGACTAGGGGGTGCAGACCGGCGGGTACAGACTAGGGGGTACAGACCGATGGGTACAGACTAGGTGGTACAGACCGATGGGTACAGACTAGGGGGTACAGACCGATGGGTACAGACTAGGGGGTACAGACCGATGGGTACAGACTAGGGGGTACAGACCGATGGGTACAGACTAGGTGGTACAGACCGATGGGTACAGACTAGGGGGTACAGACCGATGGGTACAGACTAGGGGGTACAGACTAGGGGCTACAGACCGACGGCTACAGACCGATGGGTACCGAGTGCCCAGGTCTGAGCATCGGCATGCAACTGAACCAGCCGAGGAGCACCCTGGTTGGGTGCAGCCTTCCTCCTCCTCCTCCTGCTCCTCCTCCTCCTGCTCCTCCTCCTCCCTCCTTCTCCAGCCAGTTCAGGACCATGAGGTTCTCCTACCACCTGACCTCCAGGACACCCCACAGTGCCCTCCACAGGACAGGTCAGTGTGTTTTTCAGTCTGTGTTTTCATTTCTGTTCTCTGGTCCTTAAATACTTAAATTCCTTTCATCTTTATACCATGGTTGTGTGTGTGTGTGTGTGTGTGTGTGTGTGTGTGTGTTACAGTCAGTAAACTGATTGGTTGACTAAAGGTCACTGAGAGACCTGCAGAGTTCATTACATTAGACTGGATCATAATTAGATCTAAAGATCTCTCTCTCTCTCTCTCCATAGAGGGTGTATTGTGAAGTTATTGGAAGGTCACATACATCACATGATGTATCCAGGTTTAGCATCAATGGGAGAAAGAAACGTGTGTGTGTGTGTGTGTGTGTGTGTGTGTGTGTGTGTGTGTGTGTGTGTGTGTGTGTGTGTGTGTGTGTATGAACAGTAAACAGACAGTTGTGGCTTCACCCCAGATGTTGATCCGAGCTGCTGAATGGCTGATTATTCTCTATCAGAGATCATGAGATTTACCACACACACTCACACACTCACATACACACTCACATACACACTCACATACACACTCACACGGCTCTCAGATCCACCCAGCAGGGCTCCTCCAGGTTCTCTGGTTAGGGTGCTGGTTCTATATGGAACCATAATGATTGAAGAAACCTCTGATTGGTTAAAAATAAAAACTGGTAAATCAGAATAAAGAACGTAGTGTGGTTCTTAAAAAGTTGTTGGGAACATTTCATCTGTTCTAAGGGTTCTTCACGGCACCATAAAGGTTCTATGTAGAACCATTTGAGCATGGTGCTATAGAGAACCTCTCTAAAAGGGTTCTGCTGTAGTACAAGACTAAAGAACCATTTACTGGTTCATATAGAACGGTGTTATGAGTGGAGTCAGGGCCACTGGGAGCTGACCAGTACAACCACAGCACCTTGACAGAGTTTCTTATTCAATTTCTCTGTCCAGTTTTTCCCAGCTGGTCTGGGAACCCCTCTGGAATGATAGATCCATCCAGTAACGTTCTCAGTAAAAGTGATCAGTGTGATCAGGTAGATTTGTCTCCAAATGTAGGTTACTGTGACTCAGTAAACTGTCTTGTCTTTAGCCCTAGTCTCTACTCCAAAACACTCTGAGTTGGAGCTGGAGAAGAGTCAGCTAGTTCACCTGGACTAACTGGTAGCTAGCTAACTAGTTACTGTTAACATGGGACGACTAGCCACTGCTAACGCTAGCTTCTACTAGCTACGTTAGCTAGTGTGCTAACCAGATGTGTTAACAACAAGACAGTGATGGTTAGCTGACCAGATACTATGGTTAGCTAGCTAACAAGCTACATGATCTAAACACTAAATCAATCAGATGGATCAGTGATGAAATGATCAGTTCAGTAGAAGCAGACACAAATGAACCATGAAGATTCAATTCAGTTGAGACAGAAACACAAATCAGCTGATCAGAGCTGAGGACCTCCAACATGGCCGCCAGAGGAGGCGGGGCAATGTCACCTGAAGCTTTCCATTGTCCTCTCAAGTGTCATTTCGGGGCTTTCAGATTCCATCTGAATATTTGTTTTCATCATTTAGCAAAAACTAATACTAATTCTTTACTCAGTAGAACTGATACAAACTTGTTATCGAAATGTTGTGATCTTTGAAAATGCTCGTATGAAATTGAAATATATCTGAATATCTTGTTCACACTATTTGGTTTTCTCAGATTGCTACCAGATATTTCATTCAGATATTAAGACACAGTGTGAACAATTAATACCAGATGTTGACTAAATTCAGATCACCCTTTAGCTTCCACTTTGTGCTTTAACTTTGAAAAAAAGGAATCCTGTTGAAAAATATATGAAATGATTAATTCAATTTTTTGTACATTTATGTAATGGGTTAGGTTTAGTAATGGTAAGGGTTAGGGTTAGTAATGGTTAGGTAATGTAATCTTGTTTGGGGAGATATCATTTGACTAAGATTTGTATTTGTTTGTGATGAAACAAAAGAGTCAGTTAGTCAGTTAACCAGTCAGTTAGTCAGTTAACCAGCCAGTTAGTCAGTTAACCAGCCAGTCAGTCAGTCAGTTAACCAACCAGTCAGTCAGTTAGTCAGTTAACCAGTCAGTTAGTCAGTTAACCAGCCAGTCAGTCAGTTAACCAGTCAGTTAGTCAGTTAACCAGTCAGTCAGTCAGCTAACCAGCCAGTTAGTCAGTTAACCAGCCAGTCAGTCAGTAACTTATTATCATTGAAGAGATTCTGAACTATTAAGGTGTCATGTGAAGGATCCTGTGTGATGTCATAAAGAACGACAGACAACGTGGCAGGAGAGAGAAATAGAAAGATGCAGAGAAAGGAAGGATTTAACTTTGGGGAAAAAGAGAGAAAGACAACAGACAAAATAGACAGGGGTTTAGGGAGACAATAGACAGACAGCCCAGACAGAACGATAGACAGGGGGGGAGACAGACGGGAAAACCCAGACAGACAGCCCAGACAGATAGACAGGGAGGGAGGGAGGGAGACAGACAAAACGGGCAAAATGACGGGCAGGCAGAAAAGACAGACAGAAAAGGGAGGGAGACCCTTATTGTTTTGTTAAAATTTTTTGTTATAAATGAAAGAATAAGAAAAAGAATAATAAAATAATATTAAAAACATAAAATAATAAAAAATTAAAAAACATAATATAATAAAATAAAATAAAATAAAAATAGGAGAAAATATAAAAAAATTTAAAAATTTATGAATATTATAACAAAAATATTTTTATAAAAAAATTTAAAAATAAAAAATAAAAATATTAAATTATAATATAATATATTAAAATTTTTATAGTAAAAGTACGGCCTTTTTTGTTTACTGTACTATTTAGGGGGCCCGTTACCCCGGTTGGTGTAAATAGCTCCCTTTTACTACTATTTTAGTCTTTTTAAGAGTCTGTTGCCCCGGGAAACCTTTGTGTCAGGTTGGGCTACTGAAACTATGTTTTAAAACGGGGGTCAGAAACCAGTAACAGACGGTAAAATGCCAAAATGCGGTCCCAAAAATCCCGGTGCATGCAGAACACAGGGTAAAAACAGATATGAATGGAGAGTTGGGTTTGGTTGGAGATTTAATTAATAGGAGACTGTTTCCCACACGGAAATGAAACCCTCTAGGTTGCCTGGTGTGTGTGTGGTGGTGTTGGTGTGTGTGTGTGGTTGTGTGTGTGTTGTGTGTGTGGTTGTTTTTGTGATTGTGTGGTTGACATGTTTACACAAAGCAAAGTGTTGCTTCGGGGAAAATTTCCCCAGTGTGGTTTTAAAAAATGAAATTATAAAAAAATTACTATTACTATTTACTATTAATTAAAAATTAAATTTTAAAGGGTTAAATTACAAATCACTACTACTATTACTCCATTACTATTAACATTAAAATTCCCTTTACAATCACTGTTACAAACAATATAACTACTTTTACTCCCCTACTTTTACTAGAATTTTAATATTACTATAAACCTACAACTACTACGCTTTTTACTACTATTACAAATTAATATTACTATTACTTTTACAAACCCCTCCTACAAACTACTACATTACTATTACTTTTTCCAAACTAACAAACTATCACTACTACTACAAATTTTTTTCCCAACTGTTTTAAAAATTAAACAAATTACTTTTCACAACCCCTACATTCCTACCGCTAAAAATTTAAAACACTAAATTTTAAGGGTTTAAATAGGGCCCAATCACAACTAATCCCTACTTTTAAAACCCCCTACCAGTAACTAAAGCCCTCGACAATAAGACTTAAAAAAATAAAACTAATAAAAATGGGGAAAAAAAAGGGGGTTTGGCCCCGGTCGATCCCAAAAATTTAATGAAAATCTTTCATGTCAAAAATGGGTAAAAACCTTTCTTTCAACCCCGCCAATTTTATGGCCCTTTTCCCTAATTTTCCGGAAAATCGTTTTTTTAACGCAAAACCCCCGCCCGGGGTAAAAACCCCGGGCAAACGAAATAACGGGTCGCTGACGGAGGGGGTTTTTTTTCGGAAATCAAACCGCAGTTTTTTACATAACTTTTCGGGAGGAGTTTTGGGATTAAAGAAATGGACCCAAACTTCCCGTAAAAAGGGCCCAAATCGGGCATCCCGCCTCAATTACACATTTTTAACCACCCCTTGCCAAACTGCCCGTATAAAAGGTACAATTAAAGAAGAAAATTTCCCCTTCACAATTAAGAAATAAGACAGGGATTTTTTTTGGGCCTAAAAGCCTCCTGCTCCCGGAAACAGTCGCCCGGGGAAAAAAAAAGTAATAATTTGTTGTTATTTTTTTGTTCCCTTTGGGAACCTTTGCAAAAAACCCGGGTCATTAAAATTTAAATAAATAAAACTGAAGATTTAAAAAAGTAAAAAATTTTAAATTTAAAGTTTTTTTTTGTTTTAGATAAAGCTTTTTAGTAAAATAAAAAAGGGGAAGGGTTGTCTGCAAAAAAAGAATCCATGCCCCCCCACCCGAAAATTTTTTGGGGAAACTCAATAATTTTTTTTTAAAAAATTACCGGCGGGGACGGTCACTTTGGTAAGTGCATGCAGTTTTAGTGCAAATATGGCTTTAGGTAAAAAAACAAAAAAAGCCATTTTTTTAAAACTACCTAAAGCAAGCAAGCACATAAAAGCAAGCTAAATGAAGGGGGCATGCACAACAATTATGGCGGTTACATAAAACGGAAATAATGATATTTCAAATTCGCAAAACCTGTTTAGGGGCAGGGCCCCCCAAACCCCCTCCCCCCCTTTCCCCAAACCTTGCCCCCTTTGGGGGCCCAAACCAACCTCTCCCCATCTACGGGCCCTGTGGGGGCCACCAACCTCTCACATCTCGGGCCCCTTTTGGGCCCCAACCTTTTTCACATCTACTGGCCCTTGGGCCACCAACCTCTCACATCTACGGGCCCGGGTGGGCCCCCAAACCTCTCACATCTACGGGCCCCTGGGGGCCCCCAAACCCTCTCCCCATCTACTGGCCCTGTGGCCCCCAAACCCCCCTCAGGCCCAGGGGTGCCCCCCTTTTTGGGCCCTGTGGGGCCACCAACCTCTAAAACATTCCCGGTTTACCACGTTGGGGCCACCAACCTCTCACATCTACTGGGGCCCCTCTTTTGGGGGGCCCCCAAACCCCCTCACATCTACTGGCCCTGGGGGCCACCAACCCCCCACACATTAAAAATCCCCTGTGGGCCCCCAAACCCTTAAAAAAACTTATTTGTCCAAAACCCCCTTACCCCCTTCCCCCCTTAATTTACTCCCTTTCCCCCAATTAAAAATTTTTTAATTTACAAATCACTACTACAAAAACTACTAAAAAATAAATATTAAAACTTTTCCCAAAACTACTATTTCTTTTAAATTTTAAAATTACTACTAAAAACTACTAAAATTTTACTTTTAGGTTTTACTTACAAACACACTAACTCCCAAATTAATATTAATTTTTAATTTCACTATCACTAAAAACACAAACTGGGTTTATTACACACTTAAAAATTTTAATAAAACTATTACAAATTGCTATCACTACTACTACTACTTTTAACTATTTAATTACTATTACTATTACTACAAACTACTACAAATTCCTACTATTACTACTATTTACTACTATTACTTTTAAATTTCTACAAACTCAACTACGGGCTATTACCTATTTTACTATTACATTAATTTTACTACTTATTACGACTTTTAAATATTCCAAATCACAACTACTATTAATGAATTTTAAACTATAAACACTCCCACTACTACTAACTACTATGCCCCCCCAGGCAGTTTCCCAAAAACAAAACAGATTGTTTTTCCTCCTCTAACACGAACACAGTTTGTTAGCATTGTTAGCATTCCTCATTGGGCGTCATGTGTGCAGCTAGCTGCTGTGGCTAATATGTCCTGGGAGTTTGTTTTGAGCCAGACTAACAGCTGACTTCAGTACATAGACGAGTCAAGGCCAGGGACACACACACACATATACACACACATGCACACACACACACACACACACACACACACACACACACACACACACACACATTCATTGATATCCTGGGGGGGACAGATCAGATATAAGAGCCTCTTTAGGTCACTGGGTCACTCCACTGGTGTGCTGGGGGAGGGGAGCTGCGTGTGTGTGTGTGTGTGTGTGTGTGATTTCATATATGTGTGTGTGCACGCAAAAATTAAAGTGCCTGCAAGTGTGTAGTATGCACGTTTGTATGTATGTGTGTGTGTTTGAGGGGTGGGGGCTTCTGTGTGATGCGGGAGGTCAGAGGTCAAAGGTCGGGGTGTGGTATTATCTTTCCCTGCAGGCTCCACTGCCTGACAACAACATGGGTGCGTTTGTTTTAGTTTATAACACAGAGCATCTGGTGTTTGAGTTGACACAGAGGGGTGGGGTTAGACAAACTGTAGCTGTCTGTGTTACATATCAGGTCAGCAGCCCAGTAGCTGGGGTGTGTTTGTTTCAGCTGCTGCAGAGGGGTGGGGTTCAGGCTCCTTTTCTAACTCCTTCTGATACAGTTGTGTTTCCTCCTCTGTCTGTTAAAGGAGCGCTTGTTTTACCGCAGATGACAGTCTGGTTGCACTTGACTCTGGTCATACAGCTCTGTCTGGAATAACATGAAGAAGAACTCCAAAGGGAGACAGAATAGCAGCACCATCCGCTGGATTAAATAATAAAACCACAACTTCTCCTTTGGTGTGTTTTTAGTAGCATTTTTATTGTGTCCCTCAGGGGCCACCATACTTACGGCCATAACAGATTCTAACTGTATTGGGGTATTAGAGGCCGAATCACGTCTGTGGCTTTTCTTTTCTTTAATGGTTTTTCTCTTTAGCTCCCATTGGATGATCGTCCATGTTGTTTTCTGTTCAGCCCATTAACAACATCTAACCCACCCAGACTGACCCAGACCTGCTGGCCCACGTGAATCAGGTTTACACTGATCAGTGATGATGATCGATCACATGACACTGAATTAGTAATTCAATTAAAAACTGCATTTTGGTGAGTGGCCGGTTAGTCAGTACTGGTCAGTAGGTCTGTGTGTTAAACCTCAACACTTAGCATGGTGTCATTACACCCTATTGTCCTGACACATGTCGCGCGCGGCGCGCGCGTGTGTGTGTGTGTGTGTGTGTGTGTGTGTGTGTGTGTGTGTGTGTGTGTGTGTGTGTGTGTGTGTGTGTGCGCGCTAGCAGATGGTTGTGTCTCTGAGGGGAAATCGGGGGGAAATCTCTTCATTTAGAGCAGAGGGCTAAGGCCAGGAGGAAGGAGGGAGTGAGAGAGAGAGAGAGAGAGAGAGAGAGAGA
>JAXDDW010000118.1:1162500-1172500 GCA_034670385.1 Hoplostethus mediterraneus | reverse complement strand
GTTCAAATCAATATTCAATCAGGTTGTAAGACCACAAAGGAACAGCGACGTAGGACGCGTTGGACAGTTGGTGGCCCGCCCCTGCTGGTCATACTGGTCATACTGGTTAATCTGTTACCATACCACTAACCTGCTACTGGTCATACTGGTTAAGGTCTTAACCAGGTTAATCTGTTACCATGAATCCCTCTTTGACTGAGTGACAGTAGCTCACTGCTGATACAACACTAACAGTAACAGTAATAGGAAGTTGTTGACATCAGAATGTACCCACAATGCAGTGGGAGTCTGAAAAGCAACAGCAGTCAGATGTTTCCTTAACTAGTTAACTGTGGATCTTGTATATTGACTCATGGCCCCTCCTCCTTTTCTCCCGCCCCTTCTCTTCCTCTTCCTCAGGTCCTTCCTCCTCCTCCAGTCCCAGGTTGTTGACTAAGAGTCTTTCTCTGGATCCTCCCTGTTCCCCCTGCGGCCACCAGGGGGCGCTGGACGCCGGCGCTCCCCAGCGGCTGAGCTCGGACCCTGGCCCCAGCTGTGGCCCCTCCTCCCTGGACAGCGTGGAGCTGCTGGAGCGCCACCCGCTGGACCCGCCAGGGCGCTGCTGCTCAGCTAGCGGGCTGCTAGTTAATGATACCGGACCACCAGAACTACCCGCTACCACAATACCACCACCGAGCAAGACCAGACCCCCCCTGCCTGGACCTAAACCGCAGGGTAACTAGTCTTACACGGACTCGTTAACACCATCACTAGCAGATGACACTAGTTTCAGATGCACTAGTTAACATCCATCATATTAACTAGTTAACAAAGTCAATAGTTAACAAACACGTTCACCATCCAACACATTGACGAGTTAATGACATCACTTGTCAATATCATTACTAATTAATGACATCGCTTAATATCATCGCTAGTTAACAACAACACTAGTTAAGACATCACTAGTTGATGACATCATTAGTTAACGATTGGTTCTTTCCCCCCCAGTCCCCCCGAAGCCTCCCCATCTCCAGCAGCAGGCGGGGGGGTCGAGGCCACGCCCCCGGGCTCCTGACAAACCCCTCCCACCTCCGCCACCCTGCCGACCCCTCCCAGCTGACCCCCGGGGGGGGCGGACCCCTCCCACCCTGACCCCCCGCACCGACGGGACCTCCTCACCCACATGCGTCCTGTCACTCATCGAGAAGTTTGAACGGTGAGTCCTGATTGGTCAGAATCACTTTAATCACAAAGTCCCATTAATGACTCACAGACCCCGCCCACTCCCCCCCCCCCCTTAGACAGATAGATCTGTCTGTCAAATGGATCTGGTCCATCTGATATGATGCAGGTTGATTGATTACATATTGATTGTAGAACTGATCAATACACTGGTTGTCTTTGAAGAACTGAACCTGATTCATGTGTGTGTGTGTGTGCGTGTGTGTGTGTGTGTGTGTGTGTGTGTGTAGGGAGCAGATCATTGTGGTTCCAGACATCACTGGGGGGGCCCTGTGCAACCCCCCACCCCCCCGCCTCCCCGACCCCCCCCTCCTCCCCACCTTCATCACCACCACCATCATCATCATCCTCAGCCCCCACCACTGCTGGCGATGCCCCGTCAGAGTTTAAGGGTCATGAACCTGATGACATCACACTGGAGGGTGAGGATGAGGATGAAGAAGAGGATGGAGGGGAGGTTCTACACAATGATGATGATGATGATGACGAAGAGTTAGCGGCCACGTGTCGGGATAACCTCTGTGAGCGTCTCTCCATGGAGTCGGGTTACAGCGCCTCCGAAAAACACCTTGATGACGATGTGGTTGTTGTGGAGATGAGAGAGCAACAACAACAGCAACAACAACAGCAGCAGCTTGACAGCCAATCAGAAATCCCCTCCGAGCGTTTGTCCCTCCCCTCCTCGCAGACAGATGGGAAGCTGGCCAATCGGGACAGCGGGATCGACAGCATCAGCTCCCCCTCCCACAGCGAGGAGCTCTGCTTCGCCGGTGTGGACGACGGGGGCGTGGCTTATCCCTGTAGCCCCGCCCTGCCCCGCCTCTCCAGCTCCTCCTCCTACGCCGGGGAGGGAGGGGAGGGAGAGGAGGGGGGGGCGAGGGGGAGGAGGGAGTTCTCTGAGGAGGGAGACAGCGACCTGGAGGAGGAAGAGGAGGAGTCAGAACTCACCCTGGTTCTTCCTCCTACCAAGACAGACAGACAGGACTCTACTGAGGTAAGACAGACAGACAGACAGATAGAGAGACAGACAGACACAGAGCGATAGAGAGACAGACAGACAGACAGACTTTTCACTTGTTACTCCTCCAGTATCAGACTGGCAGGGTGACGGTAGGACGGCTTGCTAGCTACAGAGCACCGCTAACGAACCAGGAACTCAAGGATTACAGCATCGACCCCTAAAGTTGCTGTAAAGTTGCTGTAAAGTTGCTGTAAAGTTGCTGTAAAGTTGTCCTGTGTATTGTAAGATTTGTTTTGTTTTTTATATTGTGAAATTAATTTAGAAATGAGAAGAAGAGCTAGATGTTCTTTAATCAATAATAATAATAATGAATGTAGGGAGAGCTGCTGTCTGACTGACCTGTCTGACTGATCTGTCTGTCTGTCTGTCTGTCTGCCTGTCTGACCTGTCTGACTGACCTGTCTGTCTGTCTGTCTGCCTGACATGTCTGTCTGTCTGACCTGTCTGCCTGCCTGACTGACTGACCTGTCTGCCTGACCTGTCTATCTGTCTGTCTGTCTGCCTGACTGTCTGTCTGTGTGACCTGTCTGTCTGTCTGACTGACCTGTCTGTCTCCTCTTCTAGCTGTCTGTCCAGCAGAGGGTGTTCAACATAGCCAATGAGCTGCTGCATACAGAGATTGTCTACGTCGGCAAGCTCCACCTCCTGGACCAGGTAAGTACTACTACAGTACTGAGTACTACAGTACTACTACAGTACTACTACAGGACTGAGTACTACTACAATACTGAGTACTACTACAGGACTGAGTACTACAGTACTACTACAGGACTGAGTACTACTACAGGACTGAGTACTACAGTACTACTACAGTACTACTACAGTACTGAGTACTACTACAGTACTGAGTACTACTACAGGACTGAGTACTACAGTACTACTACAGTACTACTACAGGACTGAGTACTACTACAGGACTGAGTACTACAGTACTACTACAGTACTACTACAGGACTGAGTACTACAGTACTACTACAGCACTACTACAGTACTGAGTACTACTACAGGACTGAGTACTACAGTACTACTACAGTACTGCTACAGGACTGAGTACTACTACAGTACTGAGTACTACTACAGGACTGAGTACTACAGTACTACTACAGTACTACTACAGTACTACTACAGGACTGAGTACTACTACAGTACTGAATACTACTACAGGACTGAGTACTACTACAGGACTGAGTACTACAATACTACTACAGTACTACTACAGGACAGTACTACTACAGGACTGAGTACTACAGTACTACTACAGTACTGAGTACTACTACAGTACTGAGCACTACTACAGTACTGAGCGCTACTACAGGACTGAGTACTACTACATCACTGAGCACAACTACAGTACTGAGTACTACTACAGTACTGAGTACTACTACAGGACTACTACAGGACTGAGTACTACTACAGTACTGAGCACTACTACAGTACTGAGCGCTACTACAGGACTGAGTACTACTACATCACTGAGCACAACTACAGTACTGAGTACTACTACAGTACTGAGTACTACTACAGGACTACTACAGGACTGAGTACTACTACAGTACTGAGTACTACTGCAGTACTGAGTACTACTACAGTACTACTACAGTACTGAGCACAACTACAGTACTGAGTACTACTACAGGACTACTACAGGACTGAGCACAACTACAGTACTGAGCGCTACTACAGGACTGAGTACTACTACATCACTGAGCACAACTACAGTACTGAGTACTACTACAGTACTGAGTACTACTACAGGACTACTACAGGACTGAGTACTACTACAGTACTGAGCACTACTACAGTACTGAGCGCTACTACAGGACTGAGTACTACTACATCACTGAGCACAACTACAGTACTGAGTACTACTACAGTACTGAGCGCTACTACAGGACTGAGTACTACTACATCACTGAGCACAACTACAGTACTGAGTACTACTACAGTACTGAGTACTACTACAGGACTACTACAGGACTGAGTACTACTACAGTACTGAGTACTACTGCAGTACTGAGTACTACTACAGTACTACTACAGTACTGAGTACTACTGCAGTACTGAGTACTACTACAGGACTGAGTACTACTACAGGACTACTACAGTACTGAGTACTACTGCAGTACTGAGTACTACTACAGGACTACTACAGTACTGAGTACTCCTCTCCTCCCCAGGTGTTCTGTGCCCGGCTCCTGGAGGAGGCCCGGTCTCGCTCCTCCTTCCCCTCTGAAGTGGTTCTGGGGATCTTCTCCAACATCTGCTCCATCTACTGCTTCCACCAGCAGTTCCTGCTGCCGGCCCTGCAGAAACGCATGGAGGAGTGGTGAGTTATGACTAGTACTAGGACTAGTACTATTACCAGTACTATTACTAGGGGCAACCAGTCATAGTAATATTAGTCGTCACAGTCTTCAAAGCATCCTGAGGTGTGTTGAGGTAATAAAATACTACTACTAATAATTATTATTATTTTAGATATGAAAGTCCAATAAACCAGGTGAGTCATGTGACTTGTGATTGGCTTGTGATTGGTCAATGTGAACCTTTCACCAGCTGGACTCTCAGTCCACCAGCATCGTGTCTTTCTACAGAAACTGAACTTTACATTCAAGTCAGATCAGTTTCAGGCCGTCTGACCGTCAGCGATGGTATTCCATCTATTTCCTCCACTCTGTCTCGGAAAACCACAGAACTGGAATCTTGTTGTTTTTCTTTTTCGTCCTTGAATAGAAAGTCTGCTTGTTAAACCACGTTGGAGAATCCATGAACGTCAATCAGGAAATGATTATTATTTTCTTCATTCCTGATAAGAGCCAAAGTTTATTTGGGTTTGTAGAAACTATGAGCTTCATCATATCCTCCTCTTCTCACCTCTCTGGCTACGACAGTGAAGAGAGACAGGAAGCATGGGGGTCATCCATGAAAATAATGCAGTTATAAGCAAATATTTCTTTGTCAACATACTCCATACTCCACGGTCCCCTGCTGGTGGAACATCTCCTTCCTACATCATGGAGTTGGTCTCCTTTGCTGTTCTAACAGCCTCCACTCTTCACTAGATGTTGGATCATTGCTGCTGATCTGCTTCCATTCTGCCTCAACAGCATCAATGAGGTCGGTACTGATGCTGGCCGATGAGGTCTGGCTGGCAGCCGGTGGTCCAGTTCATCCCAGAGGTGTTGGATGGGTTGAGGTCAGGGCTCTGTGCTGCCAGTCAAGTTCTTCACACCGATCTCCACAAACCATTTCTGTATGGACCTCTCTTTGTGCAAGACTAGTGTTGACAGTAGAGGGAAGCTGTTTTAGATATGTCTAACTCCCCCCTCCCCCACCAGGGATTCAAACCCGCGGATCGGTGACATCCTACAGAAGCTGGCTCCCTTCCTGAAGATGTACGGCGAGTATGTGAAGAACTTCGACCGAGCCATGGAGCTGGTGACTGCCTGGATGGAGAGGTCCGCCCCCTTCAAGAGCATCATCCAGGAGATCCAGGTAGGTACACACACACACACACGCACACACACACGCACACACACACGCACACACACACACGCACACACACACTTAATTCATTTATCTGCAGTCCAGCGTTTCCTCTGAGGCCGTTAGTGATAGGTATTGATTATTGGTTATTGATTGGTCTTGGCAGCGTGAGGAGCGTTGTGGCAACCTGACTCTGCAACATCACATGTTGGAACCGGTCCAGAGGATTCCCCGCTACGAACTGCTGCTGAAAGACTATCTGCACCGACTACCGGAGGACGCACCGGACCACCGGGACGCTCAGAGTAAACACACACACACACACACACACACACACACACACACACACACACACACACACACACACATCTACTTGGACAGAAGGAATAGTGCCATCGTGCTCTTTCTTGATCAAGGTTGGTTGAACAGGGTGTTGTGCTGAAAGACACCTAGACCCGGTTCCCCTTGTTAAACCTGTAAAGAGAGTTTTCATTTCAAACGCTGTTTGTTTTGGAGTGATGAAGGAATAGCGAGGGAGTTGTCTCGCCACGGGCACATGGTTCAGGGTTCAAGACGATCTAAAGACACGACATGTTTCAGTCTAGGATCTCTTGCCCCGATAGTATGAAGTGTTTTCGATGTTGGGAGGCCTGCCTGGCCGATCCCCCGGTAGTCAGTCAGCCTACCACGCAGGGCAGCCAGCAGATGGAGGTGGGGATGAAGATGAAGAGCTCCCTGATACTGAGAGAGCGATAGCAGTATTTTTAAAGTACCACAACTTAAAAAGAAAGCTCGCACTAGGAAGGCTGAGAGCCTCAGCGAGCTGGAGTGGAGCGTTGTGATGACCTTTACAGGGAGGAGGAAGGTTCTGGTGCTTCATCACAGGGTGAGATGGAGGTAGAGGAGGAGGAAGAAACAAAAGGTTGATGCCTGATCATGATCGAATTACATCTCATGAACCATACAGAGGGAATGATTCAGTAGTAGGAAATATACAGGCTCAAGAGGTTGGTGAATAAAGAGAGATCAACAATCATTACAGTCATAAAACCTTGTAAGTTACTGGGCAGCAGCTTCTTGTTTTCTTTCTGATCGCCATTTTAATTATGAGTGGGTTCAAAATCTCTTCCCTTAATCTGAATGATTAGAATTAGGGATTAGAATTAAGCATGTAGATTACATTACAGACGCTTTTATCCAAAGTGACTTACAATAAGAGCATTCAACATAGGTAGAGAACTACTAGTCATAGGTAGAGAATTACTAGTCATAGGTAGAGAACTACTAGTCACCATAAATCAGAAGAACATTTCCTTCCTAAACATCATCTCAGAGCAGAACCAGAGCTGAGGTACAAGTTCAATAAGTTAGATACTTACTGTTATTAAACACGAGACAAATAAGTGAAGCAAATAAACACCAGCTAAGACAAATAATTGTAGACAAATCATCAAGTGGTAAAAGGAAGGGTCAGGTAGTAGTAGTAGTAGTAGTAGTAGTAGTAGTAGTAGTAGTAGTAGTAGTAGTAGTAGTAGTAGTAGTAGTAGTAGTAGTAGTAGTCGTCGTCGTCGTCGTAGTAGCACCAGCCACAGCCTGGTTGGGGTGGCTGGGTGTAACCTGGAGGATTCTGGGAAGCAGGTCTGCATGGTAAAAGCCACCTTGAATAAACATGGAGGTCCTGGTCAGGCTTCGTCTCATCCATCATGACGAACGTGGTCGACCTTCACTGGTGTAGGGACTACTGACTAGGCTTCACTAGGCAGGCTTCACTAGGCAGGCTTCACTAGGCAGGCTTCACTAGGCAGGCAGGCTTCACTAGGCAGGCTTCACTAGGCAGGCTTCACCTAGGCAGGCTTCACTAGGCAGGCAGGCTTCACTAGGCAGGCTTCCACTAGGCAGGCAGGCTTCACTAGGCAGGCTTCACTAGGTAGACTTCACTAGCAGGCTTCACTAGGTAGACTTCCACTAGGCAGGCTTCACTAGGCAGGCAGGCTTCACTAGGCAGGCAGGGTTCACTAGGCAGGATTCACTAGGTAGACTTCACTAGGTAGACTTCACTAGGCAGGCGTCACTAGGTAGACTTCACTAGGCAGGCTTCACTAGGCAGGCAGGCTTCACTAGGTAGACTTCACTAGGCAGGCTTCACTAGGCAGGCTTCACTAGGTAGACTTCACTAGGCAGGCAGGCTTCACTAGGTAGACTTCACTAGGCAGGCTTCACTAGGCAGGCAGGCTTCACTAGGTAGACTTCACTAGGCAGGCTTCACTAGGTAGGCTTCACTAGGCAGGCTTCACTAGGCAGGCTTCACTAGGCAGGCAGGCTTCACTAGGCAGGCTTCACTAGGTAGGCTTCACTAGGCAGGCTTCACTAGGCAGGCTTCACTAGGCAGGCTTCACTAGGCAGGCAGGCTTCACTAGGTAGGCTTCACTAGGTAGGCTTCACTAGGCAGGCTTCACTAGGCAGGCTTCACTAGGCAGGCTTCACTAGGTAGGCATCACTAGGCAGGCTTCACTAGGCAGGCTTCACTAGGCAGGCTTCACTAGGCAGGCTTCACTAGGTAGGCTTCACTAGGTAGGCTTCACTAGGTAGACTTCACTAGGCAGGCTTCACTAGGTAGGCTTCACTAGGCAGGCTTCACTAGGCAGGCAGGCTTCACTAGGTAGGCTTCACTAGGTAGGCTTCACTAGGCAGGCTTCACTAGGCAGGCTTCACTAGGCAGGCTTCACTAGGTAGACTTCACTAGGTAGGCATCACTAGGCAGGCTTCACTAGGCAGGCTTCACTAGGTAGGCTTCACTCGGTAGGCTTCACTAGGCAGGCTTCACTAGGCAGGCAGGCTTCACTAGGCAGGCTTCACTAGGTAGGCTTCACTAGGCAGGCTTCACTAGGCAGGCAGGCTTCACTAGGCAGGCTTCACTAGGTAGGCTTCACTAGGCAGGCTTTACTAGGTAGACTTCACTAGGCAGGCTTCACTAGGTAGGCTTCACTAGGCAGGCTTCACTAGGTAGACTTCACTAGGCAGGCAGGCTTCACTAGGCAGGCTTCACTAGGTAGGCTTCACTAGGTAGACTTCACTAGGCAGGCTTCACTAGGTAGGCTTCACTAGGCAGGCTTCACTAGGCAGGCAGGCTTCACTAGGTAGGCTTCACTAGGTAGGCTTCACTAGGCAGGCTTCACTAGGCAGGCTTCACTAGGCAGGCTTCACTAGGTAGACTTCACTAGGTAGGCATCACTAGGCAGGCTTCACTAGGCAGGCTTCACTAGGTAGGCTTCACTCGGTAGGCTTCACTAGGCAGGCTTCACTAGGCAGGCAGGCTTCACTAGGCAGGCTTCACTAGGTAGGCTTCACTAGGCAGGCTTCACTAGGCAGGCAGGCTTCACTAGGCAGGCTTCACTAGGTAGGCTTCACTAGGCAGGCTTTACTAGGTAGACTTCACTAGGCAGGCTTCACTAGGTAGGCTTCACTAGGCAGGCTTCACTAGGTAGACTTCACTAGGCAGGCAGGCTTCACTAGGCAGGCTTCACTAGGCAGGCTTCACTAGGTAGACTTCACTAGGTAGGCTTCACTAGGTAGACTTCACTAGGTAGACTTCACTAGGCAGGCAGGCTTCACTAGGTAGACTTCACTAGGTAGACTTCACTAGGCAGGCAGGCTTCACTAGGCAGGCTTCACTAGGCAGGCTTTACTAGGTAGACTTCACTAGGCAGGCTTTACTAGGTAGGCTTCACTAGGCAGGCTTCACTAGGCAGGCTTCACTAGGTAGGCTTCACTAGGCAGGCTTCACTAGGTAGGCTTCACTAGGCAGGCTTCACTCAGTCCATTTGGAAAGGAGGAAAGGAAGGTGGATGTGGATGAGGAAAGGAAGGTGGATGAGGAAAGGAAGGTGGATGAGGAAAGGAAAGGAAGGTGGATGAGGAAAGGAAGGTGGATGCAGGTCTGACATACAGTGTGGTAGAAATGTTGAAGTCACTAGTTAGACCTGGTTACTAGTTAGACCTGGTTACTAGTTAGAGCTAGTCACTAGTAGACTGAATACTATCAGAAGATGTTGGTTTGTTTTATGACAAATGGTGCTACAGGGATGCAAAATGACTGGGGGGGGATTACTGTTAACTAACTCACTAGGAGGATGGTTTACTAGGGGATCAGTTAGGAGTTAGGAGTTAGGAGTTAGGAGGATTGGAAACTGTCTTGTTTTAATGTGATTGTCTGTTTGATAATGTAGAAACTCAAAACTCCCTGTCTCTCTCTTCCTGTCTTTCTCTTCCT
>JAXDDW010000118.1:1087500-1157500 GCA_034670385.1 Hoplostethus mediterraneus | reverse complement strand
GACGGGGCAACCAGTCGCCTCGAGGCAGCAGAACGAAGTGGTCGGGCGGGGGTGTAGGGCTTGACCATAGCCTGGAGGTAAGACGGAGCAGTTCCTTTCACTGCCCTGTAGGCTAGCACCAGGGTCTTGAACTGGATGCGAGCTGCTACAGGGAGCCAGTGTAGAGAACGGAGAAGGGTTGTTGTATGGGAGAACTTGGGGCGGTTGAACACAAGTCGAGCCGCAGCTTTCTGGACAAGCTCCAGAGGTCTGATGGCCGACGCCGGGGCACCAGCAAGGAGGGAGTTGCAGTAGTCCAGGCGGGAGATAACAAGAGCCTGGATGAGCACCTGCGCTGCCTTGTCAGTGAGGAAGGGGCGAATCCTCCTGATGTTGTAGAGGAGGAATCTGCAGGAGCGTGTCACTGATGCGATGTTTGCCGAGAACGACAGTTGGTCATCCAGGGTCACACCCAGATTCCTCGCAGTCCGAGTTGGCGTCACCACAACATCATCAATGGTGATGGCCAGGTCTCGGTGCGGACAGCCCTTCCCCGGGAGGAACACCAGCTCAGTCTTGTCCAGGTTGAGCTTCAGGTGGTGCATCGACATCCACTCCGAGATGTCTGCCAGACATGCAGCAATGCCTCCACTTGTGTGTCCGAAGGGGGAAATGACAGGATCAGCTGGGTGTCATCTGCGTAGCAATGGTAGGAAAAGTCGTGGGAGTGGATAACAGAACCGAGAGATGTTGTGTAGAGGGAAAAGAGGAGAGGACCTAGAACCGAGCCTTGCGGAACCCCAGTAGTGAGTCTACGTGGTTCTGACACAGACCCTCTCAGCGTCACCTGGTAGGAGCGGTCCGTCAGGTAGGATGCAAACATGGAGAGTGCAGAGCCTGAGACACCCATCCCCTCGAGGGTGGAGAGGAGGATCTGGTGGTTCACCGTGTCAAACGCTGCAGACAGGTCCAGGAGTATCAAGACAGAGGAGAGAGAGTTCACTCTAGCGGCATGGAGCGACTCAGTCACTGCCAGGAGGGCAGTCTCGGTCGAGTGACCCACTTTGAACCCAGACTGGTGGGGATCCAAGAGGTTGTTCTGGTGGAGGTACAGGGACAGTTGATTGAAGACAGCACGTTCAAGGGTTTTCGATAGGAAGGGTAGAAGGGAAACCGGTCTGTAGTTCTTCACCTCAGAGGGGTCAAGTGTTGGTTTCTTCAGAAGGGGGGTGACTCTGGCAGTCTTGAAAGCAGCGGGAAAGCATCCAGACGCCAGAGAGGTGTTGATGAGGTGGGTCAGGAAGGGAAGAAGCTCAGGTGCAGAAGACTGGAGCAGAGTGGATGGGACCGGGTCAAGGGAGCAAGTGGTGGGGCGGCTGGATGTAACAAGGCGAAGGACCTCGTCCGGGGAGAGGGGAGAAAGATGGGATAGGGAGGGAGGTGGGGAGGGATGGGTGGAAGGCAGACAGGTGTGGTTGGAGCGCAGGGCACCAGCCGGGGGGTGAGGGAAGGAGGATCGGATATCGTTGACCTTCTTGTCGAAGAAGTTGGCAAAGTCGTCAGGGCGGAGGGAGGAGGTGGGAGGAGGGGAGAGAAAGTTTCAAAGAGTTTTTTAGGGTTGGAAGCAGAAGATTGAATTTTAGTACAGAAGAAAGCAGCTTTAGCAGCGGAGAGAGAGGAGGAGAAGATGGAAAGGAGAGATTGGAAGGTAAGAAGGTCCTCCGGGAGGTTGCCATTTCTCCATTTGCGCTCGGCCGCTCTCAGGTTTCGTCTCTCAGTACGCACTGAGTCCGACAACCAAGGGGCAGGTGGAGTTTGGCGTGCAGGCCTGGAGGTGAGGGGACAGAGATGGTCCAGAGAAGAGGACAGAGTAGAGAGAAGGAGATCAGTGGCAGAATCAGGGGATAGAAGAGAGAAAGATTCAGGGGCAGGGAGAGCAGAGAGAACAGAAGAGGAAAGATCAGTGGGGGAGAGCGAGCGGAGATTGCGACGAGAAGAAACCATGTGGGTAGGGGGGGGGTGGGAGGGGGGTGAGGAGAGAGAGAGAGTGAAGGACATGAAGAAGTGGTCAGAGAGATGAAGAGGAGTGACGGAGAGGTTGGCAGTAGAGCAGTGTCTGGTGAAGATGAGGTCCAGTTGGTTGCCAGCCTTGTGGGTAGGAGGAGATGGGGAGAGGGCGAGGTCAAAGGAGGCGAGAAACGAGAGAAGAGGGTCAAGCTTCTCAGTCAGGATGTTGAAGTCACCGAGAAGGATGAGTCCAGAGCCATCGTCAGGGAAGTGGGAGACTAGTGTGTCAAGCTCCTCCAGGAACTCACCAGCAGGGCCTGGTGGGCGATAAACAACTGCAATGGTGAGCTTGACTGGATGAGAAACAGTGACAGCATGAAATTCAAAGGAGGAAGGAGAGAATTGTGGCAGAGAAAAGAGAGAGTATTTCCATTTGCTGGAAATTAGCAAATAGACGATAATGAAACAAAATAGACGATAATGAATATAAAACAAAGAACCCAGAAGATCAAACCATCCAGATAGAAACAGTCATTCAGCTGGACAGTGGAGACACCAGGTGAAGGTGATCCAGATGGATCCATCATGGTTGAAGTCAGGTTTCAGCTGGCCAGCCTGATCTCCTCAGCAGCTCGTTCCTGGTGGAGGAAGCTCGGTCGCCCTTCGTCTTCGACTCACTCAGTAGCCTTAAACGTGATCAGTCAAATGTTAAAGTCAATCCTCAGATGAAGTGGAAGCCGGTGAAGGGCAGCGGCAACAGGAGGAATATGTTCCCTCTTCTTGGTGAGTCTGGCAGCATTCTGGACTAACTGCAGTCTAGAAGGATCTGAACTCAGGATCTGAGTTCCAGTAGTGGAGGTGAGATGTGATGAAGCATGACAACAGTTTCAGCTTCTTGTTTGAGAGAAGTTTGTCCATAATTGTAGGAAACAGCTTTTCTAAATTCTAAACTTCAAAATTTTAAATTCAGCTAAATTCAACTTTTTATCAAAGACACAACTAGAGGACATTAGAGGACAAAGGGCAAATTTTAAATATCAGTGAGTCATTCTTGGAGAGTCTAATTGCTCAGTGTTGCTTGGATTGATGGAGAGATTCAGCTGGGTGTCATCTGCATAACTGTGGAAACTAATGTGTCTGTATGATCACATCATAACTAATAACTATTAGAGACACATGTAGATAAAAACCTAGTTCTAATTATAATGTCTTAGAATAACTGTAATAATTATTGGACTGTCTTTGATTTATGGTTTCTGGACATGTACCGACAGAAATAATGACTTAGTTATAACAAATATATAATAATATAAGAAATATAATCATTTGTTATATAAATATACATTACAAAACAACTGATCACAATATTAATCTACTGATAATCTTCCTCTTGTTAGAATTAGAATTAGAATAAAATACAGTAGAATACAACAGACCAGAATATTAATCTACTAAAGTTTCTCTTCTCCTCTCCAGGTGGTTTGTGGGAAATGTTCGGAGTTTCGTGCTCGTTTGTCGTACGACAACAACCGAACCAATCGGGTTTGTATCGACTGCTACGCCACCCTGGTGGGAGTCCCGCCCTCCCCTGCCACGCTGACCAATAGCAGCCAGAGGAGGCGCTCCATCCTGGAGGTCAGTGTGTGTGTGCCTGTCTGTCTGTCCGTCGTCAGTCCCTGAGAGTCCACACAAAGTACAATAAGGTCACAAACTCACTACTGAGTACCACAGAATATTATAGGAATATTAAAGGAATATTATAGGAGAATTATAGGAATATTATAGGAATATTAAAGAAGTATTATAGGAATATTAAAGGAATACTAGAAAGTACATTTCCTGTAGAAAATGTGAAGTGGGCTAGCTTCGTGCAGCCGGAAGTATTGCCCACGCAGCTCTGTAGTTAAGGATAGGGTGTCTAGGGGGTCCTAGATCAGGGGTCCTAGATCAGGGGTCCTAGATCAGGGGTCCTAGATCAGGGGTCCCTAACCACCGGGCCACCTATTGCCGGGCAAACACCGGCTGTGCAAACCCCAGAGCAGAAGTAGAGGCCAAAAAGTAAAAGCATAAGTATTAGAAGCATATGCAGTAAAATCAGAAGTAATAGTACTACTACCAGTGCTACTAATAGTACTACTACTACTACTACTACGACGACTACTACCATCATAACAACAAAACCTACTACTATAAATACTACTACTAATACTACAACTACTACTACTACCACTTGTACTTCTAATACTACTGCCACTAATACTTCTAATACTAGTACTACTACTGTTACTACTGCAACCATGAAAGTTTAAGAATACATAAGAGGCAATCAGAGAGGTGACCAGGGGTCCCCAACCACCGGGTCACCTGCTGCCGGGCCCCAGAGCAGAAGTAGAGGCCAAATAGTAAAAGCACAAGTATTAGAAGCAGTAGAAGCATATGTAGTAAAATCTGAATAGTACAACTATCAGTACTACTTCTACTACTATCATAACAACAAAACCTACTATTATAAATACTACTACTGATACTAATACTACCACTAGTACTTGTAATACTCCTACTACTAATACTGCTACTCGTAGTACTACTACTAGTAATGCTACTGCTACTACTATCAAAGTTTATGAATGAATACACAAGAGCCAATCAGAGAGGAGAGTTGAGGTGCTATTTGCATCACAAAAATGTATTGGTCGAGCCACTGAGAGCTCTCCCAATGCATTGTCTATGGGAAAACATGTATGTGTTCATAGCTAAATGTTACAAAAACTATAAATGGCATTACTTAGATATTTACATGTGAATGAAAGCATAAATTGCTGAACATTTTGATATATAATTTGTCCATGTAGCTTTAAAGCTGTAGGAGAAGCGACAAGTTGGAAAGGTACTATAACATTTCAAATTTCTAACTGCTGCTAGAGTGAGAAATGAACATTCTACAATGTATTTCAATGACAATAAAACTATGAATAAAACTATAAATATTTCAAAAACTATACAAAATAAAAATACACCCCAAAAACTACAAAAGATTATGAACATTTTGATGTTAGTATGAAGTTTCTAGTACAAAAAATGACAAACTAGTTACACTTTAAAAAAACACAAAAAGTGGCGGAATAATAAAGAAAGAGAAAGTGAGAAGAACAGTAGTGCGCTAGCTTGCTAAGCTAGCCCACTAATTAAAGGTATATTATAGGAATATTATAGGAATATTAAAGGAATATTAAAGGTATATTATAGGAATATTATAGGAATATAAAAGGTATATTATAGGAATATTATAGGAATATTAAAGGAATATTAAAGGTATATTATAGGAATATTATAGGAATATTAAAGGTATATTATAGGAATATTATAGGAATATTAAAGGAATATTAAAGGTATATTATAGGAATATTATAGGAATATTAAAGGTATATTATAGGAATATTATAGGAATATTAAAGGAATATTAAAGGTATATTATAGGAATATTATAGGAATATTAAAGGAATATTAAAGGTATATTATAGGAATATTATAGGAATATTAAAGGAATATTAAAGGTATATTATAGGAATATTATAGGAATATTAAAGGTATATTATAGGAATATTATAGGAATATTAAAGGAATATTAAAGGTATATTATAGGAATATTATAGGAATATTAAAGGAATATTAAAGGTATATTATAGGAATATTATAGGAATATTAAAGGAATATTAAAGGTATATTATAGGAATATTATAGGAATATTAAAGGAATATTAAAGGTATATTATAGGAATATTATAGGAATATTAAAGGTATATTATAGGAATATTATAGGAATATTAAAGGAATATTAAAGGTATATTATAGGAATATTATAGGAATATTAAAGGTATATTATAGGAATATTATAGGAATATTAAAGGTATATTATAGGAATATTATAGGAATATTAAAGGAATATTATAGGAATATTATAGGAATATTAAAGGAATATTAAAGGTATATTATAGGAATATTATAGGAATATTAAAGGTATATTATAGGAATATTATAGGAATATTAAAGGAATATTAAAGGTATATTATAGGAATATTATAGGAATATTAAAGGAATATTAAAGGTATATTATAGGAATATTAAAGGAATATTAAAGGTATATTATAGGAATATTATAGGAATATTAAAGGAATATTAAAGGTATATTATAGGAATATTATAGGAATATTAAAGGTATATTATAGGAATATTATAGGAATATTAAAATAATATTAAAGGAATATTAAAGGCATATTAAAGGAATATTAAAGGTATATTATAGGAATATTAAAGGAGTATTATAGGAATATTAAAGGAATATTAAAGGCAGGAGGAATATTATAGGAATATTAAAATAATATTAAAGGAATATTAAAGGCATATTATAGGAATATTAAAGTCATATTATAGGAATATTAAAGGAGTATTATAGGAATATTATAGGAATATTAAAGGAATATTATAGGAATATTATAGGAATATTAAAAGAATATTAAAGGAATATTAAAGGTATTTATAGGAATATTATAGGAATATTAAAAGGAATATTAAAGGTTATTATAGGGAATTTTTAAAAATTTAAAGGTTATTATAGGAATATTTTAGGAATATTTAAAAAGGGAAATTAAAGGTTATTAAGGAATATTAAAATATTTAAAAGGTATTTTAGGAATATTTAAAAAAAATTTAAAAGGATATTATAGGAATATTTTTGGAATAATAAAAGGGGAAAATTAAAGGTAATTAAAGAAAAATTTAGGAAAATTTTAAAAGGTAATTAAAAGGGAAATTTTAGGAAATTTTAGGAAAATTAAAGGAAAATTAAAGGGAATTATAGGTATTATAGGAATATTAAAGGTATATTATGGAATTTATAGGGAAAATTTAAAAGGAAAATTTTAAAAAATTAAGGAAATATTTGGAGGGAAAGGGATATATGGAATATTTTAAAAAAAAAAGGGGAAAATTTTAAAGCATATTAAGGAAATTAAAGGAATAAAAAGGGTATATTATAGGAATATTTTAAAATAAAAGGGGTATTTGGGTTTTAAAAGGAAATTAAAGGAATTAAGGAATTTAAAAGGAATATTTTAGGAATATTTAAGAATTTATAGGAAATTTAAAAAAAAATATTATAGGAAATTAAAATAAATTAAAGGAAAATTTTTAAAGGGATTTATAGGAATTTAAAGGAATATTAAAGTCAATTATAGGGAAATTTTAAAGGAGTATTTAGGAATATTAAGGGAAAATTAAAGGGAAAATTAAAATAAAATTTTGGGAAAATTAAAAAAATATTAAAGGAATATTGGGTAGGGACTTTTTGTTCAGGAAGAACCTTTAGATCTATCAAAAACTACCGATTCGGGCTATGAAAGTAAACTCTGTCTGTCTCTCTGTTTTCCCTCTGTTGCTAAAGAAACAGGCCTCCCCGGCACAGAGAACATGGTTTTTTAGTTTTTCTTTACCCCATGGGGAAAAGGGGGGGGGGCGGGGCTGGGGGAAGGCCGGTTTTGTAAACCCTGAAAACGAAGCTGGTGCTCTACGTTACGGACTCCCCGGTTTGAAATCCCTTTTTTTGTTTTTTTATTTATAATTTATTAAACCAGTTTTTTTCCATTTTTTTTTGGGGTTTTTTTTTAAATTTTTTAGGGGGAAAAGGTTTTTTTTTTTTTTTTTTTTTTTTTTTTTTTTTTTGGGGGGGGGGGGGGGGGGGGGGGGGGGGTTAGGGTTTTAAATAAATGTTTTTTTACCCGGGGGGGGGAAGGGGGGAAACCAAGGGTTTGGGGTTTTGGGGGGGGGGGGGGGGCTGGGGGCTGTTTTGGGGGTGGGGGGGCTTTTTTTTTCCAATTGGGGGGGTTTTTTTCCCCCCCCCCCCCCCCCCCCCCCTTTTTTTTTGGGTTTTGGGGCCCTTTTAAGGTGTTTTTTTTAAACCGGCCCCCCGAAAAAATCTGGTTTCTAATCCTCCCTGAACCAAAAACGAACCGCTGGTGCTCTACGTCACGGAGTCCGCAGGTTTGAAATCCTGTTAATTGATATTATATATTATTACAGTCAGCCATCTGATCCATCAGCAGCCTGTTAGTTAATAATGTCAGTAGGAACCAGGTTGTTGTGGTGTGTCTGTGGTGTGTCTTTGCCAATGGTGTCTCCCTCTAGTGGCTGTCAGGTGTAACCCTGGCTGACTCTCACAATGTCCACAGACCAGAGACAAACACTTTTGAACTGAAACAATCACACAACTTTTCTTCAGAAGATTTAAGGGTTTCTAGTTAATGTTATTTGTATTTCACCACCAGGATGTGAAGGCCCAGCGCAGCGTGCCTCTGATTGGCTTTGAGGTCTCCCTGCCCGAGTCATGTGACCGCCTGGAGCGACGCCACGCCTTCAAGATCTCCCAGAGTCACTTGACCCTATACTTCAGCGCTGAGGGGGAGGAGCTACAGCGGCGCTGGATAGATGTCCTATCGCGCGCTGGCAGGGGGGAGGAGCTGCAGGTCCACGGACCAATAGCGGAGAGCCTGGAGGAGGAAGGGGAGGAGGCAGCAATGGAGGATACGTGATTCTATTGGAGGAGAAAGATGAAGAGGGCAGGGTCTTAAAATGTTGATGAATTCCTATTGGACCGTGTAGGAAACACAAGCAGCACATACAGCAGTAGCTAACATGCACAATTCAAAATGCACACACACACACACACACACACACACACACACACACACACACACACACTCCTTTGTGTATTTGATGTTGCGTCAGTCTGCATGATAGATTTCGTCTGGCTGTTTAACGTTGTGGGTGACCAGAGTTCACCAAACTACCTGACACAAGTCGACCATCTCTCTCTCTCCCCACTCTCTGTCAATCTCTCTCTCCCCACTCTGTCTGTCTCTCTCTCTCCCCACTCTCTGTCAATCTCTCTCTCCCCACTCTGTCTGTCTCTCTCTCTCCCCACTCTCTGTCAATCTCTCTCTCCCCACTCTGTCTGTCTCTCTCTCTCCCCACTCTCTGTCAATCTCTCTCTCCCCACTCTGTCTGTCTCTCTCTCTCCCCACTCTCTGTCAATCTCTCTCTCCCCACTCTGTCTGTCTCTCTCTCTCCCCACTCTCTGTCAATCTCTCTCTCCCCACTCTGTCTGTCTCTCTCTCTCCCCACTCTCTGTCAATCTCTCTCTCCCCACTCTGTCTGTCTCTCTCTCTCCCCACTCTCTGCCAATCTCTCTCTCCCCACTCTGTCTGTCTCTCTCTCTCCCCACTCTCTGTCAATCTCTCTCTCCCCACTCTGTCTGTCTCTCTCTCTCCCCACTCTCTGTCAATCTCTCTCTCCCCACTCTGTCTGTCTCTCTCACTTCATTTTCATCAGTTGTTTTATTCATTGTTCTTCATCGGTTTATCCACCCAGTCAGAGAGATGATTCATTCAGACATTGAGATCATGTAGTTATTGTCTGTTGTCCTCCTGATGTTGCACATTGATTTTTCATATTTGACATTATGGTCTGTTGTCTACCGCTGGACAGACTCTGGTGAAGGACGTGTCATTTTTACTGTCAAATACAAAACAAATACATCTCACATATTGGTTTTTAGCAGACACTCTTATTAAAGCTGCTCCAGTCCAGCCGTCTTCTCAGTCTGAACCAGGAAGTGGTGCTGCAGCAGAGCGTCCCGTCCCGTAGGTTCACCCTATTGGTCCAGACTACTTCCTGGTGTCGGTTCGGTCACTGGTGGGAAATCTTCTCCACACAGGAAGTGGCCGATCCAGACTGGAGAGAAAGCTGGACTCACTTTGGTCTGAAGCATCACAGACCGGTTTACTGACGTCACCACAGGGTTTCTGGGTAGTGAAGTCCTTCACGCCCCCCCACAGTTACCTCTCTGCTGCAGCTTTAATGTCTGTCGAGTTAAAAAGTAAAACAAACTAGAAACATGAATATGTGGAAAATGACACGTCCTTTTTTTTGTGTAGAGTTTTAGCCTCCGCTGTTTCAAAGGCCTGAAACACATGTTGGGAGGTGGAAGCACAACAGTGTGTGTGTGTGTGTGTGTGTGTGTGTGTGTGTGTGTGTGTGTGTGTTGTAACATGGTCTGTCTGGTGTAATTCATCCCTCCTATTTATCTCAGTTGAAAGGATAAAGATGGGAGTTTTGGTTAACTGCCCATTTATATATGGAGCAGTCCCAGTGTTGAAAAAAACACTGTGGCAGCCATGTTGGAGCCAAGCTGGACAGAGCAGACCCAGCAGGTCTGCAGAACGCCGGTTCGAGTCCCAGTGGAAGAAAACCAAGATGGCGGCAGAGGAGAAGACCTTCACAGCAGCAGAGCCCACCACCAGGTTCTGCTGCTCTGAGGGTTTCTGGTGTTGTGGGGTTTTTACAGGATGACGTCGATGCGATGCGTCTGTTTCACATTTAAAAACAATGAAGAAGAAAAAGACTGTTAAGTGATGTGTCCTCTTAAAATGCACTAAGATATCGTCTTTTTAAATCAAAATATCCCCATATTTTGCCTTGAATTTACCTTTTTTTCCCCCTCTAGTTTCTTCCAATGTTCCCTTAAAATTTACTCAATGTTTTACCTGTTTTACATTGATTTTCCCCTTAATCTGCCCTCAGATTTCCCCTTAACTCAGCCTCGCTGACTGGTGCTGTAGAAAAACTTGAGTGCCTGTCAGGCTTCTGCTGTCTCCCCTCAGTCTGGCCTCCAGAACAGCAACTCAGATCAGCTGTGTGGAGGAAAACTACATTTCCCAGCAGTCTCTGCTCTGAGGAGTGGTCTCATTGCAGCCTCTCTGCCCCCAGTGGCGATGCATGGTACTACATGTGCTGGTGACTGAGGGGGGAGTAGCATCACTTTGGCAATAGAGGCAATAGAGTCGCTGAAGCGTTTCATCGCTGCCCTGCAGAAACCTCATATGTCGTAGAAAAACCAGAGTCATCAAACTTGAATGTTTAAGGGATTCATCTGAATCACCACCGAGGTCCGTAGTAGAATACAGTTAAATTCCTAGATCACCAAAATCACAAGCAACCAAGAATAAGGAATTCAAAAGTCAAATATTCTTGTCACTATAGAAACAGAGCTGAGGAGAGACGATGATGATGATGATGATGATGATGATGATGATGATGGAAAACCAGAATATTTGGACATATGAGGTTTCTGCAAGACACTGCTGATCTGAATCCTTGAAGAGTGGCGATGTAAAAAGTTTGTATGATGACTGAAGTTCCTCAACGGGTCTGAGAGACACAGGGACTCAACAATCTGCTTTTAACCGTTGATGAAGATGAAGATGAAGATTTGAGTTGAATTCAGAAGGTTGTGAACTTTTCCACTCCAGGCTGGATTCACTGACCCGACGGTGGGCCTCCTGTTGGGACGTTGTTTTATCATCTTCACTTCCAGTGGTATTTCTCTCTCTCTCTGCGCCTTTTGGAAAAGTGTTTTGATAGAGAATCTTATTAATATTATTATTCGATATGATGCTATGATGAAACTCAAAAAGACACAATTCTTGTTGGATATTTCAATGTTTTTTGAATCTGGGTTGTGTTTGTTGTTCGCTCAATGCAAGTTGGTTCAAGAAGAAAAAAAAGTAAAGTTTTGTAAATATAATTTATTCTCCTCTGACCCTCTGGTCATGTGACTGTGAAGGTTAAAGGTCAACGCTAGCTGTCCCTCTGCACTGCAGTTTACACCGAACCGCCACACACCGGAGCCATACATGGACAGAGTTTGGGCGTGGCAGCCATGTTGGCTCCTCGGTCGAGGTCAACGGCCATTGCTATAGCACCTAGTGATTCTGTTGTCCATGTTGTCATGGTGATGTAATGGAGGACATTGTTTGGGCATGTTTAGTTGAGGAGAAGGCCGTAGTCCCACCTGGAGTAACTGTCTGCGAATGGCTCTGGTTTCCACAGCATGTTTTTAGCGTGATGTTAGCGTGTAAACCAGACTGACGTTCTGCCTCTGCCCCAGTCTGCCCAGTGTGGTGGGATGGTCCCATCCCAGTAACACAGCCTTACTTCCCCTCATCATTCTCTGGTTGTAATCTCACTGCTAAAGTATGACCCGTAAAAGGTGTTTTAAACGATCTGTGATGATTTTTGTGTTGGACGCTAGATATTTTTTGTTTAATTTTTCTGAGTTTTTGTTCTTGCCGTTGCCAGGGACGTTTTGAGACTGGTTGTAACCAGTTCTGACCGGTCCTGACAGATCCTGAGTAGTTCTGACCAGACATAGCCTGTTGTGACCGGTTCTGACTGGTTCTGACCGGTGTGTATGATACTTTGAACAGTGGTGTTTTGTTGCAGTCCAGTGTGCACTTTTCTTCCTGTGCCAAACACATCTACAGTACACACAACTAGTGATGTTATTGGCAAATATATCAGATCTATGAACTTAAATCTTGTTTTGTTGTTACTTTGGTCTGGATACCAACTTAGCTCATAACCAATTAGAGCCAGTTGTAACTATTTATAGCTAGTTCAAACCAGTTCTAACCAATTATAGTCAGTCAGTTATAGCCAGACATAGCCAGTTCTAACCAGTTACAGCACACTACTCGCTCAGACAGAAGCACGCCCTGGGGACTCGCTATCTTTGGGTTCATATTTATTTGTCATGTTAAGTGTTATTATTTGTTTTTTTCTTGTACGTTTTTATTTCCTCCCTGCTGTTCTGATCCAAATATGGGCGTGTTTCCTAAATATGGTAATTTCCAGTAGAGTCTTGTGGATTATTATCCTTGCACTCTTAAAAATGATGTGTCATTCTCAACTCATGCTTCAGTGGATTGTGTGTAAAAATGTGTTATGAAGAGTAACGTGAGCTGTGAGTTTTCTCAAACTACATTGACAGACATTTGAAAAAGTCACGTTCTTTTTAAGAGTGTAAAAATCTTCTGAAAACTTTATCGAAACGTATGAAACGTTATCGGTGTTATAGGGCGTTTACGGCTGATGTTACCGGGGCAACCATATTTCTAACTCAGTACACATTCAGACAAATATTACCAATTTTATGCAAGGTCAAACATGCATGATTAATAGACCAGATAGTATTTTGTTTGGCAGTACTGTAAAATATATCCAATCATCAGCAGTATTATGGGATGGATATGACCAGTATAAAACATATAGCCAAACATGGCCAATGGTACAAGACAGGAGCTGTTCCACAGCCAATAAGAGGAGGACTAGACAATGATGTCATCATGTAGCTGACCGACATCATTTGTAGGACCAGAACTCCATCTCTTGAATTTGTTCCCACGGGTAACCACTGTGTTCTAGAGTCACTGGTTCCTGGTAACTACAGTAACTGCTGGGCTCTAGAGGTGTCACAGTCGCCATGGCAACAGCATCCACCCAGTCTACCCAGTGTCTCTCTCTTAAGCCAAACCAAGTTGTAACAGAAAAACATCTCTGGTTTCCGTCCTTCGGTGAGTCCAGACAGTACAACAGTAACAGGGTTCTTCTGGTTCTTCTGGTTCTTCTGGTGATTGTTGATGGGAGTTTGCCGGTTAGTGGCAGGCCACTGCCTTCCATCCTGTTGATGTTTATGAGCTAAAAATGAAATAAAAAGAATGACAATATGACTGTGTGTGGTGATAGTAGTGAACCTGTTAGTAGTAACAGTAGTAGTAGTAGTAGTAGTAATAGTAGTAGTAATAGTAGTAGTAATAGTAATAGTAGTAGTAATAGTAGTAATAGTAGTAGTAGTAGTAGTAGTAGTAGTTGTAGTAGTAGTAGTAATAGTAGTAGTAGTAGCAGTAGTAGTAATATTAGTAGTAATAGTAGTAATAGTAATAGTAGTAGTAGTAATAGTAGTAGTAGTAGTAATAGTAGTAGTAGTAGCAGTAATAGTAGTAGTAGTAGTAGTAGTACTGCTACTAATTAATAGTATTAGTAGTATTTCTACTAAAAGTAATAGTTGTAGTAGTACTGCTACTAATACTAATAGTAATACTTTTACTGCCACCACTGGTACTGCTGTACTACTTTACTTTATTATTTTTATTTTTTATTTTATTAAGTTATTTGTTTCTATTTGTTGTTATTATAATGTGCTTGCCTACAGTGGTATCTATGACGTCAGCCTCTGCTGGTGATAAACAGTCTGAGAATCAAAACAACATCAAACCTCTAGCAGACAGTTATGCCCCGCCCACCATCCCCCATACGGCCCGCTGACTGGATGAAAGCCTTGTCAGTCTCAGCTCGGCTGATCTCTCGTTGGTGGTTGACGTCACCTCGGATTTCCCCCGCACTTTCATTTCCCGTAAGGAGTCTTAGAGGAGGAAAGAGAAACAAGATGGCCGACTCGACTGCACTTCCTGTGCTCTCAAATACCGACCGAGCAGAGCGGAAGCTCATTGGCTGTCAGCGAGCAGACCCGCAGTGTATTGGTTGGCACTGAGACAACCAGGAGCTCATTGGTCCAGTGACTATCACTCCAGGTCTGTAAGACCCGCCTCCCTTCATGACGCACACATAGAAATAGAGCAGATAGAAAGGATTCTTCTGACAGCAGAGCAGACAATTTAGTGAATGTTGCAAATAAGGTAAATATTTAAACCGTGTGTGGTCACTAATGACCCTGTTGTACTTCATGACATTTTCTCGCCTACGGTTTCACTATAATATCCCTATAATATTCCTATAATGTCCCTATAATATTCCTATAATATTCCTTTAATATTCCTATAGGAATTTAAAGTGCCAGCCAATAGTTTATTATGATAGTTTATTATGATGATAAGTGTTTTCTGTGGTATATTTTCTTATCTATAGCTTTGTGATTTATAAAGTTTGCTGTGATAAAGTAAGCTTTTAAGTTTAAGTTAAGATAAGATAAGATAAGATAAGATAAGATAAGATAGACTTTATTGATCCCGCCGTGGGGAAATTCACGTGTTATGGCAGCTCACAACAATAGAAAACAGAATAGAATAGACAATATAGTGCAGGGTTCAAGTTTTAGTTAATATAGTTAATATAGTTAATTTAGTTCATATAGTTTATATAGTTTATTAAGTGAATTAAGTTAATATAGTTAATATTATTATATATACTTTTTAAGTTTGTCCGTCCAGGTTCCTGTCAGTGGGTCTAACCTGTCTGTGTGTTGTAGCTCTATGCCCCTCCTCCTCCCACCTGTCTGTCGCTCAGGCTGGACTCATCAACAGACTTCACGTCCAAGCTGAGACCGGGCTGCCGTAGTGCCGTTCTGCTGCGAGGCGGAATTGAACCCGCGACTTCTTCATCTGACCGCAGAGGGATCTATATTGTCACTGAGAGTCCTGGCCTGATTTTCTCCAGACTTCCGGTTGGTTCTAGTGTTGTTTGGGTGCCGTTAGAGAACGGCTCGTTGGAGAAATGTCTACTGTCAGCTCGGACCAGAGGACCGGAGACCAGAACTGTAGCGGACCCGAACCGAGCCTGGAGGCTCGGATCCTGCAGCCTCAGACCGTGTTTGTCATCCTGGACTCGGCTGAAACCCTGAACCTGGTCCGGTGAGTTCAGACCGGTCCACGTCACGCCAGACTCCATTCAGAAATCTGTCTGTTTAATGCTGCCTAGCATGTCGGTAGAACGTCACAGCTCCTAGAACATGACGCAACAATGAAGGTTCTTCTGGTGAATTCGGCCCAGAAATGATCCACCAAACACAATTTAATTGTAACTAAATCCCAATTTGTATAGGTTCCCACTGGAATAAGGAATTCGGAGTTAGGAGTTAGGAGTTAAGGAGTTAGGCAGCACACAGTCTAAAGGTTCCTGTTGTATTGAAGTGAGTTCTGCTTGGTGTATTGGATCCATGCCCAACTGAACAGAGGATCCCAAAGATCCAGAAAAGCACTTAAATCCTGTTCCAACCGCCTGGTTGACCTGGCTCCACTGAAGAGCTTTAAGAAAGATGATGATGATGATGAAGATGATGATGATGACAGTCTTGTTGTTGTTACAGAATTTATTTGAGATCTTAATATTTCTTCCTTAACATTAACTGCACTGAATGTACTGTAGACCAGCTGGAGTGTGGATCTTGACTAGAAGCCCCTTCAATTATGATAATCCAGATGATAATCCTCATGATAATCCTAATAATAATCCAGATGATAATCCTCATTATAATCCAGATGATAATCCTCATGATAATCCTAATAATAATAATCCAGATGATAATCTTCATTATAATCCAGATGATAATCCTCATGATAATCCTAATAATAATCCAGATGATAATCCTCATGATAATCCAGATGGTAATCCTGATAATAATCCAGATGATAATCCTCATAATAATCCTAATAATCATCCAGATGATAATCCTCATGATAATCCAGATGATAATTCTCATAATAATCCAGATAATAATCCAGATGATAATCCTCATGATAATCCTCATGATAATCCAGATTTGGTTTGTTCTGGTTTGGTTTCTGTTCCCAGTGAGAGAGACTGGGATTTTTATTATGAAGGGTTTTATTGAAGCAGCATGTGGACTGATAAAACACTCCCTGTCTGTCTGCCTGTCTGTCTGTCTGCCTGCCTGTCTTCCTGCCCACCTGGCTGCCTGATGGTCAGCTTCAAGGAGGTTGTTGTTGTTACTGTCTGAGCTTTGTCCTCTGATCCTTTGCCTTCTGGTGGAAGGAGTCATCGAGGATTAACACACACACACACACACAAACACACACACACACACACACACACACACACACACACACTCTCTCTCTCTCTCACACACACACACACACACACACACACACACACACACACACACACACACACACACAGCGGTTCGATCCCCAGCTCCTCCAGTCTGCATGTCCAAGTGTCCTTGGGCAAGACACTGAACCCCACATTGCTCCTGAATCTGCCCGGTAGTTCCCCTGATGCACCTTACATGGTAGTTCTGCCATCAGTGGATGAATGTTTGTGATGAACAGTATAGGTGGTAAATGGACTTTATGTACATTATATGATATTATATGATATGATATATTATATTATAGTAAGTCTTAATATAAAGTATTTTTTGACATCCAATGGGAATTCATATGAAGACGAGTAACAGTAAATGAATATATATAGTAGATAACACTATATTTATACAGACAGACAGGCAGACAGACAGGCAGACAGACAGATATAAAACTATACAATTGTAATGTGCTGAATCGACTGAACACAAGTTAAAGTTACTTATTAACAAACATTTTTTACAGTGTTGAGCAGATTTTAAATCTCGTTCCATTCCAAAACAACACCGCCTACATCTCCTTACTCACCTCACTGTGGCCACATACTATTATTAGTGTAGAGCACCTGGAGGGAAAAGGAGTCAGGAGGGGAGGGAAGGGAAGGGAGCGAGAGAAGGAGACAGACTGGAATGTGGCCCGGTGGGGCTCCATGTGGACCTTGTATCAGAGGGAAGTGACTCAGCAAAAAACACTCCACACACACACACACACTCACACACACACTCACACACACACACACACTCACTCACTCACTCACTCACTCACTCACACACACACACACACACACACACACACACACACACACACACACACACACACACATTCCTGGTCCCATGTACAGGAAGCAGGAGGGATAGCAGTAAAAACTAAGCTATGAGTGTGTGTGTGTGCGTGTGTGTATGCGGGGGGGGTGCGGGGGGGTAGTGAGCTATAGCGTAAGAAACCTGAATCAGTGTCAGTGTGAGTGTAGCTGATCTGTGATGATGATGATGATGATGATGGAGATCAGATGAATTGATCCTGTGTGAAACCGAGTCGCTGCAGACAGAAACAGAATCCAGTAAAAAATAGAATAGAAATGAGAAACGACGGCTAACCTGGCAGCTAACCTGACCGCTAATCTGACAGCTAACCTGACCGCTAATCTGACCGCTAACCTGACCGCTAACCTGGCAGCTAACCTGACCGCTAATCTGACCGCTAACCTGACCGCTAACCTGGCAGCTAACCTGACCGCTAACCTGACCGCTAAGCTGACCGCTAACCTGACCGCTAACCTGACCGCTAACCTGACCGCTAACCTGACCGCTAACCTGACCGCTAACCTGACTGCCAAGCTGACCGCTAAACTGACTGCTAACCTGACTGCTAACCTGACCGCTAACCTGACCGCTAACCTGACCGCTAACCTGACAACTAGGTTCTCTAAGGCACCAGGAGAGGTTCTATTGAGGTTCTATTGAGGTTCTGCTGAGGTTCTGCTGAGGTTCTACCTCGTGGTAGAACCATGGTTAAAATAACACAGAGGGGGAACCGAACCAGAACAGACCAAACCAAGAGACCAGAGACAGACGTCACTGGCGGCCATGTCGGAGCCACAGTCCTGCCAGCTGACCTTTGACCCCTGGTCCAGACTAGGCCAAGTTCCCAGGGTCTGGGGCCCCTGAGGGTCCTGATCCCAACCAGTTCTGTATGTTGTAGCTGATCTCAGGTCTGTCTGTCGTTCCCAGAGTCTTCATGATGGACCAACAGGTTTTATTAGCTGCTTGTTTCCTGGAGCGTGACATCAGTCTGTCTGTCTCTCTCTCTGTCTGTCTGTCTCTCTCTCTGTCTGTTTCTCTGTCTGTCTCTCTGTCTCTCTGTCTCTGTCTGTCTCTCAGAGTTGAGTCGATCCTTCCAGAGTCTGGTATCGTAGCTGACATCGAGGTGGACGGTCTGCTGCCAACAGAGTCTGACACCTTCTACCAGATCAAGAGCCAGCCAATCAGCATCAGGTAACACACACACACACACACACACACACACACACACACACACACACACACACACACACACACACACACACACACACACACACACAGTTGGTCTGGATTAGCTAGGGTGAATAGAGTGAGTCACCAGTGTAATTAACATGATGATGTCAACACAATCCAGAGTATTCACATGATAACTTTAGTTATATTCTAGTCATGTATCAGTTCCAGATCAACCAGCAGTAAGGAGGTCAAAGGTCGTTTAGACCAGTGAGGTGAGGTCACTAACTAGTTCCTCCTCTCTGGTTTCATTGATGGACAGCAACTGAAAACTAAAGCGTCTCTCTCTTCCAGTCCTTCTGAAGCAGCCTCCTCTTCCTCTTCATCCTCACTGCCGTCAGCCATGTCGTCCAGGTAAGGATGGAACAGTCTCTCTCTCTCTTTCTCTCTCTCTTTCTCTCTTTCTTTCTCTTTCTTTCTTGTGATTATTAAGACAAAAAAATCTTTAATACTGAATGAAACTGAAAACAACTTATTATTTCCCATGATGCACAGCTAGCGGTGCTAAATTGGGAGTTAGTTGGTGATGTTTTTAATTCTTATGTTTGTTCTATACTTTGACCACACCATGGTCACCATGGTAACCATAATCCTCTAGAGGGCGCTCCATAGACACGTCACCATAGTAACCATAACCATATAAAAGAGTTTAGTTGAGGTATGAAGAGGAAACATGGATTAATACAGGAAGCTTTCATGATCCAGTTACCAGATCCAACTAGTGACTCCCTATTCCTCTCCTCCTCCCCCCCCCCTCCTCCTCCTCCTCCTCCTCCTCCTGCAGGGTTCTGATGCGTCAGGAGCTGATGCGTCAGCAGGCCAGGGAGCAGGAGAGGAAGGAGGCGCAGCAGGAGGCATCCTCCTCCCAGCTGCTCCGCCCTGCAGCCGACTCCACGCCCATCTCTGTCACCTCCTCCTCCAGACCTCCCACACAGGTCCCTGTGGAGGTGCTGAAGGTAGGACACACACACACACACACACACACACACACACACACACACACACACACACACACACACACAGTGTATTCCTGCTGTGTGGTTTTCATTTTTTAGATATTAAACTTGTTATTCTGATATTGAGGCAACGTGTTTCTGTTACCAGGTAACCGTTATAACCAGGTTACTGGTATGGTAGCAGGTTAACCAGTATGACCAGTATAACCAGTAACCAGGTGGCTCTGTCCTGCAGGTCCAGACTCATCTGGAGAACCCCACCAGGTATCACATCCAGCAGGCTCAGCGGCAGCAGGTCCGTCAGTACCTGTCAACCACGCTGGCCACCGCCAAGCCCACCAATCAGGTGCTGGGGGAGTCGCCGAGCCACTCCCCCCTGTCTGGCTCCGCCCACAAGCTCCACCCGGCAGCCGGCAGTTCTCCCAGCAGCCCCCTGGCCATCCTCAGCCTGGGCTCTAAAGAAGAGGTACACACACACACACACACACACACACACACACATACACACACACACACATACAGATAATGTTTTGGGATTTGGAGTCATCAGATTAAATGATGAAGATGATGAAGATGAGCACTAAGCATCATGGGAGTGAAGGAAGATCAGTCATTCGCATCATTCCTAGTGGCTGTTAACCTTCCTCTCCCAGCTCTCTACTGCGTTTCACTTCCTGTCACAATCTCAGCACTTCCTGTTTCAATCACTGTCTGTCTGTCTGCCTGCCTGTCTGTCTGTCTGCCTGGTTGTCTGTCTGTCTGCCTGTCTGCCTGACTGTCAACACATCAGGTTCGACCGTGTTTTGAATGGTGATTCTGATATTTTTGGATCAAAGATGTTGATATTTTGTTGATATTGAATATCTTGACCATTTTCACACCAAAAACCTTCCAAGTATTTCAGGATGAGAAAACATTTAGACTAATAAAACTCCTCTGAAAGCAATAATAACAATAATAACAATAATAACAAATCAAATCACATTTATCTGTACAGCCCTTCATCACCATTCCAGTCTCTAAGGCTTCACAGCCCAACATGTGAAACAGTAAATGGTTAGTACAGGACATCTCCCAGCCTTAGACCAACAGAGGACAAGGAGAAACTGGAAGAAACCTTGGGAGGGGCTACTCAGAGAGGGAGGGGCTACTCAGAGAGGGAGGGGCTACTTAGAGAGGGAGGGGCTACTCAGAGAGGGAGGGGCTACTTAGAGAGGGAGGGGCTACTCAGAGAGGGAGGGGCTACTTAGAGAGGGAGGGGCTACTTAGAGAGGGAGGGGCTACTCGGAGAGGGAGGGGCTACTCGGAGAGGGAGGGGCTACTTAGAGAGGGAGGAGCTACTCGGAGAGGGATCCCCCTACCAGCCCGGGAAACACCAAGTGGACTTCTCAGCACCACCAGTAGATCTGGTGATCTCATCTCTGATCAGTGTGATTTTCTGACTAAAAAAGACATGAAATCATTTGGAGAAATTCAGAGGGGGAGGGACTGTGTTAGTTTAGCAACAGTGTTGAATAGAAACTTGGGGATGTTTTTATTTACACTGATTAACCTGAGAAGTGTGTTTACATCAACATCATTCTTCAGATGGAAGACGTCCAGTTTAGTCAATCGCTATTGACACTCTAGTTTCCTACAGACTTGTTTAAGTGTTGTGAGTAAACCTAGCGTGGTGTTTTCTAGGGACTAACGGGGCGATTGAGTCAAGCCTGTTGGTAAGGCTAGCGTTTAGTTCATAGGTAATAATAATAATAATAAAAATAATGATAATAATATATGTGGTGACTAGGACCAGTTAGTAGTCTGGTATCTTACCTAATGATTTCATGTTGAGTTGATGACGGTCTGGTTCTACTATGTCTCCCGCCACCCAAGCTTAAACTATTTCCTGCTTCCTGTTACCTTATAACGCCCTCTGGTGGTATACAGTGTATATATATATATATATATATATATATATATATAGTGATATTACAATTGTGTATATTACAATGTGACTTAACTAGAGGGTTAACTAGTGACTTAACTACAACTTAAGTAGTGACTTAAATTGAGACTAGCAGCCCTGGGAGTCACTGGTACTGGAAAACCAGTTAGAATAGATATTTAATAATTAATAATAATAAAAAGAAGAAACTTTATTGATCCTGTGGGGAAACTGGGTTGTTGCAGATTACTACTGCAGTATCTTATTACTATTGGAGTATCTGCTGCAATAGTAATGGATGGAATGGATTGGAAAGCACTCAAAGAGACAAACAAGTCAGCAGCAAACCAGTTATCAAAACCAGTTAACAAAACCAGTTAACAAAACCAGTTAACAAAACCAGTTATCAAAACCAGTTATCAAAACCTGTTATCAAAACCAGTTAACAAAACCAGTTAACAAAACCAGTTATCAAAACCAGTTATCAAAACCTGTTAACAAAACCTGTTAACAAAACCAGTTAACAAAACCAGTTAACAAAACATGTTATCAAAACCTGTTAACAAATCCAGTTAACAAAACCAGTCAGAAAGAAACCGTCTTCCTGCCTGCCTTCCTCTCTGTAAACTGCTGAGTCGACTGATTCTGAGGATCTGACTCAGTGGTGGAGTGACACACACACACACACACACACACACACACACACACACACACACACACACACACACACACACACACACACACACACACTCACTCTCTCTCTCTCTCTCTCTCTCTCTCTCTCTCATCTTGCTGAGTACTTCCAGTAACATTTAGCTGAATTTAATATTTTTGTGTTGTAATATTTCTATCTTCTCTCAACCTGAAGGACAAAAATGATCAGTTCAGTAGAAACAGAAATGAACCATGAAGATTCAATTCTGTTGAGACAGAAACACAACCAGCTGATCAGAGCTGAGGACCTCCAACATGGCTGCCAGAACGTCGGGGCTACAGAACCTGAAAGCTCTGCAGTGTAGACTCAACAGTTTGGTTCCCGAAGTGAAAATCCCATTCAGATTCTGAATAGGGATTTTGATTATTATCCATAATGTCGTAGCCTCACCACAAGCTAGTAGGTTGTGGAACGATAGTGTATACTCCTGTAGAAGACACAAGTCCGTATATCAACCTTGTTTTGAGAAAAACATGAAGTACTACACTACCCACAATCCTACAGTGTAACAGTGACGTCTCTGATTGGTGGAGCTCGCTGTTACCATGGAAATGTTTACCGCACCCGCGAACGTCTTGTCAGCTAACGCTAACGTTAGCTACTAACGTAACCTAGCTACCTGCTTTTCACTGCACCATGTCGATGACATCACTTTACACTATACTATATGAAACACGATATATACGCTCACACAACAACAACAATATCAACACTATACTATTGACAAATGTTACATTCAAGAAGAAGAGCGCTGAACTATCGTTAGTTTGGAAGTTGTTGGAAAAGTATCATTCGCAATGGATTATGGGATGAGTAGTTCCTTCACTTGATAAAATAATGATGTACACAGTCTTGTACTTTTGCCTTTTCTTCCGTTTTTCTTTTTTTTGCTCAGAATCAAATGTTTTATGTCTCGATTCATCGTCTAGCTGGTTGTCTTGGTTCCTTAAAACTCTTTATAGAAGCATTTTCTGAAACGTCTCTGGAGTAAATGAATGGGAAATTTACTTCCGGAACCAGAGCTGTAAAAAAAGTGGGCGGTCCCTGTTGCGCTTTATTCTCTGCTGCTAAACTTGTCTGATCTGTGATTGGTTATTTCAGATGGAGGACACGGTGATTGATGACATCATCAGCCTGGAGTCCAGCCTCAATGAGGAGTTCCTGACACTGATCGATTCTGGACTACAATTAGCTAACACGGTAACACTCACACACACACACACACACACACACACACACACACACACACATATCAGGACTGTATGTGCTTGTGCGGAGGTCAGCTGTAAGGTCGGAGGTCAGTCCAGCCGTGGGAGTGAACACACATATCTGACACATGGATAACAACAGGCAGGCCTGCAGTGTGTGTGTGTGTGTGTGTGTGTGTGTGTGTGTGTGTGTGTGTGTGTGTGTGTGTGTGTGTGTGTGTGTGTGTGTGTGTGTCTGTGTGTGTGTGTGTGTGTGTGATTGAGGTTAGCAGTAAAAGTGTTTTGATGCCAGTTGACAAAGACATTCAGACAGAATTCAATCTTCTAATTAAGATCAAATAATAATAATAATAATAATAATAATAATAATAATAATAATAACTTTAGTTGTGTAGCAAATAAATCAACTTGGAATCAATTAATAAAACATCAGAATTATCATAACTGGATAAAAACTAGTCATAACTGCAATAACTAGAAATGAGTGGCAGCAAATCTAAAATGTACAGCAGCAAAAATAATAATTACATGGAAAAAATAAAATTACATTACAGGATTAAAATAAAATAAGTAGTAAAACAGCCAAATGAATAAATTAATTAAATTAAATGAATAAATCAGCAGAGAAACAGATTAAATATGAATAACAGCAGAAAAAAGTAGAATATCACTTCCTCCTTTCTGCTGCCGGCTGATGGGTGGAGACAGACGTTACTGTGTGTGTGTGTGTGTGTGTGTGTGTGTGTGTGTGTGTGTGTGTGTGTGTGTGTGTGAGGGAGATAGTAGCTGTGGGAGGGTTTTGTCTTCTTCAAGAGACGTTTCCCCATTTTTCAACAGTCTTCACACTGAAAGAGGAAGAGAGAGTCAGACTGGTGGAGCTACAGACAGAGAGTGTGTGTGTGTGTGTGTGTTGGAGCTACAGACAGAGAGAGTGTGTGTGTGTGTGTGTTGGAGCTACAGACAGAGAGTGTGTGTGTGTGTGTGTGTTGGAGCTACAGACAGAGAGTGTGTGTGTGTGTGTGTGTTGGAGCTACAGACAGAGAGAGTGTGTGTGTGTGTGTGTTGGAGCTACAGACAGAGAGTGTGTGTGTGTGTGTTGGAGCTACAGACAGAGAGTCTGTGTGTGTGTGTGTGTGTGTGTGTGTGTGTTGGAGCTACAGACAGAGAGTGTGTGTGTGTGTGTGTGTGTGTTGGAGCTACAGACAGAGAGTGCGTGTGTGTGTGTGTGTGTGTGTTGGAGCTACAGACAGAGAGTGCGTGTGTGTGTGTGTGTGTGTGTGTGTGTGTGTGTGTGTGTGTGTGTGTGTGTGTGTGTGTGTGTAGCCTGAAGGAAGAAGATGAGGATTTTAGTTTTACTCCCGGAGAAGAGGAGGATTAAAACGGAGGTAAAATGATTTATTGATATTTATTTTGTTTTCAGTTTCTTCCAGTCAGCTTTTAATGACCATGCTGCTGTGACCTCTGACCTCTGACCTCTGACCTCTGACCTCCTCTCTACTGGTTGTAATGTTGCTGATCTAGTAATTGATAATACTACTAATATAATACTAATACTATTGTTGAGCTCAGTGGAGACACAGTCATGTCCTGTCTGTCTGTCTGTCTGTCTCTCTAAAATGAGCAGTCAGAGGAGAGACAGGAAGGCAGGGTAGACAGTTTTAGAGAGAGAGACAGATAAAGATTCTTTCCTGTTGTATCAGTGAACCAACTGTAGAAATGCTGATTCTCTGATAATATTTAACACCCGAAGGCCACAAGAGGTACAGAGACATGTCATTATGATGTCATTATGATGTCATTATGATGTCATTATGATCATATCATTATAATGTAATTACACATGTAATTATGAAGACTGTTTCCCTGCATGCTGCTCTGTACAGGAAGCTCAGCCTCAGCTCAGCCAATAGGATGCTTCCGCTGCACACGTGACCTTTGCCCTTCTCTGGTCAGGAGCTCCAGTTCACCAGTCAGACTTTTAGACTTGTTGTTATTGGTTCAGATGGTGAAACTTAGTTAACGCTTGTTGATCTGTACTAACTAGTAACCAAGTTAAAGAAATGATAGACTGGAATCTGGTGAACCTTCTGATTGGACGTTGGTACGTGGTTACAGGGAAACCCTAAAACTAACTAGACAGCCTGGTTAAACCTAACTAGACTAACTAGTGACTCCAGTCTGACTCAGAGGGAGTTGAACCCTCAACCCTGGTAACCCTTCACACCTCGATGCCACACAGCAGCGAGGTGTGTGTCTGTGTGTATGTGTGTGTGTGTGTGTGTGGTTTATCATGGAATGCAGTTTATCAGGAGCACAACAAGGAAGGTCATCAATCAGCCAATCAGAAAGGAGGGAGGATCTAACCCAGCTCTGTGTGTGTGTGTGTGTGTGTGTGTGTGTGTGTGTGTGTGTGTGTGTGTGTGTGTGCATGCGCACGTGTCTGGATATTGTCTGCTGTCTTCTCATTGGTCGTATCCATCATTCTGAATGCTGTGATTGGCTGACTCCTGCTGATACTGTGTTGTGATTGGTCCTCCCAGCTGCCAGTCTCAGGGAACCTACTGGATGTGTACAGCAGCACTGGGATGGCCACACCCACCATCGCCGTTAGCAACAGTTGCCCTGCCGACCTGCACAATGTCAAGAGAGAGCTGAGCGGTAAGTAACCCATAATACTCACCTTTGATAGGCTGCAGCACATAGCACTCCACATCTGCCTGTCTGTCTGCCTGCCTGTCTGCCTGTCTGCCTAGCTGCCTGTCTGTCTGTCTGTCTGCCTGCCTGTCTGTCTTTCTGTCTTTCTGACTCTTTTATTCTTCCTCTTTCCCTTTATTCTTTTTCTTTCTCTCCCGCAAATCTGTTCTTTCCTTCTGTTTCATTATTCATCAGTACATACTTCCTCTGTCATGCCACACTCACACACACATACTCACACACACACACACACACACACACACACACACACACACACACAGAGCAGTCAGTCATATTTTCCCAAATCATCAGTTCCCAGTTCCTGTTCAGTCAACATAAAGACAGACAGACAGACAGACAGACAGACAGACAGACAGACAGACAGACAGACAGACAGACAGACAGACAGACAGACAGACAGACAGACAAGACAGACAGATAGATAGATAGATCCATTCTTTCCTTCTTTCCTTCCTTCTCTAGTTTGCTGTTCCAGGATCAGTTCTGTTTCCTGTCTAGATGTTTAACCTGTTGCTAAAACACGTTACTGTTTCCTCCTGAATGAGTTGAATGAGTTGAATGAGTTGAATGAGTTGAATGCGTTGAATGAGTTGAATGTGTTGAATGAGTTGAATGAATTCAATGAGTTTAATGTGTGGAAAGAGTTGAATGAGTTGAATGTGTTCAGTGACTTGAATGAGTTGAATGTGTTGAATGTGTTCAGTGAGTTGAATGAGTTAAATGTGTTGAATGAGCTGAATGTGTTGAATGAGTTGAATGTGTTGAATGAGTTGAATGTGTTCAGTGAGTTGAATGTGTTGAATGAGTTGAATGTATTTAATGTGTTGAATGAGTTAAATGTGTTCAGTGAGTTGAATGAGTTGAATGTGTTGAATGCAGCTTGTTGAGTTTCATAACAAAATACTGAAAACTGAAAAAATGACTTAAAAAAAATGGTTTTAATCATTTGTTAAATTAATATTGTCTATAAAACGTTTCTGTTAACTTGTAGCTGTGGATACCAAAGCTCTGATGAAAGAGAGACAGAAGAAGAACAACCACAACCTCAGTGAGTACTGCAGTATTACTACATTAACCTAGTACCACAACCTCATTGAGTACTGCAGTATTACAACATTAACCTCGTACCACAATGTCAGTCAGTACTGCAGTATTACTACATTAACGTAGTACCACAACCTCATTGAGTACTGCAGTATTACTACGTTAACGCAGTACCACAACCTCATTGAGTACTGCAGTATTATGACGTTAACGTAGTACCTCAACCTTATTGAGTACTGCAATATTACTGTGTTAACTCAATACCACAACCTCAGTGAATACTGCAGTATTACGTACTGTTGAATTAGCAACAGTAGAATAAATTGTGTCAGGTTATTAAGTACTGCTGTGTTTTAAAGTGATAGAGTATGTGTTGTTGTTGAAGGTGCTGTTTTATTTAGCACTGTTTTATTCATTCCTGTTTTATTCATTTCTGTTTTATTCATTCCTGTTTATTCATTCCTGTTTTATTCATTCCTGTTTATTCATTCCTGTTTTATTCATTCCTGTTTATTCATTCCTGTTTTATTCATTTCTGTTTTATTCATTCCTGTTTATTCATTCCTGTTTTATTCATTCCTGTTTATTCATTCCTGTTTTATTCATTCCTGTTTATTCATTCTGGATGCTGTAATAATGTTGTTTTCCCAGTTGAGAGGAGGAGGAGGTTCAACATCAACGACCGGATCAAGGAGCTAGGAGCGCTCATCCCCAAGTCCAGCGACCCGTCAGTACTCTCACTACCAATTCACTCACATTCATGTTCAGTATTAGAAGTAGTAGTAGCAGTAGTAGTAGCAGTTTTAATAGTAGTAGTAGCAGTAGTAGTAGAAGTTTTACTAGTAGTAGTAGTAGTAGCAGTAGTAGTAGCAGTTTTAATAGTAGTAGTCGTAGTAACAGTAGTAGTAGTAGTAGTAGTAGTAGCACTAGTAGTAGCAGTTTTAATAGTGGTAGTAGTAGCAGTTGTAGTAGTAATAGTAGCAGTAGCAGTAGTAGTACTAGTATCAGCACTAATTAACCAGGTGAAATTCCTTGTGCGCCTGTGATTGGTTGAGCAGGGAGATGCGCTGGAACAAAGGAACCATCCTGAAGGCTTCGGTGGATTACATCAGGAAACTGCAGAAAGAACAACAGAGAGCCAGAGAGATGGAGAACCGACAGAGGAACCTAGAACACACCAACAGATCCCTGCTGCTACGAATACAGGTGGGGGGGTGGAGGAAGGGAGAGAAGGGGGGGAGGATGGAGGGAGCGAGGGAAGAGGGGAGGGAAGGAGAAATGATGAAAGCTGTTAAACGGTTTTCTTCATGCTGTTTCCAATCATCTGTCAGAGCTGGATGCTTGTTGCCATGCCAACCGTTCATCTCATCTTCTTTAACAGCGTTGTTGTTTATTTACTGTTTGTTTGTAGGAGTTGGAGCTGCAGACGCGCTTCCACTGCCTCTCCTCCTCCACTCCTCCCACCTCCTCCACCTCCTCCTCCTGCCTGGATCCCGGGGTGGGCGGAGACGCCGACCCCCAGGCCCTCCTCTCCCCCACGCCTCACCCCTTCTCCTCCTCCTCTTCGGTTGGCATGGCGACTATGGTGACCATGCCCCTGGACCTGGACGCCCTGAGCTTTGCGGAGCTGGACGACCCTCAGGGAGCCGCCACCGTTTTCTCCCCAGGCCTGATGGCCGACATGGGCCTGGCGGCGCTGGGCGGCCTGGCGGACATCCTGATGGAGGACGGCGGCGCCGACCCGCTGCTGTCCTCTGGAGCGTCCAAGACCAGCAGTAGAAGAAGTAGCTTCAGCATGGAGGAAGACCACTGAGGACTGGACAATGATGTCATCACATAGAGGGATTTCATTGGCCAGTGCTGGGAGGGGGATGCTTTGATGCTAGTTGACTATTTAAAGCTGCGCTAGTCCAGATCTGACGGTCCTGTACATTTCAGACAGTTCCAGTAGAGCAGCTTCAACCTGCCAGGTGAGGTCTAGCGCCTCTAGGGGCTGCTCACTGCCGAGTCACATTCCTGTGGTTTCCATCTTGTTGATAACAGAAATGATTTTATAGCTTATGATTTGAATCAAATGATCATAGGTTGAACATGTTGAATTGGCCCTTTCCCTGCTGATTTGTTCCAGATCTTTCCATACCGTTTTCTTTTTTTCTGTAGTGGTAGAAGCACTAAATGGATTCAGGAAAAGTACGGAAGGCCTTCCAAAGCTAGCACTGATAAAGCAGAGCGTTAAAACACCGCTAATGTCCTCCCTTAATGCAAACACATCGATGTGTGCTTGCTTTTTTAGTTAATCCATGTAAATATGAATTGTACGTAAAAATATATATAACACTTTGTGCTGGAAACAAACATTTAGTAGAGATATTTTAGTGGAAGAAAAGATCCAACTCATTTTAAAACACCAAGGATCAATAGTTGTAGAAGGTGGAGGACCAGCAGCAGGAGGTCTTAACATCCTCCCTGTCCGACCCAGACCAGGGGAGGAGTCAGGGGAGGAGACAGGGGAGGAGTCAGGGGAGGAGACAGGGGAGGAGTTGGGACGAGACAGGGGAGGAGACAGGGGAGGGTCAGGGTAGGAGACAGGGTAGGAGACAGGGTAGGAGACAGGGGAGGAGACAGGGGAGGAGACACGGGCAACAGGGTGGCAGTATGACTGGCAACTGGGCTTCCACCTGCACCAGCTCCAGAAACCAGTCTGTACTGGTCTATTAGGAACCAGTCTGTACTGGTCTATTAGGAACCAGTCTGTACTGGTCTATTAGGAACCAGTCTGTACTGGTCTTTACAGTCCGTTCCTGGCTGCAGCTGAACATTTAGGTGACATCACCCATCAGCAGCCAATCGCATACTAGGATTTGTACTAGGATATGTCCCGCCTGTCACTGCAACACCATTGATTCTCCAGCTGTCAATCAGCCATCAACCAATAGCAAGGTGTGACCGTGAGGCTCAGTGCTGTTGGGCCAGATTGCTGGCAACATTGCTCGTCATTTCAGTTGAAGTTGCTCGTGTCTCCTCTCAGATCTTCATCACGTTGCTCGGTCACGACCACAATCTATTTTTCTAAACGTGAGGCTGCACGTCGAGTTGTTTGACAGAAGAGACAAATCTATTTTTTTTCCTGTTTTTGTTTTTCTTTAATTCTGATTCTTTCTAACAAGCGTGAGACCAGGTCCACGCGTGAGACCAGGTCCAGACCAGGTTCTCTTCATGATGGATGATCCTGGTGGGGCTAGACCAGCTAGCCCAGCTGTCCTCTAGCTGTGGCCTGGAGGAAGCAGCATGGCTCCTACCAGGACCTAGTCTGGCTCCCAGTCTGGTTCCTGGTGGGTCCATGTGACCAGAGCATTAACACACAACCAAACCACAGCCCTTCCTGGTCCTCCAGAACCAGGACTAACATCCTCAGCGGACCTGGTGGTTCCTGTGGTTGTGAGGTTTCTGTTCTGTCTGTCTTGATGATGTCATCAGAGTTTCATTTTCTAATCTGGGTGTTTTAAGGTCTCCAACAGAACCTGTTACTATAGCAACGACCACGGAGCAGGACTGTGGAGCCAACATGGCTGCCATATGAGGCTCTGGGTGGATTATCTGTTGTCGTCAGGATCAACGAGACCTCTTGTTCTAGAAAGGGATTTTTGTACGTCAGTTATTGCTCTTATTATTATGAATTTGTTTCCATGGTAACAAGTTTTTGTTTGTGTAGTGCTGTAGTCTGACTCTGTCCTTATTCCCATCATGGTTTTGTTTTTATAGAATCGTTATGTTTCAGAAAGATGAACATTTTATACATAAATAAAAACAATAAAGATTTTCAGCGTCCATTTGTTTTACCAGAAGGCAGTTTGACCCTGAAGGCAACACCTTCAGACTAACACACTATTTTACTACAGAATAAATCTAAATTCTGTAACCTGTATATCGTCTCAGGGTCTGTTTAGAACTTCTTACAGCTTTACAGACGAGATGTTTTCGCTTGGTTTTACTTTATCAATGTGTGCTGACTAACTAACCCTCTGATAAACGACTCGTTGGCCGCTGATGTTCAGAGCGACGGTTCGACTCCGTTTGGTCTCTGAAAATAATGTGTGCATCTGAAAACATCCACTGTAACACCTCCTGCTTCCAGCGTGTTTCCTTGGTAACAGTTAGACCCTCCTGCTTCCAGTATGTCTCCATGGTAACAGTTAGACCCTCCTGCTTCCAGCGTGTTTCCATGGTAACAGTTAAACCCTCCTGCTTCCAGTATGTCTCCATGGTAACAGTTAGACCCTCCTGCTTCCAGTATGTTTCCATGGTAACAAGTTAGACCCTCCTGCTTCCAGTACGTTACCATGGTGACATTTAGACTCTGATGGTTCCAGTATGGTAACAGCAGATAAGCTGTTCTCTCCCCTCCCTCATAGATTGTTGAGGAGCCCCTGAGCAAGGCACTGAACCCCCAACTGATCCAGTGGAGCTGCTCAGTAGAAACCAGTAGAAGACAGTAGAACTGGCTTTATTCCAACATGTTCTGTTGGTGTCCATTAGGGGGCGCTGTGGTTTGGTCTATTTTAGTTTCCAGCATCTCTTCTGGTCTTCTTCCTTCAGGGTGAGGAATAATGACTTTGATGGCCCTTTATTTTTCATTTGATAAACTTTATTAATCCCCATGGTGGTGACAGTCAGCCAGCTGCTGCAGCAAGTAGTTCCATATCTTGCTCAAGGGCACTTCAGCAGGCATGAAGTTAGGTTTATTTCTAGGGTTAGGGTTATGTGTAGTCGTTACCTAAGTGTGTGTGTGTGTGTGTGTGTGTGTGTGTGTGTGTGTGTGTGTGTGTGTGTGTGTGTGTGTGTGTGTGTGTGTGAGTGTGTGTGTGTGTATAAGAGGGGCAGTGTGTAGGTCTAGGTGGGGGCCCTGGTGAGGTCAGAGGTCACAGTCCTGATGGCCTGAGGAAAGAAACTCCGTCTCAGTCTCTCTGTTTTAGCAGCGTGACTACGGAGGCGCTTGCCTGACCGCAGCAGCTGAAACAGTCTGTTGTTGGGGTGGTGAGGATCCTTCATGATCCTGCAGGCTCTGGTTCTGGTTCTGGTGTACAAGTCCTGCAGGGTGGGGAGTGTAGTTCCAATACTCTCTGCAGAGCCTTCCTGTCCTGAGCGGAGCTGTTGCCAAACCAGGCAGTGATGCTTCCTAGTCAGGATGCTCTCTACAGCTCCAGAGTAGAAGGACTGAAGGATCCTCCGGGAGACTTGAAATGTCCTCAGTTGCCTGAGGTGGTAAAGCTGCTGCCTCGCCTTCCTCACCAGAGTGTCAGTGTGTGTGGACCATGTGAGATCTTCGGAGATGTGGACTCCCAGGTATTTATACCTGCTCACCTTCTCCACAGTCGTCCCATTAATCCCCAATGGTGAGTACGTCCTTATGACATTCAAGAGGAGGCTGTTGTCATGGCACCAGAGTGACAGATCAGCAACTTCCTCCAGGTAGGCCTTCTCGTCGTTGTTGGAGATCAGGCCCACCACCACTGTGTCATCAGCAAACTTAATGATGTAGTTGGAGCTGAACCTGGCCACACAGTCATGTGTGTACAGGGAGTACAGTAGGGGGCTGAGGACGCAACCCTGGGGGGATCCTGTGCTCAGGGTGAGGGGGTTGGAGGTGTGTCTACCCACCCTGACCACCTGGGGCCTGGCGGTCAGGAAGTCCAGGATCCAGGCACACAGGGGTGTTCAGTCCCAGCTCACTCAACTTTCCAGCCAGTCTGGAGGGGACTATGGTGTTGAAAGCTGAACTATAGTCAATGAGCAGCAGTCTCACATAGCCCCCCCTCCGGCTGTCCAGATGAGAGTGTGGTGTGCAGTACCTGGGAGACAGCATCATCCCTGGATCAAATCAAATCAAATCACATTTATTTGTATAGCCCTTAATCACCGTTACAGTCCCTAAGGGCTTCACAGTGCCCGGTGATATGGAGCCCGGTAAGAAAAGGCTCTGTTACCTGCAGTTTTCTTTTTGACTGCTGGGATAGACAGGTAGCCAGATAGACAGGTAGCCAGATAGACAGGTAGCCAGCGTCCTGAGATCTGAGGGGGCGTGGCGGTTTATATGGTTTGATCAGATCTGATCAGTAGGACGGTGCCATCCCATGTAATGATTTATATGTAAGTAAAAGCACCTTAAAGTCACACCTGGCCTGAATTGGTAGCCAGTGTAGTGAGGACAGGATGGGAGTTATATGGTTGAATTTCCTAGTTTTGGTCAGGATTCTGGCAGCAGCATTCTGAACCAGTTGTAGTTTTTTAGTGCACCAGTAGGTAAGCCTGAAAAAAGGACATTACAATAATCGATTCTGGATGATACAAAGGCATGTACTAAAATTTCTGCGTCTGTCTCTGTTAGCATGGATCGAATTTTGGCAATATTACGAAGATGATAAAACGCTGTTTTAGTGATCTCCTTAATGTGCAACTGGAATGAGAGGGTACGGTCGAATTTTACCCCAAGATTTTTAACGTATGGGCTCTGGGAGATTACACAACTATCAAAGTTGAGAGTAGTATTCTCAAATAAGTGTCTATGTCTAGCTGGTCCCACAATCAGCATCTCAGTTTTGCTGCCATTAAGAAGTAGGAAGTTTAGGGACATCCAATATTTGATAGGCAGGCCTCTAGTTTTTGGAATTGGGTGTCGTTGGTTAGTTTGACTGGTATGTAGATTTGAGTGTCATCGGCGTAGCAATGGAAGTTAATGCCAAATTTGCGAATGATGCCACCAAGTGGTAGCATATAGATAGAGAATAGCAGTGGTCCTAGGACAGAGCCTTGTGGGACACCAAAGTCCATATTGCAACACTCTGAGGTCATGTTGTTGTAAAAGACACGATGTGATCTATCAAGTAGGTAAGACCTGAACCAGGAAAGGGCTGATCCCCGGATACCAATATAATGTTCAAGACGGTTCAAGAGTATCGTATGATCAATTGTGTCGAAGGCTGCACTCAGGTCAAGTAGCAATAGTGCTGAGGTTGAGTTGGAGTTGATAGCTAACAAAAGGTCATTTACCACTCGCGTAAGTGAAGTTTCGGTCGAGTGAAAGGATCTAAAACCCGATTGGAAGGGATCAAGTAGGTTATTTTTTGACAGAAAGTCTGTAAGTTGACTCGCTACTGTTCGTTCAAGTAATTTGGAGAGGAACGGCAGATTTGAGATTGGTCTATAGTTCTGGAGTACTTCGGGGTCAAGGTTTGGTTTTTTCAGTAGTGGCTTGATCACGGCCGCTTTAAAGGCGGAGGGCACAGTGGAGAGCGACTGATTGATCATATAGAGAATGGACGGGTCCTAGGATAGGAAAAACTTCTTTAAGCAGTTTAGCAGGCAGAGGGTCTAGCATGACATATATACCAGAGACATATAGAAACAGAGTTAGTCCAGGTTAGACCAGAACCATATAGAAAACAGTGGAAAACTGCGCACCAACACACCATGGCGACCATGCCTGTCATCCATATAATATGGAACAATGTATCCATAAAATCACCATGGTGACAGGTGGTAACTTGTTACTATGGTAACAGTCATGGAGCAGGGCTGTGGAGCTAACATGGCTGCTGATGTTTCCTGTTTAGATGAAGATCTGAATTCTGTGGAAAGTTTCTTTATATTTTTTGGAAACTACTGAACTCTACTGCTGTCTTTCATTTGTGTACACATGCCTGTGTGAGTGTGTGTGAGTGTGTGTGTGTGAGTGTGTGTGTGAGTGTGAGTGTGTGAGTGTGAGTGTGAGTGTGAGTGTGTGTGAGGGCATCCTCGCTCTCTCTTTGATGCCATGCCGTCCCAGGGTCAGGGGTCGCAATGGGTTGCCGGGGGCGACAGTGGCGTTGTCATTTCAGTGACTTCCTGTTTCCTGTTTGGATGGCCTAGCATGTCGCTATAGTAAATAACCACTTCCTGTCCCAGCTGGACCAACTTCTTGTCCTGCCCTGCCCCATCCAGAGCTGTCAGTCACACAGAAGCACAGAAATATAACACAACCTGTTTTCACACTGAGCTGCTTTAATAACCACAATCATTTTTCATATTTTCATTTTCTCTTTTATGATAGATAAACTGATATTTAGTGATAGTTCATGAATTTCATTCTGCATATATTTCATATTTTAAGTTTATTCTTATATCATCTCATACCTGCTGCTGTTTTAGTGTTTTAATCCTTGTTGTGTTACGGTTAATTCCTCATCTGCTCTATTCTTATTTATATTCTTATTTATATTCTATTTTTCTTTAATTTAATTTAATTTAATTTAATTTAAATAGAAACAAAGAACACATACAGAGAACAGCCACAGGAAGTAATAGTCTGGACTTCCTGTCTGCAGGTAGAGCAGATGAAAACCAAACCAGTAGAAAAGACTGCAGCAGGTTTAATGGCCTGTAAAGACCAAAGGTTTAACTGGGAACACTGGTTTAACTGGGAACACTGGTTTAACTGGGAACACTGGTTTTCTTCCTGAACCAGCAGGACCAGAAAAATCTGACAGGATGTAGCGGTGGGTTTGATTACCAGTATTGATTACCAGTACTGGACTGGTGTCTTTATGTTTTCCTGGGTAAATATCAGACTGATATCATGAATCTGGTCCATCTGGTATGATGACATGATGCAGGTTGATTGATTACATATTGATTGTAGAACTGATCAATACACTGAAGAACTGAACCTGAACTGACAGTATTGGTATTAGTCAAACCGTGAGATGAACCACCATGTTTTTCAGTCATATTTTATTGAGTAGAAAGAAGCATCATGTTGTCTTCTGGCAGCGTCAAACTACAGTAGAGACACAATAGAAAACCCCATTTGGTTTCAGTTTATTTTCACAGTCTTAGCTCATAAATATAAAACTTGAAATCCATCATGGAGCCGATGAGTGCGAACATCATTTTACTACACAAGACCGTCGCTGGGGTCACCGAAAGGTCACAGGTTTGTTGTGTCCAGACTGCTGAAGTGTCCCTGAACGCCTCACCTGCTGGTCTGGAGTCAGAAATCATCCTCAATTCTGTTCCTACATACTGACGTTAACTCCAAGCCACTACAGCATGACGAGCAGACCAACATCTTCAAATCCAAATCTATTTCAAACTTTTCCAGACCTGGAATGATTCTGTGTAGGAATCATAGAAGAAAATTCAAACTTCTTCAGTGTCTTAATTTCGTTCATCGTGGTTTAGTTCTGGTTTGGCTCCATTCCTTATTTCCTTCTTTGTGATGACATCACTTTGTTGTCCAGTTCTGATTGGCTGTAGCCTCCTCTATGCCGGGAAGCAGATGGAGCAGCACTCCAGACAGATCTCCAGACAGTCGGACGAGCCGCAGCAGTCCTCCACCATCCCACAGTCCAACACGGCCTGGCACGCCTCCTGCGTACAGGCCACGCCCCCCGCCACCTCCACACAGCAGCAGCAGCCAATGGCATCGCAGCATCCAGCCCCGCCCCCTCCGCAGGCCAGACACTCTCCCAGGACCGAACACATGGACAAAACCTCACAGAACAGACACGCCAACAGACAGTGAACACAACAGTCTGTAGCGAGAGAGATGAATCAGGTATCAATCAATACTGTATCAGAACAACAGACAGTCTGTAGAGAGACGGGAGGTCAGTTATTATTTATTATATTAGTATTATTAGAACCACAGCGAGTACTAAAGTGTTTCTGTCAACATGCTGCTCTTCACGTTGGACTAAAGGGTTCTTCAGCCTTGCAGCACAACAGAACCCTTCGTGGTGCGTTGAGGAACCCTTTAAGAACATATGAAATGAAATAACAATGGCAGTATGAAATCTGATATTTATTTCATATTTTTATTTGAACAAATCCGTTTGTTTGGTTGTATATAGAAGCACTACCACAACTAACCAGCCACATTAACTAGTACCTACCTAGATGTTTAGAATAGAACAGGACTCCAGAGCATGGTTGGTTACCTGCAGACTAACTAACTAACTAACTAACTAACAGATTTTGGTATTTGTCTGGTAACTGCTGGTTATTTACTAGTTTACTAGTTAACTGGTTTAAACATCAGTGCTTCATGTGTGTTTGGACTGAGGGTGTTAGCTGGTAACAAGCAGACCAACTGATCCTGGGAGTGGTTATCAGTGTGTGTGTGTGTGTGTGACAGTTGGAGTGGAGAGATAACTCTGCATCTATGGAAAGTTGAAGGTGGCCGACTGATAAAGAGACGTGGCCTCGTTTCTCTGCTTCCTGTCAGAGAGGGATGCTGCTGATCTCTCTAGCTGCAAATACAGCTCTGGAAACAAGAGACCAAATGATCGGTTTCTCTGGTTTTACTATTTATAGGTATGTGTCTGAGTAAAATGAACATTTTTGTTTCATTCTATAAACTACTGACATGAGTTCAACAGACACTGGAATGGCTGCCATACATGTACATGAAAAATTTGGAGTGGTCTCTTAATTTTTTCCAGAGCTGTATAGAGGCTTTTGATGGACATAACCTCTGGCGGCCATGTTGGAGGTCCTCAGCTCTGAACAGCTGATTGTGTTTCTGTCTCAACAGAATTGAATCTTCATGGTTCATTTCTGTCTGTTTCTACTGAACTGATCATTTCATCACTGATCATCTGATTGATTTAGTGTTTAGATCATGTAGCTTGTTAGCTAGCCTAACCATAGTATCTGGTCAGCTAACCATCACTGTCTTGTTGCTAACACATCTGGTTAGCACACTAGCTAACGTAGCTAGTAGAAGCTAGCGTTAGCAGTGGCTAGTAGTCCCATGTTAACAGTAACTAGTTAGCTAGCTAGCAGTTAGTTCAGGTGAACTAGCTGACTCTTCTCCAGCTCCAACTCAGAGTGTTTTGGAGTAGAGACTAGGGCTAAAGACAAGACAGTTTACTGAGTCACAGTAACCTACATTTGGAGACAAATCTACCTGATCACACTGTTACTCTCTCAGAGATAATAACTAGACAATAACTAGTATGATGATAATAGACAACAACAGGCACCAACATTGACAGGGTATAAATAAATGACTGAGCTGATTGGCTCACCGTCTCCGGCTACTTCCTTAATGTGGGCGGCGTCAGGCTTGAGGGAGGCGTGGCTTTTAGAAGAGGAGGAGAGACGGTTCTGATTAGTGCTCTGGTGATGATGATGATGATGATGATGAAGGCTGCTGTGTCTGTTACAGGTGGTTGACCGGAGAGGAGGAGGAGGAGGAGGAGGAGAGGAGAAGGTGAGGGATGGAGGGATGGAGGGAGAGGGAGGAGTGCAGACAGGAGGAGGTGAGATGGATGAAGTGTCCACACTGAGGTCTGAGAGAGAGAGAGACAGACAGACAGACAGACAGACAGACAGACAGACAGACAGACAGACAGACAGACAGACAGACAGACAGACAGAGACGGGATCAATCATCTCCTCTCCTTTTCTTGTGTTTTGTATTTTTGTTCTTTCTACTCATTTATTAAATTGTTTTCATGAGATTTATGAATTCTAATCTATTTCACTTTAGATGAATTATTATTATTGAATTATTAATTATTATTATTAGTGATTATTGATCACGATGGGTAATCAGATACAGATGAAAATAAGAGAATGGATTACCGGTAATAAACCAGCACCCTGTTCAGTTACCTCTCTGTGGTGAAGGAGTGTGGTTGGGGAGGAGTCGAGAGATGTCATTGGTGGAAGAGCTGTCTGTCAAAGAGTCATCGCCGCTGTCTCTGTCATCTGTCCTATCAGAGCGAGGGGGAGGAGCCTCTTCTATTGGAATTACAGGAATGAAAAAATCACAGTTATTGCTCCAGACCTGTGACAGGAAGCTCCCAGGGTTGAGCCCCACATGGAGCAGGATGTGGATTATGGTGCGTTCACGTCACATAGGAAAAAAAATGTTAATGGTTGAAATCAAAGACGTGTTGGAATTGTTTACAACCTAAAACTAGTTTGAATCGGTCGAGACGCCATGATTGTAGTTTTTAGACTCCTGAGCGGCTTCTCCTCATGACAACATAATGAAACATTTGACTTCCTGTCGTAACGTTGACCAAGAACCAGACATCCAGCAGCAGTTGTGAGTTGTCATCACAAAATGACTCATGAGATAAAATCCTTCATTTGGTTGTTTTATTTGAATTGGATCTCGTTGTCTGGACTACAGATGTCAGAGTCCAGTAGAATCCTGACCAACACCAGAAACTTCAACCATATAACTCCCATCCTGTCCTCACTACACTGGCTACCCATTCAGGCCAGGTGAAGAAGAAGAAGAAGAACGCCTTTAATTGCAACGTGGATTCACAACACATGCAGGGGGAAGTGGCCGCACAACACACACACACACACACATGCAGTTAGAGTGTCCAGGTGGATGGATGGTCGGCTATTATCCCCGCCGATCTTCCTCCAAGCCGGCCAGGGAGCAGACCGACTTCAAGGTGTTTCTACTCACATATAAATCATTACATGGGATGGCACCGTCCTACTGATCAGATCTGATCAGACCATATAAACCGCCACGCCCCCTCAGATCTCAGGACGCTGGCTACCTGTCTATCTGGCTACCTGTCTATCTGGCTACCTGTCTATCTGGCTACCTGTCTATCCCAGCAGTCAGAAAGAAACCTGCAGGTACCAGAGCCTTTTCTTACCGGGCTCCATATCTATGAACAGTCTGCTGCCTCAGTCAGAGAGGCTCTATCAAGTCTTTAAGTCAAGACTAAATAACATTTATTCTCTTTTGTCTAACTTTTATGCATTGTGTATACGCGGCCACCCTGGTAGGGGATCCCTCTCCGAGTAGCCCCTCCCTCTCCGAGTAGCCCCTCCCTCTCCGAGTAGCCCCTCCCAAGGTTTCTTCCAGTTGTTCCTTGTCCTCTGTGAGGGTCTAAGGCTGGGAGATGTCGTGTCCTAAGCCCTTAGAGTAACAGTGATGAAGGGCTGTACAGATAAATGTGATTCGATTTGATTTAGAATTTATATCTGAAAGATGGTGAACAGTATTTTACCCAACATTCCTTGCTTCCTGTCTCACCTGTGTGCTGCGGGAGCATCCCATTGGCCGTGGGCTGGCTGGTGATGCATTCTGATTGGTCTGGGCTCTTATTAGCCCCGCCCTCAGTGATGTCCAAGCCCCTGCACTGTGATGTCACTTCCATGCTGTCTGTGTGACGTAAAGTTTCAAGTTGACTGAAATAGTTAATAGTTAAATAGAGTAATTCGTTCATTAGCAGTCCAACAGGATGTGATGAAACCCTCCATCCTGTAAGTTGATCCAAACTGTTTCTGGAGACCAAATGCTATGCATGCTGGGAAGTATGCTAATAAGCTAACACTGTTTCTTAATATAGACTATAGTGAAGGAGAGACTGTCTGTCTGTCTGTCTGTCTGTCTGTCTGTCTCCTAGTCGCTCATTGAGGTTTATTATATATATTATTATTATCATTATTATATTAATTTATTGTATCATGTATCATTGCATCAACATGACTGACAGTTCATGCCAAATTGTTTTTTAAAAGTTAAATTCAGCTGCTGGTTCTGACTGGAAATATTATATTAAAAACAATATATTCATTTAATAATTCTTAATAATAGTAATAATACTAGTAATAATAATAACAATAATAATAATACTAGTAATAATACTGATAATAATAGTAATAATAATAGTAGTAATAATAATAGTGATATAATAATATTAATAATAATAATAATAATAATGATAATAATAATAATAGTCATAATAATAATAATAGTCATAATAATAATAGTAGTAGTAATAATAATAGTAATTCTAGACCAATAAAACCTTGTTCTGGTTGATTCTATCTGTCTCTCTATCTATCTATCTATCTATTCATTAATAAAAAAAAAAGTTTCTGTCTGATCTGAAATATTAAAACTAAACAGAACAAATAATGTAGTTTCTTACCTCAGCCGGGACTCTTTCTTTCTTTCTTTCTTTCTTTCTTTCTTTCTTTCTTTCTTTCTTTCCTTCTTTCTTTCTTTCTTTCTTTCTTTCTTTCTTTCTTTCCTTCTTTCTTTCTTTCTTTCTTTCTTTCTTTTCTAATGCCTCGGCTGTCCAACCGGATTTAAACTTGTTTCTGTCCGACTGAACCAGCCCCGTCCGGTGTGTGTGTGTGTGTGTGTGTGTGTGTGTGTGTGTGTGTGTGTGTGTGTGTGTGTGTGCGACCTCCCCCGCTTCCTCCTCCAGCTCTATACCGACGTTCTAGTAAATAATAGTACATGTGTTCAGGTCATTACACACACACACACACACACACACACACACACACACACACACACACACACACACACACACACACACACACACACACACACACACACTGCAGAGAGTATTTTATTTTTTTAAACTGTTAATGTAGAATCATTTTGGAAGGTACAAATACCACAGATAAACTAAACGTATAGGAACACTATAGAAGTATTATGGGATGGTGTGTTAAAGTGACACCATGGGAGATAGAAATACCATCAAGTCTCTATAAACTCATGAATGACAGACAGTTTCAGTCTCTATAGGAATATTATAACAGTAGTATAGGAATATCATAGGAACATTATAGGAATGTTATGGGAATATTATAGGAATGTTATAAAAATATTATAGGAATGTTATAAAAATATTATAGGAATGTTATAGGAATGTTATAAGAATATTATAGGAATGTTATAAGAATATTATAGGAGAGGAAAGGAAACCAGTCCAGCCAGATGTTGTTAGTTCTATAGGTCTGTACTGCTGCCTTGTGGTGATGCAGTGAACTGTCTCCTTGACTCCACCTTCTCTCTGGTCCTCTCATCCTCCCTCCTCCTTCCTCCTCCTCTCTCCACCTCTTTCTCTCTCTTTGGTTGATGGATTGATAACTGCCGCCAAAGCAATGAAAGACTCAACCATCAGTCCATCATGGTGGAGGATCAGTGCAGGTTTGGGGATGCAGAACAACATCTGGAGTTGGGGATTGATTGGTTTTTGATTGGAGCATCATGATAAATACAAACAAATCTGAAGACATCATGCGATACCCCTGGAAAACATTTGACTTCCAGACCTCAACATCATTGAATGTGTTTGGGATTACCGCGATCCTGAGTAAAATATCCTGCAGGTTCCTTTGACAAATCAAAACGAAAAGAATGGGAGCTGAAATGAAGGCAAACTAAAAACAATAAATACTGAAAAATGTATATTGTGTTTAGTTGTGGAGGGTTAGTTGTGTTAAATATGTTTTCTGCATGAAAAATAAATGACGATGGTTTTGACTGGAAAGTAAATACATAGAAGGGTGGTCTCTGAATTTTGCACAGTATATATAATGTACTATATATACAATATTTAATATATATGATATACTATAACAATAACAACAATTGTCATAATAATAATAATAATAATCATAAACAGACCGCCTGCTAGACCGCCTCAGTCCACAGGGGGCGCTGGTCCAGCAGCTCGCTCTCAAAGCTCCTTTCTCCTGCAGAAGAAGACGCGGAGCGGAAACAAAGACATCCTGCAGAATTTCCTCCAAAATCAGAGAAATCAAGAAATGTGGATTTAATTGGTTTTATTTTTCTTCTTGCAGCTTCAAAACCTCCGACCGCTCCATGATGGTGAGAAATACATTTAATACACAGAAATATATACAATACATATATTACACAATCTGGAGAAGTAATGGCACCGGCGGGCGCGCGCTGCAGCATCTCATGTAATATGATTTAATAGAATGTCCTGCAGCGTCAGTTCGTCTGTCTCAGTCCGCTGGGTTTGGTGGTTAGTTACTGGGATCAAACCAGTCACGTGCTGGGAAGAAACCGACCAATCAATAGAATTTTTATTTTTATTTTCAATATGCATCATCAGATCACATTAAACCTGATTGATCCTGTGGGGGAAAGCAACACGAGGATACAGCAGAAATAAAATAGAAACTATATAACATACAACAGTAGAAATAAAAATAAAACAGAATAGAACTGAGAGGTTCTGGTGACAAGATGAAAAGATGAAAGATGAAATCAATTAGTTAAATGTATTAATATGTACATATGAGTATGTAGAAGCATCAGATCATAAAGATATTAGTATATTTACAGTATGAAATAGTAAATATATAACAATAAGTGAAAAGTGAAGAAGCAGGTTTACAGCAGCAAACTGATAATAAAAATAATAATGATTATAATAATAATAATAAATGTGATAATAATAACAATAATAATGATTATCATAATAATAATATAATTGTGATAATAATAATGATGATAATAATAATAATAATAATGGTGATAATAATAATAATGGTGATAATCATAATAATAATAATAATAATAATGATGATAGTGGTGATAATAATAATAATAATAATGGTGATAATAATAATAATGCTGATAAAAGTGACATCACCAATATGAACATAAAAGCATTAATCTATGTCATGAAAGTTTAAAGGTTAAACCGTTAAAACTGATTCATCATGAACAAAATTATTAATGTGATTAAAAATGATGAATATGTTTTTCTGTTATGGAAGATGAATGAAGAGTTGAATCCAGAACCCGTCTGTCTGTCTGTCTGCCTGTCTGTCTCTCTGCTGGTCTGTCTGTCTGTCTGTCTGCTGGTCTGTCTTGTCTGTCTGTCTTGTCTGTCTGTCTGTCTGTATGATCTGAAGTAAGTTAAAGATAATCCACCTCCGACCTGCAGCTGAATCAGTTGCTGTGAAGAAATACAATTTTGTCAGAAAAATCCAGAGAAGTCACCAAGTTTCTGTTTGCAGCCAATCACCTGTGCTGCTTCAGTCCATTCAGTCACCTGTTGTGTCGCTCCCCCCTGCTGGCTGGATGGCTGCGGTACACCACAAGTCAAACGACTGGAAGTTTGTTTTCTCTGTTCGGCTCTGACATCAGCCCAGCTGCAGGACGACACCGTTACTGAGGTGAATTAACTGTGTTTCCAGGATGAGGAGGCTCCTGATGCAGACCCAGGTCCACTGGAGGAGGAAGAGGAAGAAGGAGGAGAGGGAGAAGGAGGAGGAGGAGGAGGAAGAATAGAGGTTGCCAAGGAAACCTCCCGCGCTCCCGTATACTGCGTCTGCAGAAAACCTGACATCAACTGTTTCATGATGTACATTTCTGCCTGTCTGTCTGTCTGTCTGTCTGTCTGTCTATCTGTCTGTCTGTCTGTCTGTATATCTGTCTGTCTGCCTGTCTATCTATCTATCTATCTATCTGTCTGTCTGTCTGTCTATCTTGGTAGTTCCTACTAGCTAGGTAACATAACTAACCCTGTCCCCTTCTCTCTGTCCCTGTCTGTCTCTATGCCTGTCTCTCTGTCCCTGTCTGTCTCTATGCCTGTCTCCCTCTCAGTGGCTGTGACAGCTGTACTGAGTGGTTTCATGGCGACTGTATTGGAGTCTCAGAGAAGGCAGCTAAAGCCATCAGGGTCTGGTACTGTCTCTCCTGCCGAGGTCAGTAGGAAGACTCCCGTCTGAACCTGGTTGATCTGATGCGACGGCTTCCTGTTGTACTTCCTGTTGTACTTCCTGTTGTTCAGATCGATGTGAAAAAAAACATCAGAAGTTTGATTTCAGTAAAATCAACTTTGAATGTCTCAAAATGTCAGAAACCATTCAACCCTCTTGACCTTCTTTACTTTGTGGTGCTGCAGCTTGAATTCAAACTGGACTTTGTCAATGTATTGAAAATGAGAAACATCTCACTCAGCAAGGAGCTCTGTGGTTCTGTCAGAGCTCCTCCCTGGTTGGTCGGTTTGGTGACGACCAGCTCTAGAAGAGTCTGGCTGCTGCTGGGATCTGGTGAACTCCTTCCAGATCTTCTCTGATCCTAACAGGTCCTTGGACTTCATGTAGGGTTTCTGCTCTGTCATCAGTGGGAGGTTGGTTTCTAATCAAGGAAAACTTGAAAACTTACTGACTCAAAACGTATTGATTTTCATTTCAATTAACTTGTAAAATGTGTAAATTAAAAAAATTGACATTATGAGTTATTGAGTTATTGAGTTATTGAGCTATTGAGCTATTGACTTATTGACTTATTGAGTTACTGAGTTATTGAGTCATTGAGTCATTGAGTTATTGAGTGTAGATCCGCTACCAACCATGCTGACTGAATTCAGGCTGCAGCAGCACAAAGCGGGTTGAAGGGGTTGAAGTCTTTCTGGAGGAAACCGCCGCATCAGCCCGTCGCCAGCGCTGGTTGTGTTCAGACTCAAGATGCAAGTAACTGCGGCGCCATCTTGAGGCCGTTTGGGCTCCGCCTGGTCCGGTAGTAGAAACCCTGTGCTGTGTTGTCCAGATAAAGACGGCTCGCTGGAGATCAAATACCGCCTGAAGAAGACGAAGGAGAAGGAGGAGAAGGAGGTGGAGCTGGAGAAGGAGGAGAAACCAGAAGATGGAAGCCCCACCCCCCACCCCAGGATGGAAAGGAGGCGTGGCTCACAGGTAACCAGGCAACAGCTTAGTTGGTAACTTCCTTAGCAACGTAGTTATATTAAGGTAGGTATAACCTGTTAAAAATCCACTATGTGACATTTACAGTCTAATGCTGCGTTCACTTCCCATCAGAGGGGAAGACATCCCGCTGTTAGAATCAACATAACTAAAATGAAGCAGACATTACTAGAATTGATTGTGTCAGTGTGAATATAATTGATCAATTTTATTTTTATTACCTGTCTTGACACAATTCATAACGGTGAGTTGGAGAGTCCCACATGCTCTACTTATAATCGCCACTAGGAGGCACAACGGGTGGGTTTTCACAGTTGGCAGCTCGTATTTACTGTAAGTCCAATATGACTTGAACGCAACACAAGTGATGTGTCACCATCAAAGATCAGGAACCTTTAAATACGAGTGACCTCAAAGAAAGACGCTTCCACTTCTTGAAGACCGTATGATCTTTTCCTCTCGTCTGATTGGTTCCTGTCGCAGATCAAGCGTTCGGCCAGGATGTGCGGCGAGTGCGACGCCTGTCTGCGGACGGAGGACTGCGCTCTCTGTGACTTCTGCAAAGACATGAAGAAGTTTGGAGGTCCGAACAAAATCCGACAGAAATGTCGTCTGAGGCAATGTGAAGTCCGAGCCAGGGTGAGCTGTCAGCCATACACACACATGTATATACAATACACACTCAATACACACATATATATACAATACACACATAATACACACACATATATATATACAATACACACACAATACCCACACAATACATATATACACACATATACATGTATTGAACATGTTGTTCTGATTGTTACTCTGAGTGGACGTTCATTAATCTATTATTATTAATATTGAGTAGAAGATGCTCCGTGTGAAAGATGAGGAGATTGGTCGTGGAGGAAGGGGGCGGGGCATCCAGAGGAAAGGGGCGGGGCAACTCCCAGAAGACGACGATGGATTCAGCGAGAGCGAATTAGAGCTCTACGAGCAGTACAGAGCAGCCGGATACAGCGACCTGGTACGACCCTGAGTGTGTGTGTGTGTGTGTGTGTTAGTGTGTATGTGTGAGAGACTAGCTCCCTAGTTGCCACCATAATTACCATAGCAACCAGTCAGCTGTGCATTATGGGTACTACCAGCATGGTTGGAATGTATGTGACCAATCAGATTGCTCGGCTGTGATTTCCTGTTGTGTAATCTGTCCTCCTATTGGTCCAGGTGTGGCACAGTGAGGAAGAGGAGGGATCGTCCGACCCGATGAGGAAGAAAGCCGTTAAAGTCAAACATGTTAAGAGACGAGAGAAGAAGTCAGAGAAGAAGGTACACGCACACGCACACGCACACGCACACACACACACACACACACACACCATTACATTACAGTCATTTAGCAGACACTTTTATCCAAAGTGACAATAAGGTCATTCAACATAGGTAGGCAAGAAACTACTAGTCACCAGAAATTGTAAGTGCATTTCGTAAGTGCAACTAAGAGCATAACTAGTGTTAAGGTAAGACTGCAATAAGTTAGCTAGCTACTTTTTCTTAAACAAATTAGACAAATAAGTGAATCAAATAAACAAGAGCCAATAAACAAGAGCTCTGACAAATAATTGACGACAAATAGGCAAGGCTAAGAGGAAGGGTCAGGGTAGTGTTTCTAGAAGAGGAAGGGTCAAGGTAGTTCAAGTTCAAGTTCAAGAGTTCAAGAGACCCTTCCTCTTCTAGAGACACTACCCTGACCCTTCTAGATGCTGTCCTGACATCAGTAGGGAGTTCATTCCACCACTGTGGGGCCAAGACAGAGAAGAGCTGTGACCGGGTAGATCGGCCCCCAGGGGCCTCTGAGCGACGGGGCAACCAGTCGCCTCGAGGCAGCAGAGCGAAGTGGTCGGGCGGGGGTGTAAGGCTTGACCATAGCCTGGAGGTAGGAAGGAGCTGTTCCTTTCACTGCCCTATAGGCTAGCACCAGGGTCTTGAACTGGATGAGCTGCTACAGGGAGTCAGTGTAGAGAACGGAGAAGGGTAGTTGTATGGGAGAACTTGGGAAGGTTGAACACCAGTCGAGCTGCAGCTTTCTGAACAAGCTCCAGAGGTCTGATGGCCGACGCCGGGGCAACAAGGAGGGAGTTGCAATAGTCCAGGCGGGAGATGACAAGAGCCTGGATGAGCACCTGTGCTGCCTTGTCAGTGAGGAAGAGGCGAATCCTCCTGATGTTGTAGAGGAGGAATCTGCAGGAGCGTGTCACTGATGCAGTGTTTGCTGAGAACGACAGTTGGTCATCCAGGGTCACACCCAGATTCCTCGCAGTCCGAGTTGACCTCACCACGGCATTATCAATGGTGATGGCCAGGTCTCGGTGGGTGCGGACAGCCCTTCCCCGGGAGGAACACCAGCTCAGTCTTCTCCAGGTTGAGCTTCAGGTGGTGCATCGACATCCACTCCGAGATGTCTGCCAGGCATGCAGCAATGCTGCCTCCACTTGTGTGTCAGAGGGGGGAAATGACAGGATCAGCTGGGTGTCATCTGCATAGCAGTGGTAGGAAAAATCGTGGGAGTGGATAACAGAACCAAGAGATGTTGTGTAGAGGGAAAAAAGAAGAGGACCTAGAACCCAACCTTGCGGAACCCCAGTAGTGAGCTTGCGTGGTTCTGACACAGACCCTCTCAGCGTCACCTGGTAGGAGGGATCCGTCAGGTAGGATGCAAACATGGAGAGTGCAGAGCCTGAGACACCCATCCCCTCAAGGGTGGAGAGGAGGATCTGGTGGTTCACCATGTCAAACGCTGCAGACAGGTCCAGGAGTATCAGGTCGGAGGAGAGAGAATTCGCTCTAGTGGCATGGAGCGACTCTGTCACGGTCTCGGTCGAGTGACCCACTTTGAATCCAGACTGGTGGGGATCTAAGAGGTTGTTCTGGTGGAGGTACAAGGACAGTTGATTGAAGACAGCACGTTCAAGAGTTTTTGATAGGAAGGGTAGAAGGGAAGGGGTGAGGGAAGGAGGATCGGATATCGTTGACCTTCTTGTCAAAGAAGTTGGCGAAGTCGTCAGGGCGGAGGGAGGAGGGGGTGGGGGTTGGAGGAGAGAAGAGAAAGTTTCAAAGAGTTTTTTAGTGCAGAAGAAAGCAGCTTTAGCAGCAGATAGAGAGGAGGAAAAAGTGGAAAGGAGAGATTGGAAGGTAAGAAGGTCCTCCGGGAGTTTGCCATTTCTCCATTTGCGCTCAGCCACTCTCAGGCTCCGTCTCTCAGTACGCAACAGTCTGACAACCAAGGGGCAGGTGGAGTTTGGCATGCAGGCCTGGAGGTAATGGGATGGGGGGTGGTGAGGATCCTTCATGATCATGCAGGCTCTGGTTCTGCACGTCCTGGTGTATAAGTCCTGCAGGGTGGGGAGTGTAGTTCTAATAGTGCGCTCAGCTGAACGCACTACTCTCTGCAGAGCCTTCCTGTCCTGAGCGGAGCTGTTGCCAAACCAGGCAGTGATGCTTCCAGTCAGGATGCTCTCTACAGCTCCAGAGTAGAAGGACGCCTTTCTCACCAGAGTGTCAGTGTGTGTGGACCATGTAAGATCTTCGGTGATGTGGACTCCCAGGTATTTATACCTGCTCACCCTCTCCACAGTAGTCCCATTAATCCCCAATGGTGAGTACGTCCTCTGTTGTTGTGTCCACCTAAAGTCCACAATCAGCTCCTTAGTTTTGGTGACATTCAAGAGGAGGCTGTTGTCCTGGCACCAGAGTGACAGATCAGCAACTTCCTCCAGGTAGGCCTTCTCATCGTTGTCAGAGATCAGGCCCACCACTGTGTCACTGTGTCACTTAATGATGTAGTTGGAGCTGAACCTGGCCACACAGTCAGGTGTGTACAGGGAGTACAGTAGGGGGCTGAGGACGCAACCCTGGGGGGATCCTGTGTTCAGGGTGAGGGGGTTGGAGATGTGTCTGCCCACCCTGACCACCTGGGGCCTGGTGGTCAGGAAGTCCAGGATTCAGGCACACAGGGGTGTTCAGTCCCAGCTCAATCAACTTGCCAGCCAGTCTGGTGGGGACTATGGTGTTGAAAGCTGAACTATAATCAATGAACAGCAGTCTCACATAGCCCCCCCCCGGCTGTCCAGATGAGAGAGTGTGGTGTGCAGTACCTGGGAGACAGAATCATCCGTGGATCTGTTTGGACGATAAGGAAACTGCAGCGGGTCCATGGAGCAAGGGAGGAAGGCGCAGATGTAATCCTTTATCAGCCTCTCGAAGCATTTCATGACCACCGAGGTGAGGGCCACCGGTCGATAATCATTCAGACATGCTGGAGAAGCATTCTTGGGCACAGGGACAATAGTGGATCTCTTGAAGCAGGCGGGGACCACAGACTCAGCCAGGGAGATGTTGAATATAGTGGTGAACACTGGAGCTAGCTGATTAGCACAGGTCTTCAGTACTCGCCCAGATATGCCATCTGGACCAGCAGCTTTCCTGGTGTTCACCCTCGTCAGAGCCCTCCTCACACTGTGCTCGATCACAGAGCGTGTTTACATCCCCAGTGGTAGAACTCACTTCGGCTACGCTAACAGTGTTGTTGTTAGCCGGCGAGCTAGCGCTGTTGTTGATAGCCTCAAACCGTGCGTAAAATGCATTCAGGTCGTCCGCTAGGGATGCGTCGGCATTCACAATTGCGGGGGGTCTGCCCTGGTAGTCGGTTATAGTCCGTAGCCCCTGCCATAGGCGTCTGGTGTCACGCTGCTCCATCTGCGACTCCACTCTGTCCCTGTACCTCCTCTTGGCCTCCTTCACCGCCCTTCTCAGTCCATAGGACGCTGCCTTGTGCTCGTCCATGTTGCCAGATACAAGACCGGAGTTGTAGGCAGCAGTACGGGCGTTCAAAGCGTCGCGGATGGATCTATCAACCCACGGTTTTTGGTTAGGAAAGGACCTAACTATTACCGTGGGGACGATGGTGTCCACTAGCGTTGCTATGAAGCTCGTTACTACTTCCGTAAACTCGCTGACGTCCCTGGAACTGGATTGGAACATGTCCCAGTCGACGTCACACAGAGCGTCCTGTAGCTCAGCCTCTGATTGGTCAGACCACCGCTTTATGTCCCTCGTCACTACCGCTTCCCGTGCTATCCTTTGTTTATACTCCGGTAGCATGAAAATGGCGGCATGGTCTGATTTGCCAAACCGGGAGAGAGACAGCCTTGTAGCCTCTCTTGAACGGTGTATAGCAGTGGTCCAATGTTCTTTCCCCTCTGGTAGCACACGTGATGTGCTGGTGAAAGTTCGGCATGACTTTCTTTAGGTTTGCCCTATTAAAGTCCCCAGCCACCACCATAGCCGCGTCGGGATGCTTGTTCTGATGCCGACATAATACATCCTGTAGGTCCAATAGTGCTACATCGGTGTCCGCTTGTGGTGGTATGTAGACGGCTGTGGTGATGACCGAGCTGAACTCCCGGGGAAGGTAGAATGGACGGCATGAGATCATCAGATGTTCCAGGTTTGACGAGCAGGAACGAGAAAGAGTCTTGATGTCCTTGGGGTTGCACCACTTGTTGTTGGTCAAGAAGCAAACCCCTCCACCCTTAGATTTGCCAGACTCTTCCGTTCTATCCGCACGGAAAACAGAGAAGGACTCGGTTGGGCATATGACAAAAGATGTTACAATCCCTCATGTCCCATTGGAATCTAATCCTCACCCTAACATCATCCAACTTATTTTCCAGAGACTGGACGTTAGCAAGAAGGATGCTGGACGGTGGGCTTGAACTCTCAGTCTGTTCCGAATTCCGCTCCGTTTTCCTCGACGTTTCCTCCTTCGTCTCCCTGGAGATGCATCTCAACTGTTGTTGTTGTGGCTCGCTCGTACGATCTCTGCTGGCCACGCTGGGTCGATGGAATAAGTGGACAAAAACCTTTGTTTTGCGCAAAAGTTTATGTCCAAAAGTGTGCTACGTTCGTATGATGTTAATGCTGTTGTGTTTGTGCAAAAAAATATATTAAAAACAAACACAAAAACTAAAAAAACGTACAATCTCCGCGGAGCTACCACGACGGTGTCTAGACATGGCCGCACCATCTTGCATCTATGTGATGTGAGGGGGGAGAGGAGAGAGAGAGTGTAGGACATGAAGTAGTGGTCAGAGAGATGAAGAGGAGTGACAGAGAGGTTGGCAGTAGAACAGTGTCTGGTGAAGATTAGGTCCAGTTGGTTGCCAGCCTTGTGGGTAGGAGGAGATGGGGAGAGAGCTAGGTCGAAGGAGGAGAGGAATGAAAGAAGAGGGTCAAGCTTCTCAGTCTGGATGTTGAAGTCACCGAGAAGGATGAGTCCAGAGCCATCGTCAGGGAAGTGGGAGACTAGTGTGTCAAGCTCCTCCAGGAACTCACCAGCAGGGCCTGGTGGGCGATAAACAACCGCCATGGTGAGCTTGACTGGATGAGAAACAGTGACAGCATGAAATTCAAAGGAGGAAGGAGATAATTGTAGCAGAGAAAAGAGAGAGTATTGCTGGAAATTAGCAGCCCAGTTCCACCGCCTCGCCTCACAGCTCTGGGAGTGTGAGAGAAAGAGTACATGTAACCTGGCACTTAGGACAACACTTAAACACTGTTAAGTTGTACTGACAATTTGAGAAATCTTGTTAAAAATGAACTGAAATGTATCTTTGACTTCTTTATTCAATACAATAAACAAAATGAAACTTACGCAACAAAACAAAAATATTCTTACATGTGTTCATCAAGACACATTGGTAGGCCTACCATTCAAATAAAAGAAACAAAAAAAGAAAAGAAATAGAGCTTAAAGGCTTTAAGTCCCAAGGGAGAAAAAAAGTACTTGAATACAACGCTAGATGTCCTCTGTGGGATGCGCAGGATGGGCACGCCAACAGGTCCTCAATCCATTGGTCACCTGACAAAAGTATGGATATGGCAATAGCTGGTTGGAGTTTAGCATTACACCGGCGCTAGTGCTGGCAATGGCGATCTCCATAAGCTTCCCCATACGCAGTCTAGCCTCCTCCAACACACGTGTAGCCTAACCAACAGCAACACCGCAACCGTCGCAAAACGCCGTAAGTCTTAAAAAGGTACAGACACCCCACCAACAGACCGCCTAATGGTGTGTGGGTTACATATACATCTGACAGAGCAGCGGGCGTGGCAGTGTTTTCTGGGGTGACCCAAGTCTCAGTTAGAGCAAGAAAGTTGAGGGAGAGCAGGGATGCGTAGCCTGAGATGAACTCAGGTTTCGGCACAGCCGACTGGCAGTTCCACAGCCCCCCTGCCACCACTTACTCAATGCGAGTTGAGAGAGTAATAATAATAATAATAATAATACATTTTATTTCATAGGCGCCTTTCTGTCACTCAAGGACACCTTACAATGAGAGCAAATTAGATAATAAATAGATAATAAAAAGAACCATAAAAGGTGTACCATATTACAAATTACAAGAATACAACATTAAAAACATTAAAAACAGGTTAAAATAAGACAAAATAAGACAATGCAATTGAGTCAGTCAGATGGAAAAAGCAATCTTAAACAGGTGGGTTTTGAGTGTGGACTTGAATTGTGAGAGTGAGTTTGTGTTCCTTATGACGGGTGGTAGAGAGTTCCAGAGCTGGGGAGCAGAGCGGCTGAAAGCTCTGCTCCCCATGGTGGTGAGACGGGCGGAGGGGACAGTCAGGTGAATGGAGGAGGAAGATCTGAGGGAGCGAGAGGGAGCGGCAACATGGAGAAGATCAGAGAGATATGGTGGAGCAAGATTGTGGATGGCTTTGAATGTGAGTAGGAGGATTTTGTAATTGATGCGGGACTTGACCGGGAGCCAGTGGAGCTGTTGCAGGACGGGAGTGATGTGGTGGATGGAAGGGGTTCTGGTGATGATACGGGCAGCTGAATTCTGGACCAGTTGAAGCTTATGGAGAGATTTGTGGGTGAGACCAAAAAGGAGAGAGTTGCAGTAGTCTAGGCGGGAGGTGACGAGGCTGTGAACCAAGATGGCAGTGGTATGAGGAGTAAGGGAGGGGCGGAGGCGGTTGATGTTGCGCAGGTGGAAATAGGCGGACCGGGTGATGTTGTTGATATGAGATTGAAATGAAAGTGTGCTGTCGAGGATGACACCCAGACTCTTAACCTGTGGGGAGGGGGAAATGGAGCAATTGAGCAATGTCAATAGAAAAACTGTCGGTTTTGGATAGTGTTGATTTGGTGCCAATGAGGAGAACCTCAGTTTTGTCACTGTTTAGTTTAAGTAAATTTGAAGTGAACCAGGATTTTATTTCTGTCAAGCAGTCAGTAAGGGAGGAGGGCGGGAGGTTGGAGGTGGGTTTGCTGGCGAGGTAGAGCTGGGTGTCATCCGCGTAGCAGTGGAAATTGATGTTGTATTTGCGGAAGATATTGCCAAGGGGGAGAAGATAAATGATGAAGAGGAGGGGCCCCAGGACAGAGCCCTGGGGCACACCTGAAGTGACAGAGGAAGGCTGGGAAGTGAAAGTTTTAACCTGAATGAACTGAGTGCGGCATGAGAGGTATGATTTGAACCAGTTTAGAGGAGTCTGAGTGATACCAATGGAGGAAAGTCTATTGAGGAGGGTGGTGTGACAGATGGTGTCGAATGCTGCAGTCAGGTCAAGGAGGATGAGAATGGAGAGTAAACCAGAATCAGCTGCCATGAGAAGGTCGTTGGTGATTTTTATGAGTGCAGTTTCTGTACTATGGAGGGAGCGGAAACCAGATTGGAACTGTTCATACAGGTTGTTGTGGGATAACAACCTGTATGAGTAGGATAGACGAGATTAGAGGGGTCGCGGCGTCTGGGTGTGGCCCAGCGTCTGTGCGACCACCGGAAAGACGAGAGGACAGGAATGGGAAGCAAACACATGATGCACAATCACAATACAATGATACAGTTTATGAAGACAAGAAGCTCCTAATCTTCGAAGACCATTCTTTGAAGAAGTCGGGCTTGAAGAAGTCGGGCTTGAAAAAGTCGGGCTTGAAAAAGTCGCCTGTTGCCTTTGTTCGTCTAGCCTTCATTTGCCTGACGCTTTCACAGCAGCAGTGGTTTAAGACTGCTTCCACTGATTGCTAATTGTCTGCCAGGAGTGCAGGCCCCTCCCAGACAATTAACAAGGCAATTGGCCTAGCTTGGTGAAACTACCTTCAACAGGCTATGACACAAGGAGAAACTGACCAACTAGCAGCTAACAATAGACTACTGATTAAAGCACTAATACTTAAGCAATCAAAGTACAGCTAACAGCAACCTGGTAAGCAAGAAAAATATACTCAGACTATTCTAGATGAGTCAAGTAGTTCAGAATCCCTCCAAAAGTTAAATACACACACACACACACACACGCACACACACATTGCAAATAAGGATATAATATGATTCTAATATTTTATATGATCTTCTTCTCTCCTCTCCTTCTCTCCTCTCCTCCTCTCCTCTCCTCCAGAAGTGTCTTTCTGCTCCTAAGGAGGAAGTGAAGCTTCGTCGTCATAAGCAGAAGCAGCGCCACAGGGAGCGTTTACGTCACAGTGAGCGAGGGGGTGAAGGCGGAGTCAAGGAGGTGGGCGGGGCCATGCGTCAGTGCCTGGGTCCTGGCTGCGTTGAGGTCGCCAGGCTCAACTCCAAGTACTGTTCAGAGGACTGTGGCATGAAGCTGGCCGCCAAGTGAGTCAGCTGCTGGTTGCCTGCTGCAGGGTGTTATGGGTAGTTGAGGCCTGTAATGTTCAACAGTTTCTAAGTCACGGCCTGAGACTGGAAGGTCGCCGGTTCGAATCCCTCCACCGGCTGTAAGTGAGCAGTAGAAGACTTGGGCTGTACTGGGTTCATAGCTCTCTCTCTCTCTCTCTCCCTCCATCCCTCCAGTCGTATCTATGAGATCCTCCCCCAGAGGATCCAGCAGTGGCAGCAGAGTCCCTGTGTTGCCGAGGAAACGGGCAGGAAGCAGCTGGAGCGAATCAGGAAGGAGCAGCAGGCCTCTAGGCTCCGCCTCACTCTGATGGAAAAACGATTCCACGAACTAGAGAGCATCATCGCTAACGCTAAACTACAACAAGTACAACATGATGAAGAGGTAGACGGACACATGGATGACCTCTGTTTGACCTCTGTTTGACCTGTGTTTGACCTCTGTTTGACCTGTCTCTCCACCTGTCTGTCTCTGCAGGTGAATGAAGGAGATGGTGATGACACGGACCTCCAGATCTTCTGCGTCTCCTGCAGTCACCCCGTCAACCCCAAGGTGGCGCTGCGCCACATGGAGCGCTGCTATGCTAAGGTACCAGTAATCTGATTACTGGCAGTAATGGAGTACTATTTCCTGGTTCACATTTATTTTGTCTGGTGACCTTTGACCTCTGAGGCGTTAATGGAGAGATGGATCAGTAATCAGGTGATAACCAGGTTATGATTATTGATTATGACCTTCATATGACAGGTTCAGTCTGCTACTGAATGAAACCAATCAATAATCAACAACCCATAATCAATAATCCATAACCCATAATCCATAGCCCATAATCCATAATCCATAGCCCATAACCCATAATCCATAACCCATAACCCATAATCCAGAATCCAGAATCCATAACCTATAATCCATAACCTATAATCCATAACCTATAATCCATAACCCATAATCAATCATCCATAACCCTTGAAGACTGAACAGAGAGCTCTTCTCATATCTGAAAGGTATTGATGAACCTGATCAGATGGTTATTGATTATTATCATGATGCTTTCTGTCCTGCTTATACTGAGAGTAGACTAATCTGTCTGTCTGCCTGTCTGTCTGCCTGTCTGTCTGTCTGCCCGTCTGTCTGACAGTATGAGAGTCAGACATCGTTTGGTTCCATGTACCCAACACGCATAGAAGGGTAAGAACACCTGTCTGTCTACCTGTCTGTCTGTCTGCCTCCCCGGTGCCTACCTGTCTACCTGTCTGTCTATCTCTCCTTCTAACTGTCTACCTGTCTGCCTGCCTACCTGTCCATCAAGCGTTCTGTTTACCTGTCTTCCTACCTATCTCTGTTGGTCTACCTGTCTGTCTCTCTGCCTGTCTGTCTCTCAGCGCTACCAGGTTGTTCTGTGACGTGTATAACCCTCACAGTAAGACCTGTCTGTCTCTCTGTGCCTGTCTGTCTCTCAGCGCTACCAGGTTGTCCTGTGACGTGTATAACCCTCACAGTAAGACCTGTCTGTCTCTCTGCCTGTCTGTCTCTCAGCGCTACCAGGTTGTTCTGTGACGTGTATAACCCTCACAGTAAGACCTGTCTGTCTCTCTGCCTGTCTGTCTCTCAGCGCTACCAGGTTGTTCTGTGACGTGTATAACCCTCACAGTAAGACCTGTCTGTCTCTCTGCCTGTCTGTCTCTCAGCGCTACCAGGTTGTTCTGTGACGTGTATAACCCTCACAGTAAGACCTGTCTGTCTCTCTGCCTGTCTGTCTCTCAGCGCTACCAGGTTGTTCTGTGACGTGTATAACCCTCACAGTAAGACGTATTGTAAGAGGCTGCAGGTTTTGTGTCCTGAACACTCCAGAGACCCGAAGGTTCGTCTGACCTTCATCATAATGTGTATTATACTATATTATATTATATTATTATATTATATTATACTATATTATAATATATTATATTATATTATATCATATTATTACATTATATTATTATACTATACTATATTATACTATATTATATTATATTATTATATTATATTACATTATATTATATTATTATATTATACTATATTATAATATAGTATAATATATTATATCATATTATATTATACTATATTATATTATATTATATTATACTATACTATACTATATTATACTATATTATACTATTTTAGAGGCAGAGGAAAAAGCCGGACTTCTTGATACTCTTTGGCCACCAACCCGTGCCGTTTATTCCACACAAAAACCCAACTCACATTCACTGTTACACTGTTACACTTCCTGAAATAACAAGCTACCGGCACGCCCCTCTTCCCGCCCTCCTACCTTCTTAAAGGGGCTGTGCCACATATGGTGAATGCTGCTCACCGTTCCCTCTACAAGTCCACTACACTATATTATATTATACTATATTATACTATATTATATTAAACTATATTATACTATATTATATTAAACTATATTATACTATATTATATTATATTATATTAAACTATATTATACTATATTATATTATATTATATTATATTATATTATATTATATTATACTATATTATATTAAACTATATTATATTATATTATATTATATTATATTATACTATATTATATTAAACTATATTATATTATATTATATTATACTATATTATACTATATTATATTAAACTATATTATACTATATTATATTAAACTATATTATACTATATTATATTAAACTATATTATACTATATTATATTATATGATATTAACTATATTATACTATATTATATTATATTATATTATATTATATTATACTATATTATATTAAACTATATTATATTATATTATATTATATATTATACTATATTATATTATATTACATTATATTACAGTGGTGGCCAAAATTATTAGAACACCTGACAGATCTGAAAATATTGACCTTTTCTTGCCTCCAAAACATGATTTCATTTCATAATGTTCATGAAACATGCAGATGGTTGCTCTGAGCACAACAAATATCAGATGAAGTGAGTCCTACTGTTTTTATCCACTTTTAACTTTAATATTTGGTATGTCACCTTTTGCAGCAATTCAACAGAATCACACAGCTGTGTCCTAAGACTCTTGATCACCATCAATTTAACCACCATCACACCTGACAATGATTACACAAGTAATTTGGCTTCTTCTGTGAAGGAACATGATTGTGTGACATTGACAGTGAAATCGGCCTAGCTTGTTTTTTGTAAGGAAAATGATGTAAATCTCCTTATGATGCTCTATTCTGGATTATAGAGCATCATGATGACTTTGTATATATTTCATTCGTTTTATGGGTATTTTAATGGCCAATTGAACAAAAACAACTGAAACCTCTTAAATGTGCCAAGTGTTCTAATAATTTTGGCCACCACTGTATATTATATTATATTATATTATATTATTATGTCTTCTTCTTATTGGATCCCAAGCTCACCCGGTGTCTCACCCGGTGTCTCACCCGGTGTCTCACCCCCAGGTCCCGGTAGACGAGGTGTGTGGTTGTCCTCTGGTGAAAGACGTCTTTGAGCCGACGGGGGAGTTCTGTCGCGTTTCTAAGAGGAAATGTAATAAACATTACTGCTGGGAGAAACTCCGCCGCGCCGAGGTTGACCTGGAGAGGGTCCGAGTGGTGCGGCCCTTTAAATAACCTTTATTAGTCTCACAAGGCTTAACAAGACAAACTATAATGTAATATAATACTGAGGTCGACCCGATACGGTGACGTACTTGACAATATTTGAGAATGTCTCTCTCTCTCTCTCTCTCTCTCTCTCTCTCTCTGTCTCTCTCTCTCTCTGTGTCTCTCTCTCTCTCTCTCTCTCTCTCTCTCTCTCTCTCTCTCTGTGTGTCTCTCTCTCTCTCTCTCTCTCTCTCTCTCTCTCTCTCTCTCTCTCTCTCTCTCTCTCTCTCTCTCTCTCTCTCTCTCCATGTCTCTCTCTATGTCTCTCTATGTCCCCCCCCAGTGGTATAAGCTGGATGAGCTGTTTGAGCAGGAGAGGAATCTGAGGACAGCGATGACCAACAGAGCAGGTTTACTGGCACTGATGCTGCACCAGACCATCCAGCACGACCCGATCACCACCGACCTGCGCTCCGCCAAGGACAGATAGCCGGATGGATGGATGGATGGATGGATGGATGGATGGATGAACTGCCCTGATGAACACCCAACCAGACAATGTGTACCACCAGTCTAGGATAGAAAGAAAGAGGATGGATGCTCGTATATGGAAACGAGCGTTGGAGTTTAAACTGATTAACGTTAGTTAAACTGATTTAAACCGGTTTAGTTTAAACTGATTGAAACTGATTGAAACAGATTTTAGGGAGTGATGTTTTCTCGTCGTCGGGTCTTTAAATGGATTTAACCGTTTCATGAACCCGGACACGTCCTGGACCTGGACCAACACTGAAGCTACTACCTTTTTATCATACAGTTGTTTTTTATCGTAGCATTTTTCTAATCTTACTCTTGTTTTGTATCACAGTATTGGTTTTATTATGACATTGTTTTGTATCATATTTTTTATTTTTCTATTGTTCTATTGTGTTCTGTATCAGTCTGTATTTTCTTCTGTCATTCATTAAAACCTGCCAACATTTGTAGTACATCTATTGTTACAGTATTAAACACATTAAGATCTATTATCTATTAAACATTTAGATATATTATCTATTAAATATAGAGTGGTGTAGGAATGAGTCCAGAACCAGGAAGTGAGTTAGCATTGTTGCACCTCTGGTTCCCTCGTCTCGAGGTCAATGGGTTTTTTGAATGTGTTTTTGGTTAGATGCCTTAAATAAGGTCTGTGGTGAACACAAGCTTAAGAGGTTTTCACGTTTTGTTCTACCACATAAAACACGTCAGTAAATACCCCACTGTGAATTTTGAAGCTTTTACGTGTCTTAAAAAAGGCGGTTGCTAACAAGAGGCTAAATGAGACTACAGAGGTTGTCGGGGACATTGAACGCATCACGAACACGGTAACTCATCTAGTCACTAGTCCTCCTTTACAGCCTCTAGTTGTGTTTCTACTCTTCCAAACTATTCTAACTCAAACTTTACAACTTGTAGATTCATCAGTTTATAGTATTGTTTGTGGTGGTGACGTTGAAGTCATGTGACCGTGGTGTAGTTCGTTTATAGCCTAGCGTTAGCTGTTTACTTCTGGTGATTGCATTTACGCTTCAAAAATCATAAAGTAGTGTTAATTTCTGAAGATTATCTTGCTGAACAAAATGTGTAAGTATCATAAACTTAAAAACTTAAAAATCCCATGGGTTTTTTTGTCGAGTGCGATCCTAACTTCCGGGTTGGCCAGACCGTGTTACGTCATCGGCTGGCGCCCACCCCACATCCATAGTGATGTATTGTTCTTGCGACGGTTGTATTGGCTAATTCGCGCTCAGCAGCTTTCTGAAAATCAGTAAGTGAATTTTTTGAGTTTATTATTTCGTTTCGTTATTTCGCCGCTTCCGGTTGTTAGGCTAGTTAGCTAGCATGCTAGCCAAGGCTTGGCTGATTAGCGCTGGTCTGGATGGGAAACATCACCAGCACCAGGTCTGAGTTAGCTGGTTAGCTGGTTAGGGACTGGTTTGCTGGTTAAATCAACCTGCATTGGGTCCCATGAATATAACATATCCTATCAGTTTGGAGCTGATATGATATTTGGTGTGTTGATATTAGAGAAGAACGACCTGTCAAAACACTTCCTCCTCCTCTCTCCTCGTCATCTTCCTCCTCCCATTATCATTATTAACCTTTACCTGTTAGTTATTGAGGGTTGCTGTCCAGTACCACCAGTAGCAGATTAAGTTAAAGGTTAAACTGCTAGTTACTGATCATGTGACCACAACACAAGTGATCTGGTCTGTTAGCGCTGCTAGCTACTAGTACTACTACTGAGTTAACCTGCTGTAGTTAACCACGTTGTATTAGTACTACTACTGAGTTTACCATGTTGTACTAGTACTACTAGTACTACTACTGAGTTAACCTGCTGTGGTCTAGGCTGGGAGGAGCTGGGAGGACACCTTCCAGGACCTTCCAGGACCGTCATGGAGCCTGGATCAGATCCTCCAGGACTGAAAGCAGTGAGACGATCTCCACGTCTGTCCAAGACGCCCGCCACCTCGCCGCAGGTACGACCAGCCGGCTGGTCAGGCTGACCGGTGAAAAGGTGGTGATGGTGTTTTAGTGTGGTAGGGGTTCGCCCGTCGAGGAGGTAGAGCATAGTGGAGGCAATTCAAACACTGAGACAGATGTGATGCAACTTAACATGGAAGCACACGCCAAATAACAAACCAAACACGGCTACTAACTAACCAACTAACTAAAGTCTCTGAAAACAAAGAAAGGAACTAACTAAAACTACTGAGGAGTCCGACCTCCTTCACTAACCCAGACAGGAGAAAGGCCAACTATGAGAATCAATACTAGATCAATACTAGATCAATACTTGATCAATGCAACCAGCTGGTTGGGTTGAGAGATGACGGTCGGCAAGGTTCAAGGTTTTTTATTGTCATATGCACAAACATTCACAAGAAGCAAAAGTTGGCAATGAAATTCTTATGTCTCTCCGACACCTTACGCTAATGCTAAGGACAATATTAACAGACATAATTTAAAAAAAACACAAGAGATATAATAGAAAAAGTACAAAGTTATAAAGTACAAGTTATGAAGTACAAGTTATAAGTACAAAGTTATAAATTATAAAGTTATAAAAGTACAAAAATTATAAGTTATAAAGTGTAGCAGAGTGTAAGGTGACCTCGAAGTAAAGTGGCCTGTTGTGCGTGGGGGGGGGGGGGGGGGGCTCAGGTGTGTTTGTTCAAGAGTCTGATGGCCTGTGGGAAGAAACTGTCTTTAAATCTGGTGGTGCGAGTCCGGATGCTGCAGGGTTGACTGTACTGATGACGGGTCACCAGGGAGCCAATCAGCTACAGCTACTCCTCCTCCAGTCGTCCAACTGGAGATGCTGCCGGTGTGTCTGGTCACATGACCGCCGGTTAATGAGTCCAGATGTGAAACATTAGAAACTCAGTCGCCGCTTCGCGGCTGCAGATGATTCAGCAGAAACCAAGAAACTGAAAACAAAACGATTCAGAGGGAATATTGAGCCGCATCATCTCTACCAGCTGGTAATGTTGTTAATATAAATCTATGATGATATGGATGGGTGGACAGTTGGGGGGGGGGGTAGTCTTGGATGCATCGCAACTCTCTTGAACGATTCTGCATTGAAGCAGAAAAATGAATAATCGATTTTTAAAAACTAAATTCTTAACCGAAAATGTAATAAAAATTTGGATTTCTTTTCAACACAAAACGACCGGAGAGTCCTGGAGTTTGATTAGCATGAAGGTGTATGAACCCTGAGCGTCCTTGCCTGCTCACTCAGTCCAATAAACAAGTAGAGTGGAAATATGGAAGACAGTGAAGGTACAGGAGAATATGAACCACATGAAACCTGTACTGAATGTGTACTGAATGTGTACTGAATGTGTACTATGTACTGAATATGTACTGCAGGGTCAGACCAGTATCGGCCAGTCAGTCGGAGGGTCAACCCGAACCGACATAAAGTTTTGCAAGTGAGAACCGCGATTTGCAAGCAAAGGGGAGGCGGGGTCTAGAACAGAGAGCTACCTGATTGGTGCAGGGAGATTGATCACCATGCTCTGCACTGATTGGATACAGCATGTGCCAGGTGGCTGGCAGCATGGTGTTATGGGAAATAATAATGTAAGTGTGTTTCTAGTGTAGTCACAGCCTGTGTGTGTTGTTTACTCCTTGACCTATGACATCACCAGGATTGTTTAACTAACCTTAACTGACCTTCGATCAGACCAGACAGGAGAACACATGAGAGATATCATACTGACGTCATCATGTTAACACAGTGACATGGAGTTTGTACCAGTATGATTAAAGGAGATTACAACAACATGTATGAATGGATCTGAGGAACTCCTGAGCTCCTGCTGCTACACCAGGAGTCTAACCAGGTCTGTTCCAAGAAGCAGGTTTAGTGAAAACTCTGAGTTTGGTAACCCTGAGATGAGGAAACTCTGGGTTTCCCGTTCCAGAAAGAGAGCTAACTCAAACTCTGATTCAGTTACCATGGTAACTGACTCTGTGAACCTAACCTGCTCGCTGGCAGGTTTTCTTGAACAAACCCCGACTTCCTCCCTGTCTCCTCCCTCTGCTGAACCTGAAGCAGCTGTCGGACATGGCGTGTCCTTTCCTCGTAACACGATCGATATTCAAGACGAAGTAATTCTCATAGTCGGGAGAGGATTTTGAGACCCGATCAGATGTTCTATGTCCAGGATGGAAGAACTGTCCGAGACATAATATGCCGTTTACAGCTCAAACATAAGTTAGAGGTGGGTGCATGGTCACAGGTGAAATGTGTTGTTGGAACAATATAAAATACCTAACTGTTGCTTTTGTATTTGTAGGAAATAAAGAAAACCAAATGAAAGGTGTCTTTATTTGACTGCTCGGGTGGTGGTAGCTTAATCTGTGAACTGTAAACGGCATATTATATCTCGGACAGCTCTTCCATCCTGGACATAGAACATCTGATCGGGTCTCAAAATCCTCTCCCGACTATGAGAATTACTTCGTCTTGAATATCGATCGGGTTACGAGGAAAGGACTCGCCATGTCCGACAGCTGCTTCAGGTTCAGCAGAGGGAGGAGACAGGGAGGAAGTCGGGGTTTGTTCAAGAAAACCTGCCAGCGAGCAGGTTAGGTTCACAGAGTCAGTTACCATGGTAACTGAATCAGAGTTTGAGTTAGCTCTCTTTCTGGAACGGGAAACCCAGAGTTTCCTCATCTCAGGGTTACCAAACTCAGAGTTTTCACTAAACCTGCTTCTTGGAACAGACCCCAGGTCTGTGTTGTTTCTGCTCAGTTGTGTTAAAGCTGTATTGAGCTCACCAACTAGACAACGTGGTGGATATGCTCCAGTGTGTTGTTGTCAGTTCAGCTGTAGTACATACTGAAGGTAAAGAGTGGATGAGTAACTATAGCAACTGGTAGCTATAGCGACCGGTTAGCATTACTCATTACGGAGCTGTAAATAGTATCAGTGGATCAGAGTTCACTTTATTTCCACCCAGCATAGGGTGGTTTACATGGGTCTTGATAGGAGGAGACCTAAACTACAAAACACATTTAAGTTTAAATTTGTAATAAAAACCTTAAAAATAACTTAAAAAATAAAAAACTGGGGGAAAATGTTTCTGATTTATTATTTATTAAAGTCATTTAGTATGTAGTGGTCAGTAAGTGTGTGTGTGTGTGTGTGTGTGTGTGTGTGTGTGTGTGTGTGTGTGTGTGTGTGTGTGTGTGTGTGTAGGTTAACAGCAGTACTAAAGGAAACAAGGGAAGGAAAGGAGGAAACAGTCTGCAGGAGGCCAAGAGGAGAGGAAGGATGGAGAGGAGTAAAGAAGAGGAGCTGACCAACCAACTCCAACACCTGGTGAGAGAGAGAGAGAGAATTTGAATTTATTAATCCTTTATTTTAATCTGATTTTCAGTTTACAAAAAAAAAAATGCATACATTCATAAATCAGACAAATGTTTTTTGTTTTTTTTAACCCGACAAGGTAATCCAAGGTCAGTCATGATACAAAAACAAACAAAACAAATAATAATAAGATAAATAAACAAAAGTAACAAGAACCAAGGGAACCCAAAAAACCCTACAGGAAGGAACCCTTCAAGCCACCTCAGGCCCAAAGAGAAGTTCCTCCTCCATGACGGAGCACAGCGCCTCTCTGCAGCACCAGATACTGGAGAACTGATCTAGATCGTTCATCGCCCTGTAAAAGCTGAGTCAGCTTGTAACCTGGCCCTCACCATCCTGACAAACAGCAGCTCTGCCTCAACATCTGTGGACTGCTCAACTCTGTTTCTCCGGCTAATGTATATGGACATTTTTGCCTGTCCTAAAATGAAATTCACCAGCTGACATTTGACTCTCAATTTTTGGCTATATTTGAAACCAAAAATAAAAGTGACTTTAGTGAACACCTCTCCAAAAGCAGCGAACAGCTTCTCTAACAACAGGAACAAGGGTTTGAGTCTAAAACAATCTAAAAAACAGTGAAAGACAGTTTCTCTGTGTGGACAGTAAGGACACACATCAGTGACGTTTGGGTTTAAAACTGAGATGAAGGCATCAACAGCCACAATACCGTGCAGGACTCTCCACTGCAGATCACCAGCTCTTTTTATCAACGGTGGTTTGTAGAGTGCCCTCCACACTGGACTCACATCAGCACTCAGACATAAATGAGCTCTCCAGGGGGTGTCAGACCGACCATCCAGTTTGGTTTTGTTTAGCACTTTTACACACAACACATACAGTTCTTTACCTTCCAATCTGTGCAATTCTGGGTTAAGAGAGTCTGGTACTTTTAAAACAGGACCTGTACATTCTCCAAACTCAGGAAACAGTCTTAAAATTGGAAAGGGGTCATCAATGTTGGGATGAATAAAACCATTAAAATATGCTGTTAGTGAAGCCTGTTCTTTATCCGTGAGCTGATGTTTCCAACTGTTAAGACATTGACCAATAAAACGAGCAGATCTCAAACCCAGGTGAGAAGCCAGTGTAGCTGCACCATCCAGGTTCGGCCCAGCCAGCTCCACGACTCGCTCCAGTGTGGTCACCCCCGCCATGCAGAACTGCTTCTGGACTGTGGGTCCGGCCCGACTGACCACGTCCAAACGACTTCCATGAACAACTGGTTCTTTTAAAAACCAGTAAAGAGAATCAGTAGACTCCAGTCTCTCCTTTTTAAAAAGACTCCACACTCTGAACAGTCCACGATAAAAAGCAGGTAATCCATTAAAACTGGGATTTTTAAAATCCATTAAAAACACCGATCTGCTCAACCCCAGGCCACCAAGACGATTCAGTATAGCACAGGCTAGAGGTCTCCACACCAGGTCTCCAGGCCCATGAAGCAGTCTTTGAATGAACTGGAGCCGGAAAGCAGCACCCCTGCTGGCCAGGTGGATTACTCCCTGGCCTCCTTCGTCCTTGGGGAGATACAGCAGGCTCTGAGGGATCCAGTGCAACTTATCCCAAAAAAGTCAATCAACACAGCCTGAACCTTTGCGAGGAGGTTGGTAGGTGGGTCGACGCATGCCAGGCGGTGCCACAGAGTGGAAGAAACTAGGTTGTTGATGACTAGCATGCGCCCGCTATACGACATTTTGGGTAGTATCCATTTCCATCTCCTCTGGCGACCTTCCACCTTCTCCAAAGTATTTTCCCAGTTTTTAAAAATATAATTATCATCTCCTAAGAACACTCCCAAGTACTTCAGCCCCCCTCTTTTCCAGGTCAATCCCCCTGGTAAGTTGAGCTCAACTATCCCCTCTCCAATTGCCACAGCCTCACTCTTTCCCCAGTTGACTTTTGCTGATGAGAGCAAACCAAAACTATTAATGTTGTCTACTAAAATATCTATGTCCCTTTGTTTGTTTGTAAAAACAACAAGGTCATCTGCATAAGCAGATAGTTTAAAATTGGTGTTGCAGCCAGGAAACTGAACTCCAGACAGCTCTGTCCTCAGTTTGTGCAGCAGGGGCTCTATGGCCAGAGAGTACAGCATACCCGACATAGAGCAACCCTGCCTGATTCCCCTCTGGACTTTAAAAGGAGCACTCAAACCACCGTTGATTATAAGTACACTCTCAATGTCACTGTACAGAACCTGGATCTTAGCTATAAGCCCGGGGCTGAAACCAAATGCTTCCAAAGTTTGCCACAAGTACTGGTGTTCAACCCGGTCAAAAGCCTTTTCCTGATCTATAGAAATAAGACCAGTTTCAAGCCCCAATGAACTAGAGACGTCCAAAATATCCCGAATTAGGCTGACATTGTCTTAGGTAGACTGTTAAAAAAGCTCTGTGCCACTGCTTGCTTCCTTGTGTTCTGTTGAATAAATTCAGATCTAGACAGAAGTCCTGTCAATCAATCATGAATCACATGAGCACATTTATTAGCACACAGAATACAATACAATACAATACAATACAATACAATACTGAGCACTCAGGAGAGATACACACACATAGGTATGGTGTGCCTCTGGACAGAGTTTATAAAGCGAAAGGAAAACAAAAATAGGGGGGGTAGGTTCTAACATACTAGCAAAGTATTACCTAATAAGGGGGAGGAACAGGTGATGGGGTAGCTTCTACACAATCTGCAAGGCCATGTGGTTATTATGGTACAAGGCGTAACATTCTGGGCAAAGGCAGATTGGGGCCCTAAAGTGGCTCCATCCTTAACAGTGTCACTACCACGACTGTACATAAATTCTTCCACATGTTCTGACCCATCTGACTGATCCCTGTAGAAGGCTGCAGCATATCTGCGGACCTCGGTTGACTCACTCAAAACCTCTCCTGTGCTGGAACGCAATGAATGAATGAGCTTTCTTTGCCCATTCTTGCGTTCCAGCCCAAAGAAGAAATGTGATGGGGCGTCCATCTGGCTGATGTTCTGGAACCTGGAACGTACCAGAGCTCCCTGTGCTACCACACCCAGCAGGTCACTCAAAGCTGACTTTTTGGATTTGAGAACCTCAATATGGCCTCGATCTCCTGTGGAATCTGCTAAACCCTGGATTTCCACCACTTCAATCTCTAGATCCCTCATAGATCTGGTTATGTCCCTTGTAACATTGTGAGTGTACTGCTGGCACAACTGCTTTATCAGGCTCTTCCCAACATCCCACCACTGTTGTAAAGAAATAAAATCAGCCTTCTTGTTTCTGTGTTCACTCCAGAAAATCTAAAAACATTTCTGAAATGATTATCACTAACCAAACTTGTTTTGAAGTGCCAAAAAGCACTGTTTGGTTTGACATTCTTTATGAAAACAGAGCACTGCACGAGGGAGTGATCAGAGAAAAACACTAAAATGATGCTTAAAACAATAAAAACGATCAAGTCTAGCCATGGAGAGCAAGTTGTCCTTACTGTGAGACCAAGTGTACTGTCCTTTCTTTGTTATAAAAACATCTCCATACGTCACGTAGCTCATGAGACTGAACTATGCGTCCCAGACGCTTCAGAGAAGCTGAATGAGGTTCCTGGTGGTTCCTGTCTAATTTATCGTTTTCAGTGCAGTTAAAATCACCACCTCAAAACAGATAATCCTCACGGTTGCAGTTCTGGATAGTATCACACAATGTGTCCAGAAAAACCAAACGATCACTGGGCATAGTTGGAGCATAGACATTTAAAAACACCATTTTCACATTTTCATATTGAGCACTGATTTTCAGTAAATGTCCCTCAACAACATTCTCCACTACATAAGAATGTGGTAAAAACTGTTCAGAAAATAAAATCCCAACACCGCCACTATTGTTGGACTATTGGGAAGACTTCCCCACTCCATTCCCTTTTCCAGTCAGTTACAATGTCGTCGGTATTTCCTGCACAAACATTACATCCAAGTTCTTTATCTTAATTAAGTTAAAAAGAGAAGCTCTTTTCAGATCATCCCTCGCTCCATTGAGGTTTAAGGTGCCTATTTTTATGTCACACATGGAGAAGAGGGAGAAGAGGGAGCTGAGTCCTATCACAAACAGAGTAAAACTAGCCATAACAGGGAAATAGTTGAGACTAAACTTAGTCATCATCAAGAGTCTGTGTCTTCACCTTCTGAACTAGTTTCCTGAGGCGGAAAACCTCCTGGTCAGTGAACGTTTCTTCACCTAGATCTCCTGTGTTCCTCAACAGGTTCTCTACTTTAACAGCCCTCACCCCCTTGGTGTCTAGCAGGAATTTTCTAATTCTAGTGATAGAATAGCCATCTTGAATATCTACTTGCATTTTAACAGGGGTTGGACTCACATCACTGTCACCTTCCTCCAGTTGTGAGGAAGGAGGATTTGTGATTTTCCTGGAGGATTTTTTGGGACCCGAGTTATTTGACCGACCCTCTGAGGTTTTCCTTTTCACTGGCACTTTCAACAGTTCATCATCCATGTGTATGTCCTCTTCTGTTACTACAGACCCTGCCACTCTAGAGTAGGTCTGTCCTCCCTGTTCCTTCTGCTCACTCTGTTCTTTCTGTCCTACCTGTTCATCAGCCTTAGTTTCATTTTGTTTCTCAGTCTCAATATTGTTCTCGGGCTGTTTACCATCATTCTCACGGTCCCGTACCTCCTGTCCACGATCCCCACCGAGCCGGTTTTGAGCGGCGGGCGTCTTAACATTCCTCTCGGGACACGAGCAAATTAAATGCCCCTCCACTCCACATCCAAAGCACTTCATAGTTTCGGATGTTGCATAAACCGTGTAGTCAAACTCGTCCACCTTAAATTTCAGCGCCAGATTAAAATCCCCGACGTTG